>JAVKLA010000017.1:12376182-12400856 GCA_034782735.1 Sagittarius serpentarius | reverse complement strand
ATGGGATGTCATGCCCAGTATATAAACTGGGGGAGTTGGCCTGGGGGGGATCGCTGCTCAGGAACTAACTGGGCATCAGTTGGCAAGTGGTGAGCAATTGCATTGTGCATCACTTGTATATTCCAATTCTTTTATTATTATTATTATCACTTTATCGTTGTTATTAGTGTCATTGCTAGTTTCTTCCTTTCTGTTCTATTAAACTGTTCTTAACTCAGCCCACAAGCTTTACCCTTTTTTCCGATTCTCTCCCCCATCCCACTGGGTGGGGGGGAAGTGAATGAGTGTCTGCGTGTGCTGAGTTGCGGGCTGGGGTTAAACCATGACAAAAGCAAGACTGATCCTCTGAGCCTTTGCTACTGAATGTAATGTTTACATACATGTAATGCAATATGTTAAAATCAATGGCATTGCATCCAACAGCAAGCATACCATGCTGCTTTGTAAGAGCTTGGAGAAAACCAGACCCCTGGGAAGTTACCACTGAGAATGTTAAAGTCTTCAGCTTCTGTTTCTTTGTTAAAACAAGATAGCCAGTTTTATCTCACATAATGGCAGTTGGGTTTGCTGATTGTAGCTGGTTGTAGCTCTCAGAGATTGAAAGGGTTCAAATATTGAAATGTACATCCTCACTGTGAAACACATACTGTGCAAATATAGACTGCCACCCCAAAAACAGAAGGAGGAAAATCACCAAATTAGAAAAAGAGCATCAGCGTTTCAAAACATATGCTATGGAAGACTCTTTTTCAAGGTCAATGCTCATTTCTTTTCCTCCACATCTAAACCCCTTGTATTCTCCAGGCTCAAAGTTCAGATTGAGGAACTAGCAGAGGTTTGGGAGGAGAATGAGAAAAAAGTTTCTTTCATGACATCAGATTCTGCTGTTAGTTGATAATGAAGATTCAGTTGGTGAGCACTGAACTCAGATCTGACTTGCTCTTTAAAAAGCAAAAAAACATCTTATAAAGCAGAGTTTCAATTTTCTAAAATCATGGCTAATAAATTCCCCAGCTGCCTTCTTGTACTATAATGCATTCAAATCCACTTTTCAAAGACCCGAGGTGTTATGATGCATTGTGTTTTCCTCTACCTCAGAACTGCTGCCAGTGACAATGAGACCTCTACATCCCAGAAAGTCAGCCAGCATGAATCTCATCTTGCACCTCTTGCCCCAGCAAGCCTGTCACCTGTGATGAGACAACTCACAGCAAACCCAATGCTAGCTGAAGCAGTGAGACTGAGAGCAGAAAGGTAGCTGGGAGGATGAGGGAACTGCAGATCTTTTGCCCATAACTGAACTGAAACAGCATGCTAGTCCCATTGCTTTTATGTACATATTTTTGGCAGTAAGTGAAATGGAATATGTTGTTTTCTGCTACCACAGAGAGTCATCCAGCACTTCAGTTAGTGAACACATTATTTCATTCTGAGGTTTTACTATTGCCACTCCAGATTCTGGTCTGCTTGTACTGTCTATAAGGAGGCATAGTAAACATGGTCAATTTAATCCTACTCTATGAGAAAGAAAATAACTTTTTTTATCACACAGAGAAGACTTAAGATTTTAATCGTGAATTCTCAGGAAAACTAACTTTGGCTTGGAGGCTTCCCATGTTCTTTATCAGGAGATAAGAGAAGGAAAATCCCTTTTTCTAATTATTCTGCAATATTTTCCTGCATTTAGAGTGGCTCTAAAGCAATTTACGTTTGAGGCATTTATGTAGCAGTTTGATTAGGCAGCAGGCACAACAAGCAGTGCCATTTGGATGGTTAATATTTGCACCAGTTGTTGAGCTCTGAGGCATGGAGCCAGAGGCCAAGTGACATTAGCTTCTCAAGAAATGCACTAATCGCCTTAGAAATGCAATGCCTGGAGAGTCTCTTAGGTATTATGTAATGGAAATTGTAAGGGAAAGGATAAAAGTCAGACTTTGTGTATTTACTGAAGGTTATTGACGTAGCTGTGACATCACTGACAGGCAGTCATGAGACACTTTTTGTGTACGTAGTCCAAATGCCAGTTGGCAATTAGCACAATGCCACCCAGGCAGCTGGAAATTTGGTACTGTACCTAGACACACTCCAGGAGGTGTTTCACTAAGAGCCAGGTACCTTCGAACTCCATGTACAAAAGGTGCTAGAGGACTGACCACTGGTCTTCTTGTAACCATGCCAGCATCCTCTGAAGGGTTAACTTTCCCCCCAGTCCTCTTTAGGATTACTCAGCTTGAACCACAAGTCAAGACTTGGGCCCATAGATTGCTTCTGTTAAGATCCATACAGTGTGAAGGACTCTGCAAAATGCCAGTGAGCTTTTGACTTATTTGGAGAATTCATCTCTCTCTTTAATAGGTAAAGGCTAGGCAAGCGAAGGAGGAATAAGTGTGTCAAGGAGGTAATTAAGGTTGTGGTGGGTCATGACTCCTCCAGAGCAGCAGAAATCCCCAAGTTAACCAAAGCACTCCTGAGCTGCATGGAGACACTTGATGTACAAAGAAAGTCCCTGGGTGAACCAGTTAAGAGGCATGACGTCCTGACAGATTTAAAATTCCAGAGGCCAGAAGGAGGTGGTCAGAAGCCCAAAGCTGTGAACAGAGGAGTTTCGATCTGTAAACATATGGCATCTAACTCCCTGGTACTTGAGATGTTCACCACGGATCAGTCGGATTTTCTACACTGGATTTTCTACACTGGATTTTCTAGATGGCTCGTCTATGGTCAAGCAAACTGCTCTGTAAAAGGACTTTTGAACTGTCCCATGAAAGTGTTATGACAGGAGTGGGAGGAAGGAATGTAGCCCATGGGTTTGAAAGCAGTTGTTCTTATCTGCTTATATTAAGAGCTGAGAAAGGTAAGGAATGAAAAGAGGAATGCAGTAATTTTCCTACTAGTGAACAGTTCAGGTCAGGTATTAGGGCTTTGTGCAAATCTTAATTTAATTGAAAATCTACAGCTGCCTCTTTGCCAGGATTCACAAGCCTGGTAAACAAATCCTATGAAGCTTGTAGGCTTCAGCTAGCAAGTTCACTGCAGTTCAGCCAATGGCCCCATTCTGATATAATTGTAAAAGTCATGGAATCTAAATAGAAAGCAAGAAAACAGAAGTGTTACAGAAATCTCCATACAGGAGTAAAGATTCTGTTGGGGAGTCTTAAATGCTGCTACTATGTGTTGTATCTTTATCACAGAAGAAAATGATAAAGTGGTGGTAAAAGATAATTAACTTTAACTAGATAACAAGATAGAATAAATATTTAAGAATTGCTGAAGGGAATCAGACTAGCGGACTATGTGCTATGGCATCTGCTCTTTGACTGTGGCGAGTGCTGTAGAAGTGAGGAACAGGGTGGTGAACAACCCTGGAGCAGTCTCCCCTAGGAGACACTACAGTGTGACTCCAGCCTTCTCTTCATGACTCCACACAGGTCTTCCTGGGGGATCCAGACTTGGAAAGGAGCAACCTGGCCTTAGAAGATGCCTCTCTGCTTTATTTTATCATCAATCCCCTCTTGCCCATGCTGCTGCCATGCAGACTGGGAATTAATTCAGGAATCATTTTGTATAGCAAACTAGAGACAGAATCATCCAAAAGTTTATAACTTTCTACATGTCATGTTTTCACTTCCCCTGCTTTGTTCATCAGTTTTATTTTCTGAAGGCAGGGCTGACATCGCCTTGAAACACCACACTGTGAATGAAGGACGCTATTCATTTCTTGTCCCATCAGTGACTACTGCGTTTGGCTAGCACAAGGATTAGAGGCAGGGAAGGGGGAGCTCAGGAGCAGATATTCACATGCCTTTCCCATCCCAAAGAATGGAAAGATTTTGATCTCCTGAGTACCAAACAAGTTCACCTAGTGTTTCATATTCTGAACAGCGACTGTGCACTTTCTCAGAACCTAGGGACAGCTCGGCTTCATCCATGGAGACAATGAATGATGAGCTCTATCTCTACCTCCACTACCAGCTAACTTTGTACTTCCAGTACCTCCATCAAGGCAGAAAACACTATCCAAATAATTATAAAACAATGAGATTTGATGGGTCTTATCTTGTATCTTGAAAGAAACCATTCAGCTGAAATTGAGAACATTATTCTTCCAAAGTAGGAAACTCTTAACAGCAAAGGAAATAACACACTGGTTCCAATCCGATAACTTGATGTTTGTAGGAGCAATATTAAATTCTAGTTCAGAAAAGTTTTAGACAATAGTGATTCAAATTGCTTCTCTACTTCAAACTTAGAAAGAGCTCAGGGAGAGTTTGCCTCATAACTGTGAGCTATGGTATGCAACCACAGTGATGCAATTTGCCATGCAAAAGTGATTAAAATCAGTGTATCTACTCACAAGGTAATCTGCAAAGATTCTGCTGATATATGCTTCCCTTTGGGCTCAGAGCTTATCCATGTTACCCTCTGCTTCTGCATCTGCAATGCCCTTAAAAAGACTGTGATACAGTCCACCTGGCTGGCTGGTAGGTAAGTGTCTGTCACATAAGGGTAGACTCCTGCCTCTTCCCCAGCACTTACACAAGTGGACAACAAATACAACTGTGCATTTTATCAACAGACAGAAGCGCAGGATTATATTTAGTCCATTAGGAGAGCCAAGCACTCTCATATTTAAGCATCATGCCTGAACAAAATTGCATCAGTGCTTTTGCATCTTCCAAGTCTGCAACGTGCCATGATCACCTTAACAGACACGGATCACTGAGTGCCCTCAGTAAGCACGCAATTATTTCTTTGTCTCCGAGAATAAAATGCAAGTGGTACAACACTTTAAAAAGGAATAATATTTATTTTGCTTTACTATTGTGATTTATTAAAGTTACTATTTGCTTTACTATTGTTCTTGAGGATGACATATTACACACCTCCCCACCTTTCCTATTATTAGGATCCTTCACTGGTGATTAGTATTTGCAAAGCAACCAAAGGTTAATGGAAAGTTCCCTGCCTTTCACGCTTTCAGTTGGGAGCCACAATGACATTTGGGATGCAATGACTACAGTGGCTAGCCTTGGCCAGGTTCTTCTGAACTGATCTCCTTTGCTTATATCTTTGTATATCAGGAGTAGAATTTGTTGGCAAGCATACCAAAAACATCGTCATTTCCATGAGTAACAATCAGCTCTTACTCTCTTTTGACATGTGTCTAAGTGAGGAAGGCTGATCTGTAAAGCAGCTGACGCATAAAGCAGGAAGTTACATCATAAGGTTCAAAAAATAGAATGAAAATGAAAACATGAAATAATAGAAACGTGAAAGAAAAAAGAGTTCGTTTCCAGAGTATGAAATCCTAGAGTTTTCTGGGACTTTCCCCATATTCCTAGAATCCCCAGTAGCTTTACAGTTATAAGCCAATACTTGAAAGAAATCAATGACGGCGATTCCACTGACTTTGACATTTCACTCTTAGCAAGACACATATAAATAGCATCAGTTTTACCATGGAGCAGAAGATTTGTCCCCTCATGGAAGGCAGTATTACAGAAAACAAGAGTTAATGTATCAACTGTGGGAGATTTTCCTCACAGAATCATGGAGGAACATTGACAATAGCAATGTGTTATGGTACTTACTTCAGCTCAGGAAATCATTTTGGCCGTGAAACAATGTTTAGAAAAGCTAGAGTCAGAAATGGAATAAAGGGGAATGGAGTCAGTGTTTGGCAACAGTTACATGCAGTGGGACCTGACCTGTCACGGTATGGCTTTGTAAGCAAGAATGAGAAATAAACATGATTTTAGAACAAGAGTCGCCATGTGTGACTTTCAGAGCACAGCACGGGCCTTTTACAGCCCACTGTTGCCAGGTCTTAACGTTTAGAGTGAGAGCTTGGTGGGAAGAAGGGCTTATGGAAGTCATTCGCCAGTTGAACTGCCTGGCTTGATAGAGCTGGATGGGACAAATGCAGTGTAACACTTGTAGCCTGCAGAACACTTGCAGCGACTGAAGTAGCAACTGGCAGTTTTGCCAAATTGTTTTCAATTAAAAGAGTATATCTAAAAAAACATAAAAATAAAGCACGATATTGTATTTGGGGAGTGGAACAGCGGTCTTGCACAGAACCTCGCATGCCATTTCACAGCGAGCTCTCTTACAGGGGATACAACATTTCTCAGCACATGCCGCACACTTGTGCGAATGTTTGCCCAGGGAGGAGCAGAAGTCGGGGCTCTGCCACTTACAGCACCTCCGGGGCAGACAAGCACACAGGTGTGTGCGTGGGTGGGGAGCTTATAACTAAGGAAGAAGAATAGCGAATGAAGAGATAAACCACACAAAGGGGCTATGTTTGATCTTTGTTCTGAAAAGTCAAAGGCAGAAAGAGCTGTAAAAGTCACTTGCTGTTCCATGTAACGAGCAAACTGGTACAACATTCTGCAAGGGCCCGGGACTCCTCCACGTTTCTTGAGGACAAGTGAATGCATTTCGTCTCGTAGGAGCAAAAGTCCTTGTCTGCATAGATATGAGCCACTTTCCTTCCCTGACATTTCTTCTGTGAAATTCTGTACTGTGTTAAAATCTTTGATGCAAGAATTTCAGTCGCAGGTCATTCTGTATGTAGGTTTGTGTTCCCTTGGTTATTTAGATCTGTATATTATACATTCTTAAGCCTTTTACAAGCTCATTTGTATGTCTCATGATTAAAAATTCTGTTTATGTTTTTTCGCTTGTCAAGACATAATCAGCTTTCATGCTGTGTCTATGTGATATCTTCAATAATCAGTCAGGTTTATGGGGAAAGCAGGGGTAGCAATGCCATACAAAGTACTTCTCAGGGCTGAGTCTGAAGCTGTGAACTCGGTTTTCATTTTGTTTCACCTAAAATCTTAAAGCTGTGGGCTGCTGCCAAGGAAGTTTTGGTAACAACCTAAACTCTGTTAGCTAACTAGCTCCCCCTCTTGAAACTCTAGAAACACTGACAGAAAACGAGTCGGCACGTAAAGAGAAGTGAAATGAAATCCAGCAGTATTGTAGTACTTCACTCATTTTTTTAACGGCTGTGGTTTTGTTGTTGTTTTTTTTTTTCTTTTTCCTATGCAACCCTGACAGCTGGGGAATGTCCTTATCTTGCTGATGCTGCTGATTTCTGAGCTGACCTTTTAAGTATGCAGAAGGGGTTCTGGTGTCTGTTGCAAAAGGGTTCAGGGCTGCAGAAGTCACCCTAGTGCCAGTGTCCAGTGGAGGCAGCCAGCAGATCGCCCCGGCTGAAGGGCACTGGAGAGGGATGGAGGAGGAGGAGGAGGAGGAGGAGGACAAGGATGGCTGGGGGACATGATGGTTCAGCTCCGCCCTGCAGCAGCCCCTCCTCGGGGTCCCCAGCAAACACCAGGGCAGGAAGGGAAGCACCCATCTGTGCAGGAGCACAAACATCAGCTGTGCCTCCCGGGGCATTCCCGCCTGACAGTGAGCCCAGCTGACACCGGGACCCGGCAGCTGTGCAGCTGCACTGCACTGCTTTGCTAGGAACAGGGTTATGACCACGGTAGGTAACTACAGTCTGGAGTTCCTGGGCTTTTCTAGGACAGATATTAGGTATATAAAGAGATTTTGTTCTTGGGTGTCAAATGGAGAGGTATGTGGGTCTGCAGCTGAGAAAAAGGTATCTTTGCTGTGTAACGGGCCTCTTTCCATATGGGTTTTACAAAGAGCTGTCCTTGCCCTGAAAATTTCCATTCTGAAAATACTAATGTAATGTCAGGATGGATTAAGGGCAGGAGAAGGGGCAACTGAGATACGGAGCCACACTCAGACTTCATACTACGTTGTTCAAGCATCCAAAGACTCCTTAGTTGAAAAAACATTTGTCATCCCTGAAGCAAGGCACAGAACTTCAGATTCCTCATCTCCAGGGTTTTCCTGGCAGTGAGCTATAAATCCAGACCCTTCATTTATTCTTCCTCTCTCCGGTACTGTGAATCCTTCATGGGTTTGGTTACAGTGGCTCACTTTCAACCAGAAGGACGGAAAGCAAGACCAGTGTATAATCAGGTGAGACTTCTTCTGGGTAGGGACAGAAGTCATTCGGGAAGTCTTTAGTTTGAAGGGAGTGTGATCCATTTTCTGGCTAAAAATCAATTGTTTAAAATGGAGATGACTACCACTAAGCTTGATTTTAGGCTGAATTTGATGCTGTGTGTCATCTTCAAGGGTGTGTAAGTATCAGCTAAAAAAGCTGTTTTGGCACTCCAGCAGACTGTACGTAGCTGTTGCCTTTTCCTGAACCACAATGGAGCAGTCATCACAGCTAGTGATGCAACTGAGAGTTTATGCCCTTCTCATGCAAACGATGTGGCATTTACGCACTTCTCATATAATCCAAATGGCTGAGGTTTACAGTTCTTACAGTCATGCTTAACTCTTTCTGATCAGCCTAAATACATCCTTGGAGATAGGGCTTAGTTGTTTAGGTTTCTTGAATCCTATGTAAATCCACAGTAAATCTTAGGCATGAAAATATCTTTCAGTATCTTATGTCACCTGTCCCAAGTCATCCGGGAAATCTGTAAGAACTGGAAGCAAATTACCCATATTCTTCCCAAGAGTCTTAATCACAAAATGATGTTTCACTTAAATTCAGCAAGCAGCGCTTTTTAAATAAATGACAAACACAAGGATCTCAGTTTTGGGGTATCCATTTTGGGACAATTTATGTGTCACCTAATTGTGCAGGTGGATAAATATCACCTTCTGGACAACTGCAACATCTCTCTGATTTGTTTACACTGTAAACTCTAAACATTGACCCAGTTACAATTATTGTTCTTTTTTTAAAATCTTAGCTCCTATCTCAAGGATGAAGAAAAACATGCACAAATGCTTACAGGAATAAAGAAAGGGTTTAGAGGCTAGCCTCTCAAATCTGCTGAAATACTTGAACTGCTCAGATGAACCATAAAATCAGTGAAAAACAAAGAAAAAACGATTCCAGAGTTTTAGTCTCCAAATTGTGTTTCTACTTTACCTACAAAGAAAGAAAACCGGTAAGGGAATAGGATGAGGCAAATTTTGTTTTAATCCCTTCCCAAGTCTTTTAACAATGTATTATTTGTCCAAAACATAATTATTTTAATTTCAAGCAGTAATGAACTAAAATTCAAGACAAGGCTAGGATCTGTTTTGCATCCAGTCTTCTCATATTTGTTCTTTCAGCCCTCTGAAAGCATGTTCTCTGCATGGTTTTTAAAATAGAGCTTTATGATTTAGCTCTTCAACTGATAATCTTGGAGAAACTCTGCCTACTTTTATCACTTGAAAATCTGAACTTCAAATAACTTCAAAAGAACAAAGCAAAACAAAAAAACCCTCGCTATATCCAAATTATGCACATTGGAAACACATCATGGGGTGCAGTGGTATGTCTCAAAAATCAATGTATTGTCCCTGATATACTTTTTATAAACTGCACCAATACCAGCACAAATTAAAAGTCTGGGTCTGCATGCAGTACTGTTCTTTAATGCTCATCGTATTTAAAGCTGGGGGTCCTCTAGGCAAGAAGTGACTGTCTGGTTTGGAGGTGATGCAAAGAAGGTCATCTACATTAAATGAACTAGACTGGGCTCAGTAATAGTGAGCCATTCTCAAATACTAATGACCATCTGGATTACAGATGCAGTAGCCAGATTGTCTGTTGTGTCCACCAAGTGAGTTGTCTTACCCTGGGAAAAAACTGTCATCTGTCTGTCTTGCCCTGTAGACATGAGCTTTCTTCCAACCTGTCCACATGGATTTACTGGTGGCAAGGTCATCCCGTTCTCTGGAACGTCACTCACTTGCATTTGCTGTCTGCTTAGCAGCTGCCAAAATTTTTGGAACAGAACAGAATGGCAAGGGGCTGGGAATAAGACAGTAAAACTGAAATATTTTCTCTTGCTTTCTGGTGTACATTTACCAGTAGTTAAAGAAAACAATACCTATTTATTAGCTGAATAAAAATTCTTTTCCCAGCTCTGTTTGCTAAATAGATGATGTCGGGTTTAGGGTGTTTCTCTTCTCAGCTCTCATGCTGTGAAAGTCCTTTCCTTTTGTTTCGCAGAATAAGCAAATCGTTGCAAGACCTAAAATCTTGTTAAAAAATGCACCAGTTTGACTTGGCATTTAATTAACACATTTTTGTTTAGTTTTACTGTGTGAGTCCTGACTTTACTTTCAGGTTCCCTTTTCATTTTATTAATGTAATTATGCTTTGCTTTTAAGGGTAGCCAGAGAATCCAGAATCTGTATATTTCTGCTCTGTTTTTGTGTTTTTAGCATCATACTATCATTTATTCAGTAGAGGATTGTAAATATTTTTCCAAGTACAAGTTAATTGTTCCTGAAGATTTTATACTGCTGAATGTTATCCTTGTGTCAAAATGGACAATTCTGGAGAAGCTTTGCAAAGTACTGCAGACAGAGAATACAATGAGCACTTCCAGTTATTTTCAGAGCTTCTTACATCCTTGTGAGCACACAGAAAATGAAAGCCTGAAAAGGGGCTAGTGCTT
Organism: Sagittarius serpentarius; assembly: GCA_034782735.1. NCBI lineage: Eukaryota > Metazoa > Chordata > Aves > Accipitriformes > Sagittariidae > Sagittarius > Sagittarius serpentarius. The sequence continues at coordinate 12,390,351 of JAVKLA010000017.1, read as the reverse complement.
GAGTTAACTTCAGGTTCTGGAGAAAATAGTCCTTCCGGAAAAGGTTTCATCCCCAAATCTACAGGTAGATATCCTGGGGATTCATTTGTGATTGTCACGGTGAAGTGTTTTTGCTAATTAATTTTGCTAATGAGGTGATAAACAAACTAAGGCAGTCCTCTCCTTTTTGACACTGGCTGAGATTTCATTAGTAGGAGCTTGCCCGTGACAGTTGCAGGTAGATCCCAGACACTATTCATCACAAACCGTAAATGTAAGGCACTGTGATGCTCTGACACCAGTTTCAGCCCATAGCCTAGGATGATTCTTATAACTGTCAAGCTGACTGCTCAGAAAGCTGCAGTGTGAGCAGGGAAGGGCATAATTCCATGTTACTGCAACCACATTACAAGGCTTTGATGGAAACATGCGGCGAAGGATAGCGTAGATGATGGAAGAGGGGAAGGAAGGAGGAGGGCTTCTGTTCCTTAGCCTGCCCTGGAAAACATGCAGCACTGCGTGTTTAGGAACCTGCATTCATGCATAAGTATATGCTCTCTCTATATGCTAAATAAGTTTACAGTGTTAAGTGTGTGCTTAAGTACCTTGTTACACTATGGTTGTAGGCAACATGGCTAAGAAAACAGAGAAGAAAGGAATGGTGAAAAGGAAATAAAAAAGGAAAGCAAAAGAAAAAAAGAAGAAAGACTTGTTACTTTTTGCTCGCTTTTTTCATGGACTGCTAATATAGCCTGTATATATGTGTCTCTGTGTATATAGATGTAGACAAGTGCATATGGTTACGTATTCAGAAAACCTGTGTGCAGATAGAGCTTTTATCTTCATTACATGTGAAAGAGAACCGAGAATATGTGCTTGAAAAAAATCTCGTGTATATTATTTCATCTGGCATCATCAGAAAAGGTGTTTTCCAAGCAGATCAGAAACAGTCTGTAGCTCACTGTAGCAATTCCGTTTGGAGTAAATGAGCTCTTAATTAGGTGAGGGCTGATTTCTTGGCGTTTGAGACTCTTTGAACCTCTCAGACTGCTCTTCACATTAAAAAAAATGACTGCTCTTTGTAAAAATTCCTAGCAAGTGGGAACATAGTATATAGGAAAACAGGACTGAAAGCACACATCATTGCAAAGGGCACAATGCAAAAGTGAACCAGACTCCGTTTTGCACTTGAGGAATTCCACTGAGACACCGTTTGGCATATACTAGAGAGTAAGATAAAAGTAGTGTCTGCTGGAAGTAGAGGTGGTTTGTGGACAAAGACATGACAACTCAGACCCAGCCTACAAACCATCCCCTGCAGTGGCAGGCATCACAAAACACATCAGCTTCCTTTTGAAGCTGATTAGTTCCTTGTCCTCACAGCAGCAGCGGGAAAGCTGATTCTTAGCTTCATTCCTGTGACGGTTAGAAACTGTTTAATTCCTACCATGAACTTCTTCATAGCCATGGTATACCCATGGCCCTTGTATACCCATTTGTTTACAACATTGGCTACAGCTACACTGCTAGGCACACCCACCCCACAGAGCGATCTCTAGTCCCTTGGCCCAAGTAGTGCAGACTGGCTGATATTCAAGGCTGATCTTCTGTAGAGCAGATGAACCCAATCCACACCATATTGCCCATATGGTGCTCGCATACATCTAAAACATAATGACTGTTTTTGTCTGTGGGGGTGGTTCGGTTCATCATATTTAAAAGTGTGAGGACTGTGTTGCAGCCCACAGAATGGCGTTTCCATGGCATGAAGTAGAGAGTAGATGTTGCATGCTTTGGGCTGTGGCATATATGTGCTGGGGATGCTTGAGGGTTCCTACATTTTGTTTTGGTGGGAACTGGTTGATTTCTTCCCAAAGATGTCCTTGAAGTGAAAAAATATTGCACATGAACAGATGAGCAGGCAATGAGCATAAAGGAGTGAAGGTGGGAACTGAGCTATCCAACTGTATTTGTACCCATAGACTGTAGCTTCGGCAGCATTATTTCCCTTGCTGGCTTTCACCATCACCAGTTTTTCGTGGAAAGCAATCATATTTCCTCTTAGGCTGTGTTTTGTTAAACCAAACAATACAAACTCCTTTAGTGTCCTCTCATATAGTAATCTCTCCTTTCACCAGATCGTCCCATTATCCCTTCTTTATAAACAGCTTTAATGTATCTTCCTGGAATGTGAATTACTAAGCTTTTACACAACATTCCAGATAAGGTTTTTCATAGTGCTTAGTTAAAAAAAAAAAAAAATTCTTTGCTTTAGAGAAAGATCTTGAGCAACATATCAGAATATTGCATTTGTCTTTTTCCTGTTCGCTTTGCATACCTATTTCATCACAAGCATATTCGCAGTGTAGACAACCCAAACTCGTGCACTTGTCTAGACTTCTTTCACAATCAATAGAGAGAAATAAGCGATTCATCTCATTCTGAAGTAAAGGTCTGAAAAAGGTCAGATCAATAATGTCTGGAAGTGCCTATTTGTCTCCTTTGACTGCAAAAGGAGGCTGGGTTGAGCAGTTAGGGGAAATATGTCTACATTGTAGACATCTGAAGTTAGGTCAGATGAATACCTGATTGATCAATACTGAAATGATCACACTGACCTTCCTCTTTGCTGTCACTAACACCTAAGAGCTCCTAAGTTACAGGAATTATTCTTGTTATGGACCTGTAATTGCAGGAACTTCCATATGTCTTATCAATTAGGTAATTAATGAATTTCTGTTAGCTCAGTCCTCAAGGTCAATATAACGTTTCTGCTGTGTGGTATTCCAGTTCTCTATACTGGTGGTGTCTCTCAGCTTTATGTCAGGAACCAGACTGAACTTGTAGGTTCCTACATTTTGCGCTGTTATTTGTGAAAGCTTTCCATCATTTGGTCTGTCACAGGTTTTTAAGAATCTTTAAGAATACTGCCCCTCAAATGCAGGTGTCACCCTCACTACAAACTGCTGCCATCTCCTAGTTGGCTCCATTTTGTATTTACTGCACAATGCTTAACTAAACCTAAGCTCCTCTGTTAACTAACTGCCAGTGTAAAAGAAGCTTCAATGACTTAGCAAAGTCTAGCTAGATGAGCTATATCTTAGATTAAATATGAATTTTCTTTTTATTAAAAAATCAAGGAAGAAATATACTGTTCATTTAAAAAATATTTCTTGGTAATCTGTTACTGCATTTATCCCATTTTCAATATAATTCCATGGAAAATTATTATTTCCTTCTAATTACATTCTAAACAATGCACATTCCTGAGGCCCCACTGACGGAATCCTAATTTTTCCCTTCTTAAATACTACTGGTTTATTTGATGGACTTTCCACATTTATCACCTGATTTGATCGATCCCGTAAAGATCCCAGATATAAGACTTGCAACTTCTTGTGTCAGTTCTTTCAATATTCTGGATTGTTTTCCCTCCCTCCCATACCTTCTTCAGGTTGAACTCTGAGTTCTGTGTCGATCTTGGATATCATTTTCATTTCAGTGCTTTCATTTCTCTTTGCCTTCTTCCCTTCACCTCTTCCCATTCAGCATTAATTTCATTGAAAACTGGGGCAAAATACTGCTTTGCTATCTGGACTTTATCTAGATTGTTTAGTTTTCTTCACTGCTCTCTCACTCTCAGTGATGAGGAACTCTGTTTCTTCTTTCCTTCATCTCTTCCTGCTTATATAGTTGAAGGTATTTTTCTTAATTTTTGCTGTGGTATGTAACCCAGCTGTACTATGGCAGTTCTTACTTTGTCCCATCGCTTTCTCACCTTCAAGATATATATATATGAAGATACGTATTTTCAGCCTTTTTTTTCAGTTGCCTGTAGAGTCTGTGCTTATTTCTAAAACCCATTCTCAGGTAATTATTTATCCACTTACACGTAACAAGTTTTCTCCTTGCTTGGATAATGAATGATAGGCAAATTCATAAACTTGACACAGAAATTCCAGGCCTCACATATGAGTCTTTTTGAGCTCTTCAGCCTAGTTGACAACACTCACTAATTACCTTAATTTCCCACAGACTGTTTCTTGAATTACAAACTGAATCTGTAGATTTCTTTCATTTAAACTGAATCAGCTTATCATTACTCAGTGCAGGGTATCTTCTGTGATCAGGCCTTCTATAAAGCCTTTGCTGCTTACCAAAAAATAAGGCAAAAAGAACGTGTGAGGTGATAGGCTCCCTCTGCAGTCAATGAGGAAAGACAGACAACTCCAGAAGAGAAGTCAGCCTATGGAAGGTCTGACTCTCGCTCTAGAAAGGTTGGTCTCAGCTTCTTGACTTAGAGGCACCTTACCTCAAACAGCTTGGGCATCTTCCCTGGGCCTTGCCTTTGGAAGCTACAGTTGATGAGCTGTCAGTTCCACAGACATGACAGCTCTTGCACTATTACTGGCATTTGTTTCCCATTCTGCATGCAGGAGGTTGGTCTTCCATGGTCATGTAATTCCCAGCAGTGTATCGTGTGTGTTGTATGTCTGCATGTGTGTCTGAAGTATTCTACAAACCTTGAGCTATGTTCAGATTAAACCAATGGTCTACAAGCCTCTAAGACTGTTTCAGGATGAACTCCTCTACAATGTTTCCCTAATGTATTTGTGACCCAAGGTAATCCCATTTCACTTGTCCCATCATTTTCTATTTCTTTGCACTGTCTCGCAGAACTGATGTACTGATATGATGATATTAATACGGTATGCTTCTAATGACTATGCAACAGAGCTCACTGCCTTTACCTTATTTCTCTCAGGTCTGGATTTAGCAGGGAGTCAAAGGAGATTGCAGCTTTCCCATTAGCAGCACTTGGGGAAGTGCATAATCCCTTACAGATGCTACTGCAGAGTCTTCTCTTGGCCTTTCCCACCTCTATACATATGCTTTAGTATACTGAATCCTTATTTATACTTCTCTCAAGCCACTCATATCCTTCATTCATTTCAGCCCCTAGAGCAATTAACTTAATCAAGCCCAACTCCATTTTTTAAAACTAAGGCAGAACCTGTAGGAATAGATGTGACTATCCTGTCAATTAGGGAGTCACGGGTAGCTGATTTGCATTATAATCATGCTATTTTATTGTTTCACTGGGATCTGTTTTCTCTTCCTCCTACTCTTTTTCTCTGACTTTTATCTTCTTCAGTTGCTTCGTGGCTTCACCTTTTTCTTGCTGTTGCCTTCCTTTAAATTTCACTTTCCCCAGCCCTTTTATTCTCTAATGTCTTTCTAAGAAAAATCACAAACTGTATCAGTGGTCAAATTAAGTCCCATGAGGTTTGAGCAGATGTAAGCTGAAGGTGATTAGTTCTGTTGAGAACCCTACCAGCTGCTATGGTAGCTGTAAGAGCTGATGTAATGTCCAGGCTGATGGCTTAGGAGACCTCCAAGCCTGTCACTATATGTGTGTCTTTAGCAGTCTCCCCGAAAGGGAGAAAACACATAAAAGTAACCCCAGGTACTACTGGTCGCAGTGCTGAAAGATATGTCACTGCCTTAAAAGTGGTCAATCTCAGGAATCTGCAGATTCCTTTTCTTCTCATCTATGAAAAAATAAAATTGTTGTTTTGCTACAGGAACTGCCTTGACTTTATAATTTATAGTACTGCTTTACCGGAAGTGTAGTGAACTATGTAATCTAGCAAACTTTGTAGCTCCTGGAGGACAGTCTCTGAGGGATTTCAGCAACAATTTCTTCTTCAGTTTAAGCTCTACCAGTCAGAAAATGTATCTTGTCCTGGTCTAGAAGTAGAGGTCATGCAAACAAAGAATTTCCATTCCTGAAGCTGAAGCAGAGAACGAGGTCCCGAGCCTACTTCACGTTTGGAAAAAAAAAATTAGATTTTCACAGATTTTTCAAAAGACAGAAAATTGTTTTCAAAATTTAGCGTGAACTTTTGGTCCCTAAGTTCTAACATGCTCTTTAGGTAAAAAAGAGAGAGATGGGTCTTCTAGGATTCAGGTTCTGCATGAAAGTTCCCTGGAATCCTTGACAAGCCTGGACCTAAATCAGTGCACTTGATGGACCTGCCTTGAAACTGCAGTCTCTGAAATTCTAGGCCAAATTCCCGTGTGCTTCAGTGGAAATTCATTGGAAGTAATATATATATGCGATCCAATGCCTTTTCAAGGAATAAACGTCCTTCCTGATGAAAACCTATTTTAGTGGGAAATTCTGTACTGGTGCTAAGTAAAATACTAGAAATAACAAATATCCCACTGAGGGAATATTTGGTAAGTATGCAAATCTGAAAGTGAACTGAATAATAGGGTGCAGCTGGTTCTTAGTCTTATATTTGACTGTTGCTGTTCACATACAGTATAACAGCCGTGCATGGGGGAGGAGTGTTAACATGATACTCAGTGAAGGCTGCATGGCGTGGGTGTATCACAGTTCCAGGAAGAGCCTGAGGTTATGGTTAACAGAGTTCACGCCAACTCTTCGTTTTAAAATGTAGTGGCACACTGTAAGTCGACTGCTGACAGGATGAAGTTTTACTGGTGCTTGACATGGTGACTAAACTATTAGGCCCATCCAAGCTCAAAATATAAAGCTGTTTTCTGACAGCTTATCAGAAAACAAGACTAACTGCTCTTCAGCTGAATATTTGCTAAACCTCTCTCATTCCTCAACCAATATAAATTCTTGTGACATACATTTTGAAAATCCACTTATGTATTTCACTTTGTTTGGGAATTCAGGCCTGCTTTCCATACAGAGAAAGCTTGAGCTGTCCTATTATTTTATCAGACATCCTGAACGATTTGCTATTAGCTCTTTTTTTCTAAACTTCCAAGTTTCAGGCAATCTCTAGTACCATTGCTTGTAAAATTTAAAACAGACTGAGTGATGCATGAAAAATATACTTCTAGCAAAAAACATCTTGCATTGTCAGGAGATAGTTTTTTCTCACATCCCGCATCTTTCATTGCTAGATTTGATGATTCTTTTCTGTGAAATGCATTTAATTGGTCCTGAAGCTTTTATGCAAAAAAATCACAAAACTCTCCTTTTTGTTATAGTGAGTACACTAAGAAAACAGCGTAACCTCTAAAACTTTAGTTTCTCTGCAGCTGACTTAGAATATGTTTCTCATTCTCTCTCGACAAGTTTGGTGTCTTGCTAGGTTTTAGCACCTTCAAAACACTGGTGTTTCTCATTCTTTATTTTGATTGGTCACTATACTAAAACACACAGTAAGACATGAAAAAAAAGTAAGAAAAAAGTCATCGCATGAATGAGACTCCTTACGTATCCAGACAGTGTTCTGTATAACCAGTTTTAGATCTTTCAGTGTCAACATCTATTTTGTTGGGAAATACAATGTTTAAAAATGTTTGCTGGGGGGATATTGTGATCTTTAAACACTGAAAATGGAATTCTTTGCCCTTATGCAACAACCATAAAATATATTTCTCCTTAGGTGCCCTTTTCAGGAAAATGAATTTCAGAGATTTCAATTATTCACACCAAAATACATTTGAACAAAATATACCTTTTAACACATGATATGGAAACTTAAACTAAGGAACCTGAAAAACAAAATGCCCTACTGTTTGGCCAAAACCATAATTGGTGTCTGGAGGAGAGGCTATTCCGTTGTCCAGTCATTAGATTTCCTTCCATGGCCTCCTTTTTAGTCAAAATCCCCTACAGTCCAGAGTGCTTATCACTTGATCACAGGTCTTCTAATTTATTTCATCGTGAAGAATTTTGGGCAAGAACAATACAATATCTTCAAATCTCCAGGAAACTGGAAACATGGCTGCTTTCTCCCTTCTACTTCCCACAACATTGTAGTTTGTTTACTGTCTTTTGTTTTGCAGTACATTTAGAATTGTATCTGTAGAATGGGAGCATCCTGACAATAAATGATTTTCATAATTTTCAAATACTTAAGCATTGCTTCGCATTTAATTACCTCCTCCTCTCCCCAAAGCCATTTTTGTGAGCTCTACACCTCTGTCAGCAGCCTCATTCTTTCATTATCCTACAATTGAGAAAGCTGTTTTATCTTGAAACATACATTTTTAATTAAGAATTGCACTTATGCTCGGAAGGCTTAGGTATGTGTCACCATGTACAAGCCTATATTTTTAATCATAAAAGTCATATTGAAAAGCAGGTCTGGTATAGAGAAGAGTGTGGATTTAATCAGTTAATTGTATGGTTACACTGTTCATAATCACTTTATTTGCTTTTAATGGTAATGAGATGGATATTTCCACAGGAGTCTTCTTGTCCTCTGCGTAAATAACTAATTGTTTTGTTATTAAATACTTAAGTACTCAACATACCCTGTAAATGCAATCTGCAAGTGAAACCAAATCCGCACACTCTAGCCGATTCTCATTTCATAGAGACACGTAGTTGCATCCAAATAGTGCCCTGGTTCACCTTTGGGGAAATCTGAAGTCATTCCTTTTCCTCAAGAGGTGAATACTCTGATTCTTAGTGATTAATTACTGCAATGTTCACTGATGACTTTAACTGATTTTATCTGTCTTTCCATTCACACAGTTGGACAGTCATCTCATCCAGGAAGGTGCCAGCACTGAATCTCGGTGGGATATAAATGCTGCTGCTTGTTGCCTCAGCTGAGACCAGTACAAGGCAAGCGTGAGCTATTCCTGCTTTGATCTGAATCAGACATGAGGGGTGAACACAAGTATCACCTAGCATATACATCACTTGGAAGGTAATCCACCCATTCTCCCACTACAGAAAACATGTTCTGGTACTGTTTCCTCAGGGTCCAAGTCTCCCTCTTCTCTCCAGAAAAACATGTGCCTGAGGGCCTTTGTTTTATCTAGTTTCATCCAGATTGCAAGGCTTTTGCTGTCACTCATATTAAAGGAAAAACAAGCTGGAAAAGATAGAAGACAGCCTGGAAAACAGCTGATCTTAGATGGCTGCAGTGTGAAGATCTAAATATGATCTAGGCACACTAGGCTCCCTTTATAGCCAATAAAGAGAAGTAGGCACTTTAAAGCCATGATTCATCTGACCTATATTCGGTGTCTGCTGTAGGTTAAGATGAATCATACTCTAAAAGTGCCTGTTTCTTTCTATTGACTATAAGGAGAGTCTCGACAATGGCTCAGTTGTAGACAGCTACATCCACTTTTGTTGCTAGTCAAAGATGGGCTGCGTAATTGCTAATGGATTGAATTACTAAGATGGAAAGATTCTGGGCGCGAAAAATATAAAAGAGAGCTATTACAGGAAAAGTAACGTCAAGGGAGGAGCATGCTAGTTTGAAGCAATGGAAGAAAAGCAGAAGTAGTGAAATAGTCGAAGAGGGCAGGAAAGTCTGCGTCTGAGTTCAGCTGGCATAAAGATAGGACTATAATAGCAAATATTTTAACTCAACAGAACACATAGATTAAAGCAATCACTATGAGATCTTTATATCTGTACTGTACACAGTTTGGGGATTTTACTTCAGTCTAGATTTAGTCTGGTGCCCTGGACTGAACATCCCTACAACGAATAGGTTTCTGAGCTAACTAAAGGACCAGTTGTTGCTTGGGATTCCTATATCCCCCTGAAGGGCCGAAGCACATTTGCTGTGCACCTATAGCATAGCCCCCAGAAGGGATCTGGTTTGTAAACACTAAAACCTCTCTGTGAACTCAACCAATGGTCAAGAAGTGGGGATGACTGAGAGAGTTATTTCAAGACTGCACAACTGCTCTGAACCAATATGCTAATGTAAATGCAGCCTCAGAGAGTTCACATATAAAATTTAAAATTGTAATGAAACCGTCCTCTTGACATAACTGCCCAAGATCCTGATAGAATTGGTGAAAAGCACATATCTCTCAGAGCTGCCAGATCATCAATTCACTAGATGAACTAAGGAGGATAAGATTTTCCTCTGGAAGTCTTTGCTGGCACTTCTCACTCTGTGTTGATTATATGGGACACGTGAGGAAAATCTAGCAGCCTGGCACCCGCTCCGGCAGTACCCAATAGTGTGTGGCAGGTCTGATGGGAGAAAAAGCAGGGGCAGGACTTTCTGGTAGGGAAACAGGTACACAGTTTGAGCTCAGGTCCTGGCTGGAGATTGAACAGTACCTGATCACAAAAAGTTGAGCAAAACCAGATGAGAAGGAGACAGGTGCAAGGAATGAAGAGGTAACATGGCAAGCATGAGGAAATTAATTTAAATTTGAAATACTCTGGAGCTAAAGTACAATTTTACATTAGGCGGAGAACAAAACAATACATATGGAGAGTTCTGTTTGCATTTGTACCACATTGTCCAGACCTTCTGTCGCTATGGTTTTGTACCACCTGTCTGCTCTCAAGAATTGTTTACCTCTTTCAGTACTCCGCAGGATTATTTAGATGGTTATCTCAGCATGATAGATTGAGTTACCTCTCTGGCTTCATACGCTGAGAACCTGAATTCTGCAAAAAGTGCCTGTTGAATTATTGTGTTACTCCCTTATCTCTGATTTTTTTTTTTTTTTTGAGGAACAGCATACACGTCTGAATCACAATAAATGATTGTTTTATAAGAAGCCAGATGTGTTTCAGAAAATTGGAAGAATGGTGAATGTAAGGAAAGCCATTAGCATGCAAAAAAAGACTGCAACATGAAGATGAAGCCAGTCTCCCTTTCAACTTTACGAAATAATGTTTTGCATCAATTATAAAACGTGCAATTTTATTCACTTGTGGTTTGGAGTTAGTGAAGATTGTGATCCAGCTTTTCAGGTGGTGTGAGGCAATGCATTTTTACCAGCTTCAGTTTAACTGATTTCATTTACATCTTCTAAAGATACCACTTATAGGATGACACGTACTTTTCAGTGTATCATTCTCTTAGCCTTGGAAAGACAATGTGCCTAAGAAAGACAGAGATTCTTGTGCAATAGCTCAGCTGAATTGTTTGCTAAGTTCCATTCAATTATATCTGCAGGAATCTATGGAAAGCAGTGGAAAATCTCATATCTTAATCAAAACCAGCTTGGTTATATCCAGGGGCTCACTAGAGCTCTGAAGCCCTCATTAATGTTGATAGGTTACAAATGGCAATGATCTTCCAAGTCCAGCTGGAGTTTGTAGACATAATAGTTGGAAGTAATGTTTCTTTACATGTAAGCTGAATGCATTTAAAAAACAGTTATTGACAGACAACAAGTAAGAAACCTTATTCTGCTTTTATAAAGTTCATTTTTTTTTAAAAAAGGCTGTATTTTCAGCCCTAAAACTTTGCTCCCCTCAGACATTATAACTAGATTTCACAAAGGAAGTCAGTGTGAGGAACAGGAAGCTTAGGTAGGGCTTAGTCAGAAAGAGAGCTCCTGACTCCGAGAATTCAAAACAAATAATGTGTCATCCCCAGCCTCTGTATGACAGTGTGTGAGCAATTGAACATGTGCTGTTTATCTGATCCTCCATTCTTCTGTATATGAACATCACTGTTTACACCTCTCCCCTTCAAAAATTCTCTACCTGGCCTTGATACCTACGGATATACCACAGAGCTGAGCCTCTTCATCCTGCCAAAAGCGTATCAGGGCTGCAAATCTTAAGTAAGAAGAGAAACACGCTGCACAGACGTCAAAAGGAAGAGTTGTAGATGCAGTCTACAGCAGTTAGACTGTAACCTACCTGCGGTAGAAATTGTGCACAACTGGGATGAAGGTAGTCCCTTCTCAGTTCTCTCGGAGAGAGAGAGGATGCACTGGATAAACAGCTCCTCTTTCACCACACAAATAAGAAGGCTCTCTAAACCCTCCCCTTTGCAGACATCTTATTTCTAAAGAGTATCTGGCCTACAGATTCCCCTCATACCTTTTTAGGTGCTTCAGAAGACAATGCAAGGAAGTATTGTGTATGGAAATGTATCAAACAGGGCCTTGTGAATGGACACCTCTCCTTGTCAGAACGGGGTGGTAAGTCTGATCAGCAGACTTATCATAGCTGAAAAGGAGCTAAAACACAGATGGAGGTAACCAGAGGATGAGCCCTCTCATCGCTGTTGTTTATTATAGCTGAATGGTTTCAGGAAACAGAGGCAGCAAACTGCAACTGACACTGTGGAATTAAAATGGTAATGCTGTATAATTAGTGGCCATAACACAGGGTCACAAGGAAGAGAAGGGTTTCTTTGTACGGCTTTATGGCAAATGATGGAGCCTCTTTACAATTTGAAGAGAGAGAACCGTGGAGAGCAAATTCCAAATTTAGTGTTTGAACCTGCATGGAGCTGCTGCCTGCCCTATAGCTATAGGTTAAATGTGGATAAGCACCACTGAGCTCTTGCTAGCACTGAGCTACACGAAAACTTGTAGTCTATGTGAACTCTGACCAAGCATGAAAAGCTCAAATCCGTGAACTTTTTATCTAAACCTTTTTGGTTTTAACCCAGTTCCTTAGAAGGTGTAATATCTTTTACTATTTAACAGTTCAGAGTCACTAGATCCTTGGGGAACTTCATTTATGATTTCTTTCAGAGAAGAATGGGATATCATTAAAAATAATTATTGCCACGAAGAATATTTTTTAACATTTAAATACTATTTAGTTCTTTGAATAAAATATGTACAATCAAAGAGCAGTCCCCTCACAACAAAAATTTTAAATTCTTTGTCCTGCTTTATAGAAGTTAAACTGCAGGGTCAAAACAGTCCCCTCTGGCCCTAAATTCACTGTATCTCTGCCAATTTTAAATGCCATTTTCCATTAAATAAACAAGTGTTTACCCCTTGAGCTTTTTATGGTACTAATACATATGGAATACAAGAATTATATTAAACAAATCCCTGGACTTTAATAATTTTTAACAATTTGCAATCAGTTAATTGTTTCCTTGGGACTGAATCACAGGATTTAATTTCAGCAGTTCAGATTAGTATTAGTGACTCTTCCAAAAGAATTTGAATCCTCCCTTCTTGTATCCAGACAACAAATTTCCCAACCATTGCCTTTACAAAATAATCTGCATCAACTTTGTTTATTCTTTACAATCTAACTCTGAAACAAAATTTGTCTGAAGGATTTTTATTTCTATAGCTTTCTTTGCTACAGGTCATGTGCAAATGTGACCTCAACAGCTTCTAGCAACTTTATATTTTTATATTAAACCATTATTTTGCTGTACAGCCCCCTGCTGGAGTGTTCAGGTGGCAGCTATTTGCAAATAAGAATTTGAAATGTAGAGCATAAAATACCATCTTTCTTATCACTTTCATTCTCAATAGCCTACAAATCTCTGGGATGGCCTCTTTCATTCAGTTATGTCCAGTCTTTCCATATAATATGCATGTCCTTGCAGTATTTATGGAAGTTCAGGCTCTGTTTATATTTAAGTTTTTTTTCATGGACTGAGTTTTGTACTGAGGTTCTACCAGGTTCTTCACTTTTTTTAGCACCATCTAACAAGGCTGTATCACTGCAATTTTCCAAAACCTTACTTTTGAAAGGAAGTAAGCACTTCAGCAGCCAACATCTCCAGTTCTGGCAGTATAGCATCTTATTGCTGTGCCCCAGCAATAGATCAGGTAGCACACAACCATTTTTGCATTGTCACGACCTGTCTGTCATCTGGAGGTCCTAGGCTAACATCATCCAGATCATGAACGACAAGGCTGGGAGAAGTGACGGACAGCAATTCCATGAGGAATATCCAGTCTTGTTCTAGGACTCCAGCTAGGAGCGGAGAGAGGTACAACAGTGATACAGCTGATCTTTGATGGTGAATGACTCTGTGTAAGACTTTGCCAGATTTTCATGGCTCTGAAATTATATCACAGCTCCTCTGCTTTGACGGCAGGCATTTCTGCAATGGTGGCCATCTAGGGAGCCAGCTCACTGGTGATTTTGTTATGATTATGTCCAAGCCAAGACGGTAGATTGGACCTGCTGAAAATAGCACAGAAGTATTATCACAGTGCCCTCAATGTCACCCCCAGGTACCAACTTGCAGCTGATCTGACACTGAAGCAGAGGCGTAAAAGAGTGTCTGGAAATTATTCTAGTAGGTGGGTCTGCCAATCTATAGCATTCTCTTCTCTTTGGGTTACTTTTCTGGGAAAGGTTAGAAGAAGGGATTTTTTTGCTTTAACCTGGGATAAACTGGGATTTGTAGTCTTTTCTTTTCTTTTCTTTTCTTTTCTTTTCTTTTCTTTTCTTTTCTTTTCTTTTCTTTTCTTTTCTTTTCTTTT
>JAVKLA010000017.1:12307990-12376082 GCA_034782735.1 Sagittarius serpentarius | reverse complement strand
TTTCCTTTCCTTTCCTTTCCTTTCCTTTCCTTTCCTTTCCTTTCCTTTCCTTTCCTTTCCTTTCCTTTCCTTTTTCTTCAGACTATGGAACAGACATTTCTATCAAGTACGTGAAAAGGCAGTCCATAATTTGGAGACTCCTCACTTGCTCTCCTTTTATAGATATGCATTAATACTAGATTGTTTGTCAGATGCCTGTCTTCCTTTGAGCAATCTGTCCCCATCTGTGGCCTTAAAAGTGCTTCTGTGTGCACTTAATCTGTTCTAAATGACCCAAATAAATTATGACTGTGCTGATAGGACCCCAGTAAAGCAGGTTAGCTAGTCCTTAGGGACTGTGACTGAACTGCTCCTCTCCTGAGTTCCTTTCAGTAGGAAGCAGGTCTGTAAGCTTGTCCTTCAGTAAGAGGTGGGTGCAGCTGGGCAATCTCCAGTGCAGGCTGCTGATCTAAGATCTCCCAGCCCAGCGGTCTCATTCTGTGGGGCCAATACATTTCACCTGTACAAACGACAAATAATGTGTTTGCTTGACAGCTTTAAAATATTTTTTCTTTGGATGGTAACAAGAAATTTCTGCAGTTAACAGCATCTGGCAGTTCCCTTGACTGTGACAGGTAGGAAAAATGAGTTGCTCTCCACCAGACTTAAGTGCCAGTGGCCCACTCACTGTCCCTTTGTGGAGGAAAGATTTTTACGCAGTATTGGTCCTATTTTTCACCCCCTTCAACCAGAAGAACTGTAGCTCAGCAAATAGAGAGTGCCTGGCCAGTGATGGCAAAATGTAACAGGACATTAGAAGGTAGTTTCTCTCATTTCTCTGGCATTCTCAAGTGGTGAGTGTCGGTATGTGTGTCTTTAGTTGATGTGTGATGTACTCTGAAAGTGAAGGAAAGAGTGTGGAAGGAGAGCGAACAAGCCCTCTAAGTCCCATTTCCTTGCTCTTGTGTGTGAAGAGACTAGGAGAGGGTAAATATGTATTCACATTAGGTATTTAAAGTGTAAGGTGGTAGAGCAATCCAGAAGTTATGTCCATTTATATGAATAGAGGGAAAGGAATCTGTTGTTTGCAGAGGGAAAAAAGGTGGGTGATAAGTCTATAGGAAAACTTTTTGAAGTAGGAAGAGGGATTTGGGCAGAACAGGAGAAAAGGTAATCCAGAATGTGAGTACTACTCTCTCATAAGTCATGCTGTTGAAGGGTAGGTGAGGAACACATGGTGAATTCACAGATGTATCTTATATGATGGATATACATAGAACATATATATATGGTACCCTGGGCAGTCCTTTTTTTGGAAGCTGTCAGTATAGACTACACACAAACTTGCCACTGGACTGGGCAGGAATCCTCTGGCTTGTGTGGTTTTCTTGGAGGCTGTGTAGCCTACAAAGGCTCCATTCTCCTCATGTCAAGTGTGTAGAAAGCATCTTAATGATGTTTTCCACAGTACTGTTGAACTATTCTCACTGACAGGGTCCTAAGACAACCAAATGCAGAGCGACAAATGTCTGGCAGAACCTGAAAATATTGGCACACGCTCTCTAGGAGTGCAGTGGTCAAAAGGGCATAAGCAGAAGGCAAAAATTCTTGGTTGGGCTTAAGTTAGGTCGGCTTGAGGTGCAGATACCGGTATTTTCCTTCACATAAGGAGATATGTTGATCCTTTTTAGTCACATAAGGAGGAAGGTGCCAGAGATTTGAAATAGATTGGCAATATGAGCATGGCTGGTGAAGACAACGTATGCAACTGGCCCACAATGATGAAGCATCACTGTATGATTATTATAAACCTAGATAGATTCAACGAAGACTGCGGGGGAAGTGTGTTCTGTTGATAGTCTTGGAGCGGCTGGATATGGTATTCTTATGGAACATGGCAATGATGCCTGAGTTGTCATAAATCTTGTCAAGGATGAAGCAGATGGAGAACAGCCTTGCAGAAGCTCCTTGATAATGACAGCAATAAAAGATTTGCTAACTTGGAACTGTAAAACCTCAGCTCTATAAATGTCTGATATAGCCACTTTAGTGAAGATAATGACCCTATTAAGATAGGGTCCAGAAAATAGTGTGCTGTTGCTCTAGAGCTATCACCGTTTCCTGGCAAAGGGCCAGCTAGGTAGCCTTTTGCAGCCTGAAATCAGCAGCCTTCTGTTTATGGGAAGATGTGGCTTCACATGTGAGTGCTCATGATATATGTCCCATACAGGCTGAAGAAAGAAGGCTTGATCTTGGTACTGATGGCCTACAGTGTTTAGACCATGCTTCTGTGCCACAGAGGAGCTGAGAAGTATCTCACAGTCATTCTGGTCGTGGCATGGTGGCTTATAAGAAAAGGCTGCATCTTGGTGGTCCTGCCATGATCCAATCCTGCCCCCTCTCTCTCCACCCCCATCCTCCCAAGATGTAGCTAATCACTTTTTGCTGCCACAACAAGATTAGTTTGAATGCTGAGATCCCAGACTGCTTATTGATGCAGGTGGTACACGTGGTGTGGATGAGTCCAGGGTGGTGAATTCTGGAAGGACTGTGGGATGGTGGGTGCTTGCCTGCAGGCAGCCCATGCTCTGTGAAATGTGGACCTGCTGGGACACAGCGGAGGTTTGCTAAAGGTTTGCAGTACAGAGGTAAACAGAGCAGCCTGGGAAAGGGTGTCCTTGTTGGGACAGTCATTGGAAGAAAACTGTGTAGGTTATAAGAATTCTCAATAGTCTGATATTTCTTTATATTCGGTAAGAAAGAAACTGGGGGTGGGGGAGGATGGTAAGAGAGTTGTACCTCTCTTTAAATGTTTAAAATCAAAAGCAAAATTAATTACATAAATTGTTCTTTCTCAGGTTGAACTGACTCAGGAAAAACTTCCTAGCTGTCAACTGCACTCTAAGTGGTCGTCAGCATGATAATGCAGTTCCTGAAAGTGCCCACTTTAATTTAGACTAAAAAATTGAGGACTGGTAATAAAGATAAAACCTAAATGAATATATGGGTACTAAATATCCACCACATCTTGCTGCTTCTTCAATATTGATGTGAAACAGAGTATGTCTCAATTTTCAGTAGTCCTTGAATTCTGACAAGTAGTCCTTGCAAAGTCTAGGTCATGAATTCCTGCAAAATAATATTTACTTCAGCCCATAGCAAGACCCTTTTTTACCATATCAGAGACTTAAGTCATTGTCTTTAGAACCTTCATAGCATAATATCAAAAAGGGCCAGTCATCTAATAAAGCAGCCTATCTTATTCTTACATTTTTGTTATTACCGATAGGATTCGATTTGCGTGCAATACAGAAAATAGACTGCTACTGAGAGAAAGAACAAAAGGCAAATCATTGTAAAATCTGAACTGCCAGAATTAGGCCATCATGTTACAAAGTGGTAATTCTTTCTGACAGCCTCAGCTGTACCAATCATGACATTCGGCAAATTAGCCTGGCCAAGAACAAATAAAAAGAAGAAACAGGTGTGAAACCAACTTCCTGCCTCCCAGGATAAATACATTGCCTACTGAAGGGCAATGCACCTGCACTATTGTTTCTAGTTGGGGGGGGGAAGCTTTTAAGTGCAAATACACTTGAGACTTGATAAAGACAAGAGACTTCTCTATAATTTGAGTGTAAATGGGCATTTTCTTTCATCATCGTTTATAATAAGCTAACTCTTTGAGGTGACATTTAAAACTGTAGTTTGAATAAGTAATTGCTCTGCAAGGGAAGATGAAATAAGGCTAAGCAAAGAGCCTTTTCTGGGCTTGCCAGAGAAATGGGGGAGACCTCACCAGTTCCTTTCTGAGTATGACCTTGCTTCTTAAAGTCACTCTTCTGGCTGAACAACACCTCAGTGGGCTGCCAGTGGGGTTAGGAGAAGGAGCCCACTGCCGTTACCCTGCTGCGCCTTTGAAGGAATCCCTTTTTCCCAACCAGGTGATGTACAGCATGCTGCACTGCCTGTGTTTATTTGCAGGAACCAGAATAGATGTAGAAGAGAAAAGCAGCAAAGGGGCTGTAGTCTGCATACCTGAACAGGATCATTTTGTTGTTCTGTGCCTAAATTCTGCTCCTTCCTTGGTGCTTGGGAGCATTTGTCTCATGATTATTGCAACGGGCAGGCAAAGGAATGGGAAGAGGAGCGACTGTGATTTAAATCTAAGAACAGCTCATTTCTGGAAGCCAAATCTCATGCACTAGTGAGACTGCTTTCTTGGATATTTTCTCCACTGGTACAGATATGGTTCTCAGAGGCATATTTTAATAAATTAATCTCTGCACACATGCGCATGCCGACCAATAGCACAACTGGAAGGCTGGCATCCCTGATATTCATGGTTGCTATAGGAAAGGGCAAGGAATAAGAGGGTTCAGCCTCCACTGAGGATTAGGCACTTTTTTTGTCCCTAATTCACATGGTTTCGAATATCCACATTTACCTCTGCATTAGGGGAGATGGAGTGGATCAGGAGTAACAAGCTGAATAGATATTTCTTAAGGGGCAGTTGCAGGACAGCCGTAAAACGGTTCCTAGTTTTCCTAAGCTGCTGAGCAAACACATACCACTGCCTTGGGGGGTAAGCGCTCCTCCCTGGCTCTCTGGGAGAGACTGACACCTGCAACGAGCGCTGATTTGCAGCAGCACCTGTGTCCGAGGAAGCGCAACGGGGGAGAACTCTGTCGTTCTCATGAATCCCTGGGAAAAGGACAGGAAACAGTGGTTTCGGAGTTATGGGAATCGGAGAGGGTCTAAGAGAGGTAGACAAGGAGGCTTCTTGTGTTGACCTCAGGTTGTCCCCAGCTTTGTTTGTAACATCATACACAACAGGTTCTGCTTGGTTTTGTTTGATGCCTGCTTCCCGGTGACTTTCGGTGATGTTACTCTGAGACCTAACAAGGTCTGAGCAAGCCCAGTTCCTCACACACTCTGAAGACAGACTGGTGAAATAGGAGAATGAAGCTATTTCATATAAATGTTTCTGTTCCTGCACTGTATGTTCGCTAAGTGAGCATTTCTATGCAGGCTCTCGGGATGTTTTGTTAAAGTAATCGGTGCCTCCTGACAGATGGGTACCTCTTCCACCTTCCACTGCAGCTCTGTAGTCCTTAACTACGAGGTTATCTCTGTGACAAAATCCTCTGGGAAATGGGTACCTATGCACTCTTTATGTCGCATGAACCTGCTGTTAATCTGAAGCAATTCGGGGCCAGAGAAAGCAAGCTGTTTCCACGTTAATGTAAAAGTAGTCTGTGATGCAGTAGGTGATGGGACTAGCACAGGTATCACTAGTAATCAGTCCTACTATTTGATTATTTTATGAAGTGATGGAGAGCTAAGGAATCCAGGTCTACAGGAGAGTACTTCTACCGTGGCAGTTTTCTCTAGCTAAGGAGCAGGATTGTCAATGAAGAGGCTGTAACAGCTTTACTTCAGTATTATTCAGAATGAGTTGGGTGCTTTCAGTGAAGATTAGTGCTTGACTGCACATGACTTTATTTATTTATGATTTTTCTTCTGTGGGAAATATGACACAAAAAGACCTACTGAAGTTCTGCGGGTGAGTACAAGTACTTGCATCATTTTAACATCTGTCACCGAGCACAATTGATAATGGTGACTGCTATTATGGCATCTTCCTCCCCTCCGCACAAGGCCATCTGGGATCTGTGTTATGTAAGAGGATTAGCATTTTTGCTTTCCTCTGTTATTTAAAGTATTTCTCAGAACTAGTTTTTGAATAATAATAACAACAACAATAATAATTGGGCTGTTTTCTGTGGGGCTTTCTGAAAGGAAAAGTCGGGAATTCTAAAGCTACTGCTCTTAAGTCGAACACCTGGCCTCACCATTTGGATTTGAATGGGATTCACTTGAAACAGGATTTTTCAAGCTGTGGTGGATAGGACCTATGGAAGGCTGATATCACAGGATGAAATGAAGGATAAAGCATAAATTATTGTGAGTGGATCAGTTCCAGCAAGGAAACAATAGTGATTTCCCTTTCCTCCTCTCAGACCTGATTATTCATCACCTTGTTTTTAGGGAAAACCTCAATTTCAAATCCTACCTCATAAAATTATAGTGGTGGCTGGTAACATTGCTAAGAGAGCCTGGTATTTATCATTATCTGACCCTGGTTTAGGTTGTTTATATATTTACAGAAATGAATTATTTGGGCTGAAATTTCTCACATTGAGGGCCTCCTTAAGATGGAGAATTTTGAAAAGTTCTAATAAAAATATCTGTTTTTCAGAACTTGTTAAAACTAAACTAGATAATTTTACCATGAAAAAATGTAGTGCTTTAGGCATGTCAGTCAAATTCACATAAACTGCAGCTAAGTGTATTAGAAGACAGGATTAGGGAAAAAGGGCTGGTGAGAAGAAAGGTGGTTTCAGATCTGTGACAATTTCTGTGTTTACAAGAGCTTTTCAAATTGAGCCAGAAATGTATGTTTGAAAAATGTCACTGTGATGGAACCCTAATGTGGCCACAGCTTTGAGGTTTTGATCTTCATCTTTTTTTTAGAGTGAACACACTAAGGGTAAAAAAAAAGGGGCGAGGGGTAAATTCTGATGCTAGACTTTATTTGAACAAACAATGTAATAATTAACTTTTCTGACTGAAGGAACTCAGACAAGAGGGAATAAAAGTAAGAAGGGTGGTATAAAAATCCCACTCTGCACAGTAAATTCATAGACTCCCACTAGAGAAATCTTTCTTAGACTGCAGCTAAAGACTCTAAGGACTCCATGGACATTGGCTGTGCCCCAGTCACTCACACGTCCTGACAAGCCTATGCGTAAGAAACCTCTTCAGCAAGGCTTACTGTACATCATTAAAGAGTACAGAACTGGTTTTCGGTTTTTTTTGTAAATGCTGCTCTCCTGCTGGTGTGGGAGCAGTCTGGTGAAAGCAATAAGGGAGTAGTCATGGCCTCTGGACTGGGTGCTGGAGCTACAACTGAGAGAAGAAGAATGGTTGAGAGAAGAAGGTCATTTGGGGGCTGGGAGCTCAGTACTAGCATTAGCATCCTAGTGCTGGAGCTTGGATGGGAAACTTGCAGCAGAAGCAGCGATTGACTGGAGCAGGAGATGGTCACTGAAACTGGCTGAGGTTGGAGCTGATGCTGGAACAAGGCACTTGGGCAGGGAGACAGAAGAAAGCTAGAAGCGGCCGGCAGCTCTGTGTGCGTCAGCATTTACTCCCTTCAAGTTTGCAGAAAGCCAGAGAATCTTGAGCCCTACCATTTCTCTGCTGCCAGCAATTTTCATGAAACGTCTAGCAGATTTGCCGCTATTAATGCTAAGTACATCAGACTGACTCTGCTGGGTCAGACCACCTAACCCAATATCCCGTCTCCTCCAGCAGTAAATGCCTGGGGAAGAGTACAAGAACAGACCCACAAAGTGTAAGTCAGTGCATTCTCAGTTACCGCAGTTTTTTCATGTAGAAGAAGTCTCTGCAGTCGATTTAAAGTTTTCAAGTAGCTGCTGACTCACAGCAAAGTCAAAATAGTGTCACATGATGGCTTTGCTTTCTTCTCAGCTAGCTGTGTTGAAGAGCATTAGGAAACCACACGAGACCAGCTGTGCCGAGGCTGCGCGCTGAAGCACAGGCGAGAGGCATTCCTGGCTTGCTGCTTCGCCCCAGGCTTGCCTCTGACCCACGGCTGCACAACCGCACGCTTGTTTTCCAGGAGGACTCGCTCCCCTTCGGTGCCGAAAGCAGACCTGACGCAGAGATGAACCGATGCAACGGACGGGCCTGCTGTCTGCCACGGCTGTGGCCAAAGTTAGAAACTGGGACTAGAGAAAGATGGTCTTGGGGCGAATCAGTGGCATTTTCCCTGAGCAACTGGAATCTGCCACTACCCAAAAGACCTGCAAGGCTAGGGAAGTAATTTAAAAGTAGCCCTTTAACGGTGGCCACTGTCAATTAGATGTCTCACCTTGCTTTAAAGGTCTAAGCATCTAGATGTCTAAGTCTAAGTTAGTTGTTACTGCCACCAGTTTTAATCAATGAACACAGACACGATCAGTGGATCTCTGTCTTTAACCTACCTTAGGATGAAATTAATTTGGGGATGCTTATTTCTCTCTAGTGATTGTACCAGGGACCTGAGACTCAGGGCAGGTGAACGCTACCTTACCCACCTTGCATTTTCAGCTGCTTGAGACTGTTATGTGCAAAAATATTGAACTATCATAGCATGCTCCCTCAGAAAAAGATGGACAAAAGGACAAAAGTAAGGAGGTTAAAAGAACAAGGATAAGGACGTAAGGAAGCCAGAAGGGTAAAATATATATCAAACAACTGAGTGATTCCTGTCCATCCTATGTGCTGAGAAGTTAACTTCTGCAACTGTAACCCTCTTTGGTTTATGACTACATAGGTAAACCTGTATAAAGTAAGTATAAAACTATGTGGGCAAAAGTAGTCATACTTTTTTGTTTTTTAATCGTTCCAGTATCTCAAAAATAATCTACTAGCAACATGTCTACATACTGTCCAAGGCGAATTGGTTTGTTCATGATGCAAAGCTATTTATACAGTCGTCTCACTTTTCTATCACGACTCTTACCTTGTGTCGAGACTCCGAAGAATACCTCAATGATCTAGCTTCACTCCCTACTTCATGGTAAGTGTCACAGGTAAGTGTGCTAAAAGTTAGGATACTTTCTGTCTTTTAGGAGGTAGTCTTCATAAATGATAAAATAGACAAAGTAAATGGAAATAAGGCAGAAGGAAGGACACAGTAAGTTAAGTGTTTACAGGATTCAGTATATACAAGGTCGAGGCTCACATTTCTGCTTTGAGTCTGTTAGAGCAGAAATCTGAATCTAGAAGTCTGAGTGCAGCTTTGCTTAGTGCAAATGTGTACCTTCTCTCATTTAGATTTCTTCTACATGAAACCTGAATCTCAGTTTTCTTCAGATGCAACTTGAAAACACTTATTAAAAAAATAATTTATGGTAAGAGGAAATCCTTGATTGCCAGCTAGATGAGAAAGTCATTCTTCATGAAGTAAAGTTTCTGATCACCACCATGCAGGTACCATAGGTTTTAAGAAAAATCATCCCAGTTAAAATTCTTGTCAATTTTTTGTCCTATCTTCATGTCAACCAGCCAGATTTTTTTCAGCTGCTCAACCAATCTCCTGGTTATGTTTTGCCAGTGCAGCAAGCAACATTTTAAACAGAATCTGTAATAGAATCTGACTGAGGTGAACAGAAAAAAAAAGAAAAAAGAAAAAAAAAGAAAAAAGAAAAAAAAAGAGAAATTGATTTTAGCAGCACAGCAGATAGCATAGGAATGTTATCCTTACTGCATTGTTTAGGCAGCTATGCAGTTCAGTAATACTTTCCTCTTGCCACCCGCACTTTCTTGGAACCAAGACACAATTCCTATTGGGCCTCAGATTTCAGTTCCGTGCACTGAAGAATTACATGATTTTTCTGCACAGTGTGTTTTCAATATGAAACAGTATACTTCTGCTCTGTGAAACTTCCAAATTCTGTCTCCATGCTGGTGGAGTCATTTTGCATTGTGTTGCTGGTTGAATGCCTGAGAACAACCGTATTCCTAGCTGAGAACTAGATTGCAAGGAAGCTAATCCTTTTATGTATGTATGTTCCCGCTTTCTCATTCGGACATAGTGAGTATTGTTAAGAATCTTGGCGCTGCCCTTTGCCTTGACTTTCCATGCAAATCCATGTGCCAGATGTCATCAGTGAGTTTCTTTCCAGCTGTGCATTTCTCCTGATATGCTGGTAAACCATTATAACAATGTGGTCATAACGTGAGGTAGTGGAGTTTGGTCATTACAGCTCCAGAAGCCCATCATAGCATTTTTCAGTATGGATTTGAAAGAAGCTTTTATTGCCCCTCCCCATCCTCAACTGGCCTCTTTTCCTTATAATCACACCACAAAGAGTAAGGTCAGCAAAAAGATATGAAGGGGATTTAACAAGAGGGTTCTTTGAGAATATATTCCAGTCTATAAATACATGAAACTTTACGTTTCTTGCTGTGAATGTGCTGCAGGGCTGGAGCCCAACTGCTTTTGCTGAGGTCTGGACATAAACGCTAATATTTTTCTTAACATTTTGCAAGAGGCCATTGTCCAAATGCATGGTCCAAATAAGCCACAGGAGATATTAGTGTGCAATCTGGTGAATTTTAGCATATAGCTAGCATGCTAATATTGTATTTTAACATGCACACTCATACGCTTTTGGAAGCTAAGCTTTCTTTTATAGGAGAAAAAAAGAAAAGAATATAGTATTATGGGTAAAGGATTTCTTTTAAACCAGAAAGATATCCTTGGAAACATAGCCAGACATAAGACAGTGACTGGGGCTGAAAATTTGTCACTGATTTTTTTCCCTAAAGATCACACATACATTATTTACTGTCCCCTCTACAGCTGGTCAAGGTTGTGATTTTCAGCCTGTGAAAACCATTACAGCAGGATTTTCTTTTTTGTAAGACCTAGCTCTCAACTAAAATCTATGTGATATGTTTGTGTGAGGAGTGGGAAGGACAGGAACTAAAGGAATGATTAAAAAAAAAGGAAAAATATTTTCTTTTTGTCAGTTTGTAAATATGTCAAAATAACTTTGAAAGCTTGAACTTGGTTATGGTCAGAAAAGATCTATTCTACTAATACAAGAAACTAATCCCTTCCCTGATTTTTTTTTCCTTATTTCACCAATATGAAATGTTTTCATTTTATTCTGAAATCTTTATTTTTCTAGTTTTGACATGCTAACCCTTACTCCTGAGAGATGTTTAAGCATTTTTTACCAAAAAAAGGATGACTTGCAACACCTTGCTATCAGACAAGCAATGAAATTGCTTACAAGCCTATATCTAAAAGTAAGGTTGCAGGACACAGAAGTCTTCTGGTATCTAAACCCCTATTTTTAGTTGAAAATAACAATGAACTCATTCATTTCTTTTGTTGTTATGAAGCTCCATTTTGTATTATGCCTGGCATTCTGCATTAAACAGGCTGTAAAATTTGACCTATATACCCCTGTAGAAAACCAAAGTATTAAAACATAACTTCCATGTAATTTTGATTTCTAGATATTGACATGTGGTTCATTCTTCATTTGGTATTTAATTTGCATGATTATTTGTTCTCCCCCTGAAGATTTGTATGTGATTTCAAACTGGAAATTCTCTGATGTGAACTTCCAGCTACTGGTTCTTGTTCTACCTTTCCTCTCAAGATAAATAGAACTGTATTTTCAAATTTAAATAATACCTGAAATTTAAAGGAATAATGAAATTAAGATTATCTGGAACTTCATTCAAGCCAGCAATGTATTTCTACATAGCATTCAGGTCATCTCATTCCTTCTGAGAACTAAACTCTTGAATGAATTCTCTGCAGACTTAAAAGGATAGTGATCGTGTTTATCTAAAACCTCCTACTGTTATCTTACAGTCCTATAGATAATATGAAGCCTAGAAATTGATGCAGTATTGGTCCATTAGTTTTGTTTTGTTTTCCAAGGTAAAATAAATCCTGTAATTTACTCATGACACCACTTTCATACGTCCAATGATTTCACTGGCTCTTGGTATATTGGTTCCCAATATACATTACATATGCCTGTGTTTTGTTGTTTGGCTTTTTTTTTAATATCAGAAGGCTAAATCAGAAATCCCAAATATATTAGGAAACTATATTGCATTTATGCAACTGCCTGTATCAGCCAAACTGTAATCTCACTTAAATAACGGAATCCCTTTTGTTCTCATATATTGTCTTCCATAAAAATACGTTGACATAAAATCATAAATATTGTATACCTATGAATTAATTCCCTCTCAGTTGTATCCACAGATGTTTTCATTATTTAGCCCAGAATTAGATTCAGGCCAGCTAGCTTACGCTTATCCAGGTCATTTCATTTGCCCTTTTAAATATTGCCCCAACCTTTTCACTTATAATTTCTCTGCTATTCAAAGATGCAACAAAAAATAAGAAGCCTAGAAGTTGTTTTCCTGGCTCTTTCAGGACTCTTGGTTGCAGGATTAAATTGATAGACCTAGATTTAATCCTGCAACCAAGTGTTTCTTTGGTCACATGCTGTATAGGTGCTTCCAACTTTGCTCCAAACAAAACCCAAATTTGTTTATTGCCCTTTCGTCTTTTCTGCCTTACTAATAGCTAGTGGAAAACATTTTTGAACAGCTAGCAATCTAACTGTTCTGTAAAATATAGCAGGTGGACAGAGACAAGCAGAGGCAGAGCACAAGGAAACCACATTAGGTCAACCCCAGGAGACGGTGGTCTCAGCACATTGGCTGCCGAACCACTGCCAATCTCTGGCAGGCATGGTGGCAAAGGAGAATTTTAAGATGAATTTGAAGGCCAATAAGTAACTGAAGGAATCTGCATCCCTGACTAAGCATTTACTGCCTGGTATACTGGGGCAGATGGCACCTACATAAAGCATCAAAGAAACAGAAATTGAGATATGGAAGGGGCAGAACCAGTCCTTGTCACCTCATCACCACGTTGTGGGTAGCATCATTTTTGTCAAACTACTTAGCAACATGCTAGCTGACAAAGTTTTTGGTTTTGTTTTTTTCTTTTTTTTTTGAAATAAGTTTAAACCTCCTCCTCTTGTACAATTAGCATTTTTCAAGTGGAGCTGAGTTAGTTGAAGCAGATGGTTTATCTTTTTTGGTAGTGCTTCTAGTTGGACAAACGAGACTTATATCATTTCTACATCTTCCTCTCTCTTGCAGTGCCTACAAAGTCATTCCACATTTTACGCACCATGTTTTGACTTATTTAATGCAGACGTACTTTCCCTGCAGTAAACATGATTACCCAAATACTTTAACTAGAAAGCTTCTGCTTTCCTCTCTGGTGTAATTAGTCACACTGCACTCACGCTGCATTTAAAGGGGGGGAAAGAACCCACACATGGAGCATCTTGCAAATGTGCCTATAATCCCATACAGCTGCTTTCTTCACTTTATTCTTTTTTGACTGCTTATAGAACAAGATTGCTGCAGCTGGGCAGCAAACTGAGCAAAGTTGCAAAGACACCTCTCCTTTCTTTTCTTTGTGGAATCCACCCATTCAGGTGTCGAGGGATAGCTCTTGATTAGCAATAGCTTAACATGGGGCTAAGTTTTCTTGGATTGTAGCATTGAATAACTTGGCAGGATTTCTATTAGGTTTGAATTTCAAAGCCAAAAGAGTGATCTGAGATCGCATACTGGCAGTTCCACAGTGGTAATTTCCATGTTAAAAGAATACTTATCACCAGCACCACAGTGAAGGAGGCAGCTTTACACAGAAAGGGCCTCTTGTGAAATTAATTTGGTGTTTATTTTATTAAGAAGCCCTTTCCAAGTGTGTTTTTTTTTTCTTTCTTATGAAGAAAACTGTTTCTAATCCCACTAATATTTTTAAGGCAAAGATTTGGATGTTTAAAAAATGTTCGCAAAAATTCCGCTGAAAGGGTTTTTCTTTTATGTGGCCAGCATGGTTTTTATTCCTGCTTGCTAGAAATGGAGCAGGAGATGGAAAAGGAAATGATCTGTGTAGATGCAGTAAGATACTGTCTTGATCAGTTTGGTTACTCTAAGTTCAGTAGAAGGCTTGCTTGAAAGATTATTGAAGGATTTACCACTCTTAAGCTTAAAAGAATAACCTGCTTGACAACATAACTTGCGGACAAGGAAGGAAAGGTGCATTTGTTAAGAAAAAAACCTAGCAAGTATATAAAAAGTTTAAGAAAACCATTGCATAAACAATATGATTTTCTTAATAAAGTACTGGCATAAAGGACAGAATATCAGGTGAGATTCACTTAACCATCCATAGAGAGTAAAACTTGTCTGAACTAGTAGTTGTCTAGAATCCTTTTGCTGCTGATAGAGAGAAATGGGCATTTCCAGGTCTGTTTCATCTAATCTAAAAGTAGGTATCTAATATAGGTCAGCTAAACAGTGTCCTGTTCTCTGCTTGTTTCTGTCTGTTAACTATAAATGAACTTTGGGCAACTTGTTCAGATGTAGGCATCTCAAGTCAACTGAGATTAATTCCACCCTTTGGTTTTGCTTTTCCTCTAACACTGACTTGCTATGTTGCCTCCAACAAATCACACCCACTCAGTGTCTTGTCTGTTTGGACAGAGACGTCTTCTGGCACAAGGCAATCTTGTTCTGTGTGCTGTACAGTACTCAGTCCCTGCAGAAGAAATAGGAGAGTTTAGAATTCTTGGAAGAGTTACTGTACCCTAAGGAAGCAGTAATCAATGGACGTTAACTTGTGATCACAACACAGGAGCAGTATCTTTGATGGACATGTTAGAGGAAGGACAAAAGCTTCATGGAGAGGTCTCTGTCTGTTACTACCAGTGAGGGGACAGAGGCGAGAGCATCCTAACACAGAATGCTCTCTAAGCAACATATATCCTATATTAAAAAAAAAAGAAAAAGGAAAAAAAGAATCAAACCTGGCTTATATCAGGTCTTCTTCAAGCTCTGAAAAAAGAATAATCATCCATATCTGACTGCATTTCCCAATGCATACCTAATTCCTGATGGCACACATAAAAACAGACCACCTTTTAGAGTAATAGAAATTCCTGTAACATGCTTGTTAAAGCCTTTTCTCCCCTGAGCTGAATATTAATATAGATCTGTTGATACAATGAAGTAAGAAGCTGGACAAAATATGCAGGGAGTTAAACAGCTCTTTGGTTGTTGCAGGAGATCATTTCACGCACCGAGAAAGGGTCACATGAAATGGCAAAGACAGAAATGAAGGTGTAGAAGGAAGAAGGCAGTAGGATTGGGATTGTCAGTTCAAGAAGATACAGCTCTGAGAAGCAGGATCTGAGAAACAGTCAGGGGCTGAATCCATTGCGTTGTTAAAGAAGAAAACCTAACACATGATAGATAAATAAATGAGCTTGAGATTTTCTGACTTTGAGGAACGAGATTGCAAAGTTTCCGAACTACCCTCTTGTCATTTAAACAAAGGATAATTTTCATATATTCTTTTATTTTTAGAAGATAGTGCAGCTAGAAGAAATGCATAGCTGTGGTACAGATAAATGTTTTTATATTATGCAGTATTCAAAAATATAATTGCTAACGCATTTAGAAGATAAAAATTTGATTCATTTAAAAGAACGGCATTCAGAAGATGGAAAATGGTTATTTTATTAGTACAATTTTATTAGTAGAGTTTTATTCATGTAATTATTATTTTCCTCCCCTGCCTGGCTCATTCTTATAATCTTTCTCTACTTGTCTATTTTGGATTTTTTTTCTTTTAGTTTTAAAATGTTATCTGTCATTCTCCACATTTTTACCAAAGCAGATCATAAATCCAGCAAACATTAGGACTGAACTCTCAGCCCAACCCTGTAAAAGTAGAATCATAATTAGGCAAAGTTAGTTTGTCTGTCGCTGAATGTAAACAAGTTGAATAACTTCATTATTTTCAAGTTTTGCCCGTACATTAGAATAATTCACACTACTTCAGGGAAATGACACCTGCTAATTAACCACAAGCAGACAAAGCATTTTAACAGCCGTAATCAGTCATTTTCTCCTGCAGTTTAAAAAAGATTAAAAAAAAAAAGAAGAAAAGATCAAAACTTTTGTGTCAAGATGTTTTCATGAATTGTCCTCTTGAGGAAACCTTACTGTTTGAAGTAGACTCAACTATAATAAGTCACACATCTGTTCAGAATAGGAATTGAGTAAAGACACATATATACCTCATTGTATTTTACACAAACACGTTTGGGACAGTTAAGTGACTTAGCTCCAACTAAAAGAAGGTATCTAAAGTGCTCAGTATGTATAGTCAATATGTATTCTTTGGATAACTTGTCTTATTCCTAAAGGAGGTTCCTATAATAATGAACCCGTAACTTCCCTAAGTTCCCTCCCTTTCCATGGACAAACCTTGCCTTTGACGTACACATCAGCATCGTCAATGTCTGAAGTTAAGTGGTATGAATCACAGCCCAACAATCTTGTCCCCAGATAATTTATATTCAACATGCACAAGAGAAATAAAGTACTGGCAAAAGGAAATATCATCCCTGGTTTACAGTGAGAACATGAAGCATGGAAAATAAATCTCTTACACAAAGTTTCACTGAGAGCCGGTGATGGAATGAGAAGCTAACCCCAAACTGCTGGAGTCCTGGTTCAGGAATCTAGTTATGCTTTTCCCCCTTCTGCTTTCACATTCTAAGACCCTGCAGAATTGTTGTCTCACCAGTATTTTCAAGTTCCCGTAAATACTAATTTCTCAATTCATTTGCAATCATTTTCAAAGTACTTTACATGTCCTGGTGGGCTACTGCATTAACGAAGACTGTGCTGATACTCTCCAGAATTGAGTGAAAAAGTTAAAACAAGATCAATAATCTTTTCTAGAAACAGCAAAGCCTTCTAGCTGTTTTCTCATTCATTATATACCTATGTTGGGTTGGAAAGAGCTGTTTCCTGGGACGTACTAGGAAGAAAACCTTAATGCTAAAAGTGGAAGACATACAAGAAAATGGTTTCACAGTAATTAGTAGTTGGCAAGCTAAATATAAACCCACAAAAACCAGATAGTACAGTCTCAGTTCTACAGTAGTATGGAGAAGAAAATAACCCCTGGGAAAAAGTGCTGAAACCTAGGGAAAGAAACCATGGAAATCCATTTAAGAAATTGAGATTGTGAATGGTTTTCACAAAATAAAAGGGGACTTCAGGGACAAAGAAAAAAGTCACAGCCTTTCCGGACATATGCCAAGAGAAGTGAGCATACTTGCTCTTGCCATTGTCTGAGTGAGAACCAGGTAGACACTATTATAAGGAGATGGTGAACAAGCTGCAAGGCTACGCAGTCTTTCTCCCATCACACGACTCAGAGCATGTTGGACAACCCTAATGCTAGACTTTTAGTCCTTTGTCCCAGCTGGCCATCTCTGGACGTGTACTGATCCCCATCGTTATTTCTCTAGGTGTCTCCATACCTTTTAACAATACTTGAGCCAAATTAGAGCAGCTTTTGTTAAAAGATTGTAGTTTTCTCAGCCACAGTACCGGACAATTAGGATCTTCTGGTATATAACAGTGTTGAATTCTACCTTTTCTCTACCAAAATGTATGCAAAAGTGTTCCTAAAGGACCATTGCTTAGGCTGCAAAGTCCATGTCCTGTGGATTAGGGGATCTCCAGACAGCCTTAATTTGGCCCTATCTGTAAATGTATTAAAAGTTCCCATGGAAATCTGACCTTGCCCAGTATTTTGAAGAAACATCAGGAACAGAATTAGGGATGGATGCCCATATATTTGCCATTGCCTAACATTTAATTCACTTTACAATCCAAGCGACTTTCCTTTATTGTTGTATTTTTTTTATTACAGGCATATACATGCATACATATATGCTCATATAAATTTATAATACTGAGAGATAGGAAGCGGTGTTTTCCATTCGGTATGAAGAAACATCTTGACTGACTTGTTTCTGTGTCATCGTTCTTGAAGACAGGTGAAATAAGAAGAATAAGGACCTCACAAACTGCGTGCTGCACCTGCAATTGCAGTACTTCAGGGTTCTTAACCGCGGTGCGGAAGAATAAAAGGAAACCCTCTCAACACGAGCGCTCTTGAATACGTGCTAAGTCTGTTCACTTTTGCCTTAGACCACAGCCTCCCACCGGCTGACCCAGCGAGGAAGTCCTCTGCGACTTCAGAAGAAGCTGCTCTTCAGCCATTCCAGCCGGGAACGAGGGAGGCTGTACGTTGCCATGGCAGCAGTTCGACTGAGGAGGGGATAAGTAGGAAAGGTGGCAAAGGCAGCCAAAAATAACACGTTATAAAGAAGCGGGATTCTGTTTATCCGCAGTTAGGTGGGTGGGGTTAAGCCCCCACCGTGATGCCCAGGAGCCCTGGTTGCGAAAGCGTTTTAAACCCCAGGTGTCAGCATGGGATCTGTGGTGCCGGGTTGTTAACCTATGGGATCACAGGCATTTAACAAGATCTCGTTTGTCCAGTCTGCAGAGGATCCTCTGTTTCAGTGCACGTACCCATTCTCCACCACCTCTTTGTTACTCAGCACCGTACAATGCAAGCTGTGGCTCCTCGGTGCTCCTCCTTGAACGATATAAGCTCATTCAATTTGTACAGAGTAGGCATCCTTGAGTAACACGTGAGTCTTGCTATGTAACAACAGTTCACAGATTTAATAATTTTTCCTTTGATCTCCCTGAGAGTTCATCACAGAATTGTTTCTGGCCTGCTTTGATGCAAAGAAGAGTCAGGTCCTTGCAGGCAAAACCCTAGTGGCAGGCAGATTATTCATAGTTTCTGTTTTTAATTCTGCACTTTGCTGTCCTATGTATTTGCACTCAAATGGTTTTGGTTACATGGTGAAATACGGCACACACTTAAAAAAAAAAAAAAAGTCTACAGACTTGCAAACCTACATCAGTAATTGCAGCCAAACAAACCATGCAACTCAAAACCCACCGAAGAGATGGCGTGAAGCTGGAATCACTGAAGGCTGTAAAAAGTTTAAAGAATTGAAGGAAATGTTTGTGACAGTTTGATATAACCCAGCTATTTGATATATGACCAATGTAGGATCCAATGTGTGGCTGGTAGGCTAGACTTAATCAGGAAGTACAATTCATTGTCTGTATGAATTGTTGCAATTACTTATTTCCTCTTCCCTTCTTTTCTGAGAACTCTGCGGTATTTTCTTCACCATGTTATAAGATTAACTTGTTATATGGGATGGATAAGTGTGGTAGTCATGGGATGGAAATGGGCATGTGTCACAACACATCACTTGTGTGTTCTTTTATATAATCAGAAATGAGCTAATCAAGATTTACCTTTCTTTTGGTCATGTTATGAAAGAGAGGTTGATGTATACAGTCCCTGAGTACTTCCATGTGAGGCTGTGTGTTCCCCATTAGCTAAAACGCAGCTCACTCTTGCAGGTGGCGGAACAGAGGTTACAACGTAAATTATTTAAGGTTTAATAAATGAGATGGCATTTGAAATGTGTCATTGCTAATTTCAAAAAATAGGATTGCCTTGATGTCATTCCCACCCACACATGTCTAACTTTGTCCATCTATTTTTTTTTAATCTTGCTTTTTTACCCTAAAGGAACTTTGTCATCCTCCTCAGCTGCCATCTTCACTTAATGATGAAAGGAACATCAAGCTATGTAGGCCCCAGGAAGCTACGAAAAATATAACCCAGGTTCTGCTGCAATAAAGAAATAACAAGGCATAATGTGGAATAGTCTCTGAACACTCGTTTCTCTGAATAGCCCACTTGTGTCAATCAATCAGATTACTGTAGTGATTAAAAGAATAAAAATAAGAGCAGTATTTTTTTAGAATGAACATGGTAATTTGTCTTTTAGACCTCTTCTGTATTAATCTAACCAAACAATCAGCACTGAGTTCCTTGGGCTGCGGCGAAACTTGCTGACTTGGTCAATTAAACTGTCATAGTACTTGCCATGCCCGCAGCAGGGACAATGCCTTTCTTGGTGACTGTGGAGTCTGCTCCCACCAGAGGTTTGTCATCCTTGGTAAAATATTTTTTCCCCTGCACGTGCCGGCACCAAGATGAGGGCACACCAGATCAGGAGGTTACTGTGCTTGCCTGCTGAGATCCCACCCGCAAAGCAGCACCAGAGCTGCCACTGCCCCACGCTTCTCTGAGACAGCAACCTCAATTTACCTTAGCACGTTGCTTTAAAAAAATCATTGCAAATACATTATCCATGCAGCAGGCTGTAATAAAATATCCCCCCCTACTCCCTGTGCCCCGGTCCCCGTGAGAAGAGCACAGGCACTAGCAGGGAGCTGGAGTGCTCGCAGAGAGTCGCCGCGGAGCGCGCCTGCCCTGCAGTGTAGGTACAGCCAGAGCTCCTGCGTGTTTGGAGTAGATTTGCTTCGCCTGAATCAAGGTGTCAGCTGTTTAAGTCTCAGCAAGCCATACCTGGCTCTTTTAAGAAAACAAAAATGCTTACTGTAATTGGAAGTAAGTACTTCTAGAGTGCAGGCTGAGAAAAGTAGTTTGTGATGAAATCACTTTCCGCTGAGTATAAATTTGGCTGCACAGAAGCTGATGACTAGCCGAAAGCCAGCCAACTGTTGGACATTGATGTGTACGCTGCCCTTTGTATGCTATCGTAGAATATTATACAAATTTGCGTAGAATATAAGACTATTTATTTATGAGTGCATGAGCTTTAATAGATGTGTGGTTGCCCCACAGAAGACCTGAGCTTTGCCTGCTGGAATGTCGTGCCCTCCCACAACTGTAGTTGTTTTTGAAGGACAGTTACTAGTTTACAACATATAGAGTCAAATGATGTCTGTGTAGCTTATATCTTGATTCAGATAGTGATTTACAAAGTCAAGATTCAGTTATATGAGCACATAATGTAATCCCCAAACCTTTGCACACTTTTTGTACCCTTTTTGAACTCTTTGGTATTTTGCAATTTCAGTTTCCCAGTGAGGCTGACAGAAATTTGGTAATAGCATATGTTTTGTAGTTTCGTCTTGGAAGGATAAAACTAAATATATTTTAGAAATAAATAGGTTATAGCATTACACTTTATTATTTACTATTGAAATAGTACAATGTTGTAGGACCTGGAAATTGAAATATATCTTGGAAATACCTTACATTGCTTTTTGAGATTCACTATAAAGAAGATAAAAATAAAACCAGAATAGATTCCTGTGAAAAAGCAAAACATAATGGATCAACAAACGTCACAGCTTTTGCACTCTCTAGGGTTATAGAAAGGACTCCAGCATCTTGAAAAACACCATCCCTTAGCAGTTAACAATTTAAAAATGAGTACAGTCCAAACAATTAGAACAATATAAGCAAAGCAAGAAAGAGACAAAATTCAGCAGTCACTCTCAACCCTTGTATGGAGATAAAACAGTAGGAAAGAAGCAGTGCTCGAAAAGTATACTTGACTGATTTGTAAGAACTTTTTTTTTGGTCAGGCTTGCAGTTTTTTCAAAGAAACAGCATGTGTCTTTCTCAGGTATCTCTGCGTGCTCTGCTCTGTTGCTGAAGCATTAGCAGACTGACAACAATCAGCCCAGAGTGGATTTAAAATACTGTTGTTTAAACATCCCCATCTCCTGTACATATTGGTCGTTCTGCATGCTGGAAACGGAATACAAGTCTCCTTTTCTTGAAAAGTGTGTTCTTAACATAAACTAGATGCCTGCTTTTCTGATTTGGAACATCTAAACTCTCACTTCATGAACAGTCATGAGTCAAAAAACTGAAGAATATTATTGGCACGTTCTGAGTCATATTGCTATTTTAATATCTACACATTACACTTGCACAGATTCTCACAGGAGAATGAATTACCTCCAGACAAAAAAAGAAAAAGAAAGAAAAGAAGACAGAAAGAAAAAGAAAAAAGGCATGGTAGATGTTTTCCTAATCTTCTAACTCAAACTTTACAGAAAATCTTTCTGAAAATGTATTTTTGATTACTAACAGGTTTTTCTGTAGCCATTAAAATAAATGTGTCTAATGAATTTATGAATGTTACACAGAATTTCATGTATCTGGATTTACTGTGCTTAGATACCAGGAAAGATCAAGGAATTCATATTGGTTACTTGTAATGAGGTAATTAGGCTTTAATGAAAATCAACAGTTATTAGACAATCAGTTCAGCCTGGTGACTATTGGTCTGTTATTGCAGGACAAGAATAATTAAAGGGCACTTAAGGTATGGAAAAAATGGCAGCCAGAAACTGATGTGCCTATAGAAGTCTCCAAATGACAGACATTTAATAGCCCTTTATATGTTACTATAGCAACACACTTTGATAACTCATCTGCCCGCACCATACTAAAACAAGGGGCACGGGGCTCCTCGGAAAGTGCAATCTCCTTTAAGCAGATCTATAAGCATTGCAGATGAACAGAACTCTAAACATTCCGCCATGAATATTCATGAACTAAGTTGTTTTTTGTTGCCTGCCTAGTCAGCAGTCACAAAACACATGGTGTGTGTTGGCAGCATCTTGCCTAGGTAGAGGGCTATGGACTGAGGCAATGGCAGGAACCAGGACCTGTGAGGCTGACTGACATTTCCATCTGTAGCGAAGGCTGGTAATTAACAGGAAGGAGTGTGCCTGCAGCATTGCACCATCTGCTAGGGAAACGGCTCAATAAGAAAGGAGCTGGATATCATCTCAGTGGTGGCTCGATCTGGTTCCGACATGAGGCTGGGCATCTGTTAGCTGAGGAGATAGGCTATTAGGAAATTCGACTGGGAATGAACAACATGGAAAGAGCACTCTGACCTAGCCCATAAAAGCATCTCTTCAGAAATGGTGTCTTTTTATCTTACTTACACAAGTCTTCTGAAAATGGTTTGCTGAGGGACCATTATGGATCTGTTTGAAGTAACACAATGGTTTCAAAAATGCTGCTTAATTCCAACATGAAATTCTTGAAATCAGGATACAGCTGTCATCTTTTGACAATAGAGCTAATTTCAGAGTGAGGATATGAGGTTAAATTCCTTCTTCTGTTGTTTGTTTTTGGGGGCAGGAAAGAAAAATAACTTTTAACTATTGTATAGTTTAAGTCTCAGAACACAGTAAATCTGGGATACTCGAGTGGAAAACATACAGAGATGAAAGCATAAAACCTTGCCATGTTTTAAATGCAGGTTTGTGGAAAACACGACGGCCAAAAAGAATGTTGAAGTATGTTCTCTTTGTGTATATATACATGTAGAAATATATAAAAGTTTCATAATAAAATTCTTTTTTCGGGTAGGAATTTAAGTAGCTTATGGTGTGCAGAAAGAGATTTTCAGGGATGAGTTTTGTACTTCAGGGTGTTAGGATAGGTTAGTTCTTTGTGCTGGGAAATTGATCTATGTACCCAGTTACGTAATTTAAAATATCCAGAATGTAAATAATATTATTATAGGCTTTTGAAGCATAATAAATTACAGTATTTGTGGAAATGACAGTCTGGTGTTCCTCAGGCCTCTGCTAATGTACAGATTCAGCAAAATTTGAGTAAATCTCTCTGGTTTTGTCTGCTGACGTTCTTGAAATTCTTCGGGTGAAGAACAATCTTTGAATCCTTTTCCTCTTTCACCCATAGCGCTGAGAGCAAGCACGCCCATGTGGTACGTGTAGCAACACGCTCTGTTGACTTTGTCATTGGTTACATTACATCAGTGCCTATGGACGCAAAGCAATCTTGGGCTGTGTTTGTGCACCTATGAAGTGCTCAGACACCTACTGAGTTGCTGTAACTTAGCAAGTTGAACAGTGACAACCATCAGTGTGTGTTTTACTTTCTGTCTATGGCAAATGCCACACAATGTGATTTAGTGCAACTCTCACTGACGGCAGGATAAAGTAACTCCGGTCACGCTGCGTTTGCAGACTCCGAGAGCACGTACAGGTACTACAGCTGGGCTGCTGTTTGCTTAGACTGCGGTAACTTGGTCGTACGGCAGGGTCATAAGGGTGACTTTAGTCATCTGTGTGAGTTTTCCGGGCTTTGTCTACAGTCAGCGAACAGAGGCAACGCTTCCAACAGACAGTTCTGGTGTTTCACGGGGCTGATGTGACTACGCGTTGAGCTTAAGCCTGACACCTACCTTTTAAATCCCCGTCCTAATTGCCATTCCCTTCCTATAGAGTTCATAGAAATGTTGACATGCACAAATAACTGCTGGGAAAATGAGCTCACATCAAGAACCCGGGCAAATAAACTGAATATCCAGTAGAGACCAACTGTTTCTTATTACAGGAGCTTAGAATATGGAAAAGAAAGATGGTACATCTCAGAAAGTGACAGAGGTGTTTTGATCATTGTACGGAAGTATCTGACAAAAAAGAACAAACTTTTACTTGCATACTTTTAATATTCTGTTGTTGTTGGGTTTTTTTCTGTTTCTCTCAATAGATTTTGAGGTACTCTCTTTGCAAAAATAATTTTGTATTGTTTTCTGGAAATGCTGGTGAATATTTGGCTTTTACCCATAATAGGAACTGACTTGCCCCCTGCAAAGGTTATACAGCTGTATTTATATTTCAACTCCATCCCTTTCAAGGGAAAACAGAAACCCTGTAGGTTCCACTCTCCTAGGGACTCAGAATCCAGTTATGTGTAATGCAATTTTAATAAAAATATTAGCACCATATATACCTTTGTCAAAGTGTGTGGTGTGAACTTTGTCAAAGTGTGTGGTGTGAAAGACTGGAAGGCCACAGCCGAGGTCGTGAACATGGGCAGGACACACAGGCTTTCTGCCACTATTTCTGTCAATACCTTTTACAGGGAGCTGTGCAAATTAGAGTGCTCATGAGTTACTCTTCTCTTACAGAGCTCCCCACTCACAAAACTACAGGCAACAATGTCCTTGTAGTAAAAATCAACAGGCAACCAGAAAAGCAATTTTTTGTGAACTCGGGGGCTAATCAAGCAGAAATCACCATTGTCTGTCCTCAGCAATTGAAGGCTGACAATTGAAGGCTGATCTACAGCCAGTAAAATGGGCAAACCGTTTTTTTTCCTTTGGTTTCCCAAATATCTATTTTCTTGACAGCAGGTTCTTCACTATTCAATCAAGGGCAATATGTCTTCAGTCAACAATTTTCCCTTTTTTTTCTTTTCTTTGTGTGTATGTGTATAACACTGTTCTTAAAGCTCTTTGCAGCTGGTTGTCATCTGAACGACTGCCAATAGCCTCTGAGAGCACTACCCCCTCCTGAACACGTCGTTTGGCTCCCTGAGATTATTTACTAGCGAAAGCTCTGCATGCACGGAGTCAGTCAGATATGACTCTCCGAGGGAAGAGCTGGGTGTGGTTGTAGCGTTTTGGGAAATGAGTTAGGAGAGGAGACAGAAATACCGTTTGGCAAGTGAGAGGATGCGTCCTGCTGTTGTCTGAAGCCACGTGCCAAGGCAGGGCAGCCCAAGAAGGCCCAGAGGAAAATGAATTTCTGATCAGCACAGTCCTAAGACAACGGGTAGTTTAGCTAAAATGCAGCATAGCCTTTTGGGCAGAGGATTTTCTTGGAGATGGGGGAGTGGAAAGAATGGTGGTAGTGGGAAGGGAATGATGCAAATCCTTTTGAAATCCACAGAAGGGTTAATTGATTTCAGTGGGCTTTCTCCTAGGCCTGAAATATTTACCTCGCAGTGAAAATGATTTTTAAATATACAGCTGTAATTGTTTAGTTTGATATTAATTGAGAGTAAGTGGATTCAGTCCCAGAAGATTTCGGCAATGCGCTAAGTAAGAACTCATTTAGGTATCATTGCTAAGAGGCTGAGATTCAGCACTGAGCTATTAAGCCCACACACAGGCTCACACATGCGCAGTCCCAGCATCCAGTTCCCATCTGCAAACACAGTGTCTTACTCTGTCCGGTGAGATGAACCCAAAACTTGTGGGTACTGACATCCTCTTTAGTGCTAAGCTTGAAAGCATTCTCCAAGGGAAAGTTTCAGAGGTAACTTTGGAAGCCCAGAATGCCAATTTGCACCTCCCTGAGCTGAAATAGGAGCCGCCTAATCACAGCAGCTAGTAGTGCACTGAGTTGATACAAAAGAAGAAAAATAAATATTATTATTCATTATTTGAATTGCATTTGCATGTACAATCCTTTCAAACTCATCCAAGGATGCTGCGTCAACAAAAAAACCACTACAGTTCAGAACAAATGGGATTCTTGCTGTCTTATTAACTCTTTGGGATAAATATGAAGAACGGGATCTGTTATCAGATGGCACTTGAAAGATAGTAGCTCCAGCTACGCTGCCTGAAAGGGTTAAACAGCTTACCCGGTATCTGAGCCCTGTTTTTATAAACCCTTCCAGATAATGATGAGTTTAGCCCAAAGAAAGGGAGGGGAGGAAACTTTGGGCAGTACAGATTCGAACCCAGAATGAAAACTCCCAGCAAAATGACTTAGGCATGATTTCTCCCAGGCTCGAGCTGCACAGACAACAGGAAGGGCACACATCCAAGACATGGGTGTTTTTTCTTCAGGCTCGAAAGTCCAAAGTCTTCTAAGATTAAAAAAAGCTTCTGAATGCCCCTTCAATAAGGGCGGCGTGAGCACGGGCTGTGCCCGGGAGGGGACCCGTGGGGGGACGTGGGGGAGGAGGGAGGCAAGCGGCGTGGCAGGATGCTGCGAGTCTGCGACGCATTGGCAGGGCTGCGTGGGGAGAGTTTGCACCGCACCTGCCCGCGCGATAGCTGGCTCTAGCCAGTGTCATTAGCCACTCATTTCATAAGCATTAAAGTCAGCCATAAAATTATAAACAAAATAAAATGGGAGGGAAAAAAAAAAGAAAGAAAAAGAAAAAAGAAACAAACCACAATGTAACAGAACAGTGAAGGGAAAGGGATGGTATTGTGCAAAACTTTAAAATACTTTAACTTCAACGTTGAAGTCCAGCCCCTGCAGATGCAGAGAAACAGTTTGTGTGCATAAAGGCATTTAACTGTGCAGAGAAGGTATCCATGTATGTACAAAGCTTGCAGTGCTACAGAGGATGAAAAGGGGAGGAAATAAAAGCTGAAGGTTTACTGGATAGTGGGGACAAAATGCTTAAAGGCCACAGCATTTGGAACATGTTGAAGTCAGTGTGATTCTCAATATTCTTCATAATGAAGAAGAGAGGTTGTTTCTTTCTTTCTTTTTTTTTTTTTTTTTTTTTTTGCTTGCCTCAGTCATACTACTAATTATTTAGTGGTCTTTCAAACCTTTTGTAATCTCGACTTGAGAAAGCACTGAAAGATATTAATTCTTAGCCATGTGTCTCATAAATGAAGGCCATTCTGCTATACTTAATGACAAGGCTGAGGCAGCAAGATGTCATTTGCTTTTTTCTCGGTTTTTAAATTGCTTTCTAAATGAACTACAGCTGTGAGGGCCAGGTGCTGTGATCCCTTTAGAAAGATCAGGAAATGATGAAATCCAAAATTTCAAAGTGTGATGGATGTCAGCTCCCGATTTGGTGTGTGTGTGAGGTCACCCCCATGCACCTGGTGCTATCTCCACAGCAGAATCACTTTACTGTGGAAAAAAAAAAAAAAAAGATGCACATGTCGAGTGTAAGAGTAACAATATGAGATGCAGTTTATAATTATCCCTTTGTTTTCTCCTCATCGAGATGGAAATGACGGATATACAGTGTGTGTGCTTCTTGTGCTAGGTGCTGCGGAGTGTATTAAAGCAAGTTTTTAGTTAAAATAACCAACATGGCTGGGTAGTGAGTTGAGCAGCCACCACACGGGGAATGCGATGTTAGAGAAATAAGAGCTCACTGACTAACTTTACGTAATCAGAAATTGTAGCTGTAAGGTCAAGAACTCTATTACCTAAAATTTATTTTACAGAACATGGCTTGGAAGGGGACTGAGGTGCACTAGAGCAAACAACGCTTTTGTTGCAGTTACTCCAGGTTTTTTATCTGACTCTGTGATAATTCAGGAAG
Source organism: Sagittarius serpentarius (assembly GCA_034782735.1). Classification (NCBI taxonomy): domain Eukaryota; kingdom Metazoa; phylum Chordata; class Aves; order Accipitriformes; family Sagittariidae; genus Sagittarius; species Sagittarius serpentarius. Next base: position 12,348,538 of record JAVKLA010000017.1, on the reverse strand, counting down.
ACGGGCTGAAGCTTTTTAAAATGTACTGTTGAAATATTATTACTGTCTTTACTGAAGACATAGCTTAATCCTAGAGAATCAGCACACAGCGCCAGCAAGAGGGACCCACTGTCAGGAAAACGCACATAAGACACGGACACCGAAAGCCCGGGTCCTACTCGCCGTGTTGCAGCCGCTGCTGCAGGTTCTGGGCTATTTGCAGACATTGCCAACTGCTTCCCCCCATTTTGCTTCTCTTTGCGCATTGGCCAAATTGCTCCTCTGAACCATCACGAAGGCTTATCTACTCTGGCAAGCCACCAAAAAGACCTAGCCCACAAAACGCAAGATATGTCAAATTCAGCCTCTGGACTGTCCAACTGCAGCACAAATAAAACCATTCAGAGGCAGTATTCTTGTCGTGTAAGGGTACATGGCACCTTCTGCTGAGTTTTAGTAGCAGAGAAGTAAAAAAAAAAACCCCAAGTTTTCCAGGGACTGGGATGTTTTTGTTGCAGATTAATCCTTTGAAAACTGCGTAGTTTTACATTAAACACATCTAAGTGCTGGACCTCATCAGGAGCTTATCCTCAGTTCTCAAAGCTCCTGCATCATCAGGCTGGATTAGAAACTTTCTGTGAGCAGGATTTTGACTTCCAGTACGTTGTCATTCTTAGGTAAAGCATAGTTAAAGCAATGTGCAGAAATGTGAATAAAAATTTAAATTACTGAGTGTAGATGGAAACTTCAGAACAGGGTCACCAGATCTTCATAATGAATGACTGGGAAGTTTGCTTCATAAAACACTGTGTTTAGTACCTGTTGTGAAAATTCTTAGTTTTCCAGGAATTTTTCTACATTGAGTAACATCATAGTGTGTCAAAGAACTGTCTACAAAACTGCCGACTCAGACAAACAGTTTTAGAATTCTTGTAATAGGCCTAAATGGAGTGCATATTGTTACTTCTTGTCTGCATGTTGAAAAGAGGAAAAGTTTTGAAGCATCTACCTTAAAGTCACGTACTGGGCAAATGGTGCTTGCATTTTATTTGTTGAGAGAGCAGAACACTCTAATTTTGCCTAATCCCATAAATTTTATGGGATGTCAAATCAAGTGATTGTCAAAAGAAATTCACATCACCTATCTACTCACAGAGTTCAAAGTGATCCATTGCCATGACCGAAGAACTACAAGGTGGTCTTCAATCTGAAGGACAGACAAGGGGTTGTTCCTAAGTAAGAAGCAGTGAATTATGGGTACAAACATGTCTGAATTCCTGTTATAAAAGTTAAAAATTTATGATTTTTTGAATCCACAAAAGATTTAGACCCAGATTAGCTTCAAAACTTACAGATTTACAAAGAGATCATTTGCCCATTCAGATAGATGACAGGCCTTGACCTGAGATGCCTGCTCAGGTTGGGACACAGTTTTCTTTGACGGCTCCTTCATCAGCTCGATATTTGGATCAGAGATGCAAAGAGTGTATGAGGCTTTATGTCAGAGCAGTTCAACTATGGTATCACCCAGCTGATTTTTTCAGGCAACTGGTTCCAGAAAAAGGGATCTTTTACTTAGATCCAAATGTTCAAATACTCTAATAAGAAGATCCTGTTGTCTCGTTTCATGACAAAGCACACTTTTAAAAGACATTCATGCTGTGCATAGGAACGGCTGAACAGGGTCCGATAGCCCCATATCCTGCATTCAACAATTGTCAGAAATAAATGAGAAAAAGAATACTAAAAAAATTCAAGCATATTTCCCCTAAAATTTTTCATACTACATTTTGTGCAGAGTACCCTTTGGCCATGAGCTGTAACTCCTTGCTAATGCAGATAGTATTAAAGTATTGGCAGGTTCCGGACGGCTATGGACTAGGTTCTGATCTTCAGAAAAGTGTTTAGAAAGAAAAGACAAAGATAGGCAGAAAAAAGAGACTAAACAAAATCCCCGGACTGAGATGCTCCTGGGTTATGAGGCTGTTAGTGTTACAAAACTAACTGCTCTGAAGATCAGTTTTAGAAATGTCTTTTTATCTGTATCAAAGTCTAGATCAAAATGCCAGATTGAAATTTCACGTGTCTGAAATCCAGATTCAAAGTCTGTGGTTTGAACCTATTTCTGGCTTTCTGTTGGTTCCGTTTGCAGGAGACATTGTGAGAAGTTAAACTCACAGATACCTCATGTAATGACAAACTAATTAAAATTTTAAAAAAAGAATAAAGGAAAAAGCAACTAAAACTGCACCACCCTTCAGTCTGATTGGAGGAAATAAATTGTTAACCCCTGTGAAACCACTAATTTTTCCAACACCGCTGCAACAGAGCAGCTTTATCCATCCTCATGCTTCTATTCTTTAACGGCTTTAATGTAGTTAAAGTGAGTGGGATTTACGATGGTAAAAATGTCTTTAAAATTACCTGGTTTAAATAGCTCCAGGTATTTACTTCACATCATTGTTAAAATAATTTTGTCATACTCATTTGTAATACAGCTTGTTGTAGTAGGAGAGCAGGGGGAGGGGAGTCTTTTGTAGACAGGTTTGAATATATGGTTCCATGGATCAGCTATTTGTTAATTTTATGCAGGCTGTCTCCAGTTTCTGCATCTCACAGTTTGGGCACAACAGGAGGTGACACTGTTAACTGTTACTCTTTTCACTTACTTTTTTTCCCTTAGCTGAACATAAACATATCATTACACAGTTACACTACACTATATTTAGAGTTGATTTTTAACTATCTATTAGATAAAAAGACTAGAGCTGAGCTAAAATACCTGGAATGAACTGGGAAGGTCTAACAGAATGGCACTACCCACAGAAATTCTGGTGTGAGTAAGGTATTTCAACACTGTGATGATGCAATCTGTTTCATCTGCTACTGAGACTTCTTTGATGTGAGTGGACAAACCGAGTCTGTGTGATGTGGTGAGTGGGGTGGCTGTCAGTAATTTGGGTTTGTCCAGGTAGAAATGGTACAGGGGCCACTGCTGTGGGCTCCCTACATGGGAAAGGAACTTCGACATCAACAGTAAGACTCTTAGAGTCTTTTTTTTTTTCTCCTTGAGGGCAAAGACTCTGTCTAAATTGTGAAATCTGGGAATGTTTCCTAAGTCTGACTTGGCATCCTGGCAGCATCAGAAGGGCACCTGGGTCTGCTTCTTGCATCTCTCTCTCTCTGATATCCGGCTCCTTGCAGAGAAAACACACATCTCAGGCCAGGAGGGAAGGATTAGGTATTGCAGCAGATCCCCCAGCTGGGATATTCATGGGATGAGACTCAGCAGCACGCTGTGGAGCACATTCGTTCCACTGCATAACTCAACCTGCATGCCTAAGTTTGTGCCAATAGATGCATATGTAATAATTAAAATCTTGGTAAGATTAAGTTATTGACACCGTAACCTTGGCAAAAGACTTGCCAGACATCGTGTCCCACAGAACAGGGGTGCTCTGAACACTAAGATTTCCTCACAGCACCTTTACCTGCTGGGACCACAGGAAAAGGCATGAGGAAGATGCGTCCACCCATCCCCCCCATTTGACAAACAAGTTAAAGAATTCACCTAAAATGTGAAATCTTTATTTCACATCTCATCTGAACATGATCTGAAGCACAAATTCAAGTGTCAGTCAGCAACATCTGAGCTGCATGTTTATGAACATACTGGCCAATTCTTCACATGGATCTCTATCTTTGTCTCCTGCAAGAACAGTTCTGCTTTGTAAAATGATAGGATACACTGAACTTGAGACCTGAACCCTTCCACATACCAATTCAGTGCTGTAACTGCTGGTATAAAGATCTCTTCTGCTCTGTTTTTTTCTCTTTTTTTCATGAGAAAAAGGTGTACCTGGCTAAGGCATCTAGCTCTGAATGGCTGAAAGTGTTAAAATATATTCCATGTGTTCAAACAGCTCTCTATACTCTTCCACATTTGGATACAATATTTGTAATAGGGAACATACATACACCACTTAAAAATGTAGCATTTGCCATGAGTTCCCATATATCTGAGAACACTGTACCTTTCCTCTGTATTCTGAGTAAGAAGTATTATAGACTCGCCATCATTGCGTGATAGCTGGTAAGTGACTGATTATTCAATGACTTCTCTTTGGTTGCAATTCTCTGTTTATCCCTGGGGAAGGGAAAACAACTTTTTAATATACTTCATAAATTTATTTTGTTGGTGGCCTGTTTCTTACAGTGCAGAGGTTTTCTGCATAAAACGTGACAGCTATAAATAACTACACGGACCAAAGTAATCTCTAAAGTAATTGCATTAATTCAAATGAGGTCAGCTGAAGTACACATTGGACTCTGTGATGCTTTGGTAATGTATCTGACTAGTACAAAAAGAGAGTCAAACACGCAAGATTGAATATCTTTCTCTTAGAAACAGAGAGTTAATGGGGGAGCACCTTTACTCATGGTAACTGTTCTGCTTATATATCTGAGCTGTTATATACTGTGTTTTCTGCATGTTTGGTCTTAAATACACCCTGGAAAGGAAGTGCTACAAACATCGCCTGTCTTAGACATCTGTGCTCCACTCAGAGTCAAAGTATCTGAGCATCCTTACATTGATCTTCAGGCATCCTGAGAAAAAAAGAAATGCAGTCATTTACTTCTTATACATGGATAACAAGGTGCCTATTTTTTAAAATGAGTTTAAGAATTGTTCTGCGTCTGCAAATGAACATCCGGTTTCAAGTCGTTACTTGCATTTTAACTTTATTGTTGGGTGCTGCTTCACCGTTGCAGTGCCTTCAGCGAGTTGTGCTGTCTCCACTCTAACATCATAATTCATGAGACAGCTCTGAACTGGATCAGGGAACTGATTCGGCTTTAAAGAAGCCCCTTCGAGATTTCTGTGATACGGCATTGTTGTTTTTTAAAGCCAGAACTCTTCCCTGATTTGGCTCACAGCACGAGCTGCAAATGAGTTGACGTTGCTGAAGGACGGGTGCACTGTGTGTCGGGGCAGGTCTGTGTACCCTGAGCCCAAGTTGCTGATGCAAACAGCATATCATCAAACCGTTACCTTATCTCTATGAGAAGAAAAGGTTGGATGGATGGATGGGAAGAAAGGGATTGACAGATTACTGATTCCCTTATCCTATACTGAAAAGGAAATCAGTACTCATACGGATATATTGTCTTCCAGACCATTTTGCTTCTTATTTCCCACTTTTCTTGAATCAAAACAATGGAAAAATCCTGAAAGAAAGAAAGAAAAAATATTTGTATCAGATTTAGCTGGCTTAAAGGATGGACATGCAAGTGGAAAGGTAGTGAACCATGATCTCTGACTATACCTAGTTGGGACCCCTCACTGCCACGCTGAGAGGAGGCCTGTTTGACATCTAATGTCTTTAATGTAGAGCTAGTCGGTTCCCATTAGTGGTGAGGTCTCTAGACAGTGGACTGCAGATACAAACCTAAACCATCAGATTTTCAGTATAATAGTTGCAGTTCACATGGGCAGCAGATTTCAGTAGTCACGGTAAAATTTCTAGTCTGTGTTTTATTAATTACTGGAGCAAACGCACAAACTTTGCAAGCATTACTCAGTGTCTTCCTACCGTGAATGTTGGAATGTCACCTCTTTCATGTTCAAGCAATGCCAGGAAAGGAGAATGTTTCATCGGAAAGAAGACATGCTCAGAGAACATAAATCTGATTTGTAGAATGCTGTTGCATGATCAGAAAGTTTGATAAGAAACATCAACATGTTTCATTTCATGTTGGCGCAGAAACATTACTGAGAAGAGGATGGGAGGTATATCCTATGGTGCACTGGCATAAAACCTGTTGTCCTGCAGGATCCTGTAATGATGTCACACTGTGAACAGAGACAGTAGGATCCATAGACGTAGCAGTACTTAAGCCTGGATGTTTTTAAACATCTCATATTTTTTGGAAGTAAGAAAGAACCTGGAGGGGGGGCGGGGAGGGGTGTGTAAGATTTATCAGCTCTGGTTTCAAGTAAACAAGCCAGTTTAGTCATTCTGAATACTTTAGTGTCAACAGGGGCTCCATTGTTTCCCATTGCAAATTTTGGAAGTCCCACCTCCAGAAACTTTCAAGAGTCTCTTGTGCCTTTTGTGTGCTGAAGCAATTGTACAAACAGCACATGCACTTCTGCTTTGCTACAGCAATTATTTGCTCTATATCCCCACCTCCAACAACACTAGCATTATTTCTGCCTCAGATCCACGTATGGGAGGTTGTGTGTATACCCATGAAATGCAACATCAAATAACAAGCAGAATTCAGCGTTAGAAAAGTTATGACAGAATCCACAGTGGAGACACCATGTTGCAGGACAAATAGAAATGTTCTGACAATGCATCGTTCATCATTCAACCACTTTTCTCTTAAACAATTATGCCACTATGGAAAAAAAAACATAACCAAAAAAACCCCATCACGCTAGCTAGAAAAGTCCAAAATACTATAGGTGTTATTGTAGTTGCCATGGTGTGTAAACTGCTAAAACTTACTGTTCAGTGATCGCCTCCTTTATAACGGAGTTTTGAAATGGAGTTAGGTATGGTATAAAAAAATCTATGGCCAATTTAGCCACTCAAGCAGGGCTAGAAATCTCTGGTTTCAGGCTGCCGTGGGAGCTAGCTTGCCACAAGATGCGCTGATTGTCTGAAGTCTCTGCTTCAGTGACTCCTGGAAGAGACAAAAGCTGTGTGTGATTTCAGAGGGGAGCACAAAGCAGGCGAAGGCACTCACCAGCAGCGACAGACTTTGGAATTTAACAGGGGATTGTTCTCTTCTCCCACTGTTCCAAAGGAAGCCTTGGAATCTGTGCTAATTGCCTTAAAACCCAATGACTGTCTCAGGGTATAGAAAGAGGAGCAGGACCCAAGCGGTAGAGGACGGCAGTCCCTGTACGCTTTCTGGCTGACTGGAGAGTTCAGAAACAATGACATGAATATCAGTACGAACAGTCAAATCGTCACGTGCTAACGGCCCTGGAACACGGCAAGACTGTTTTCATGGGTTTCATCACCAAACAAGAGTTCATACTAGGCATTTGATGCTTAAACAAACTCAGAAGACTCATTTGAAGTGAAGCACAGTATTTTATTAAACGAAAAAGCAGACCGCTCATTCGAGAACCTGTGCTCCATTCTGCTGACCCTGAAGAAACCACAGAGCAGCCTTTCCCAAAAACAGGCTTTGCTGTCTGACTGCTAGTACGTTGCAGCACACAGTGGAGGCAGGCATGAGTTGAAAAGAAAACAAGCTTTAAACAGAAACTGAATTATTCTAGGATGCAGCTGAGACTGGGATGTGGTTACGGGCTGCCCCAATCCCCAGCCTGTGCAGGGTATGCATATATGAGCATATATATCCTATACGTGAAATCTTTACTTCTGAACTGCCATAATGGCTCTTCCCTTTTAGCAAATCTTCTAACACTCCACTTTTTGGAGCTATAATTCTTTGCATCAGGAAATAGCAAAACAAAACTGGTGCAAATGAACATAACAGGTACCTGAGCACAGGAAGATGTCAGGGTTGGGGACAAGAGAGAAAGATAGAGGATGACAACTTATTTCCATGGGTTTTTTTTCCCTTTTTATGTGACATTTACTTCAAGTAGGTTCGAGTCACTTGCTATGAATATAAGAGGAAATTACTGTTCTAGAAGCTGAATATTACTACAGTGAAGAAAAAAAAAAGGCCAAAAACCGAAAAGTGAGGGCTTGCCATCTCAGAGATGCTTTTTTTTTTATGGCAATATAGGTGGATTGTACTTTTTATAGCCCTCTTCTGCACAAGATTGGAAATTCTTAACAGATCTGTAAATCTGATAATAAAATGTCTATTCAGTATGTATTGAGAAATACATAACATGTTGCAACTTTAAATATACATTTTTGTATATACAATAAAAATAGGCTTTTATACTTTTCCACTCTTTTTTTTTTTTGACCTGGTTACATTAATTTCTAAATGTTTCTTTTATTGTTTCAAAAATGAGGAAAATTCAGAAAAATATACCAATTTAAAATCTGGAAGACCAAATTCATTTATCATTATAGAAAACAGCAATCGGCTCAACTGAACAAAAATAACTCAGGCAGTTAGCTCTCACCAGCTTGCACACTCTACGGATATATTCCATTTACTACTTTATATCCATCTGCCAAACCCACCTGGGTTTCAGATGGGGCATTTGCTAGCTCTGTTAATGATAAACTTCACTCTATTCCCTATGCCATCCCCTCAACACTTTCTAAAAAAAAAAGAGAAAAAAATTATACAGTGTGTATTGTGTCATGGTGTGTTAATCTAAACGCTACATTAAGTGGAGAGCATATTAAGAAGTGTATTAGAGAGTGTTTCCTTCTTGTTATGACCACCACAATGAGTCAGGTAGAAGTCATAAAATCTACAGTCAAAAGCCAAAAATAGATGGGTTCTGGGTAAGGCAGAGTCATATTTGTTTTTATGAGGTACCTTTCACAACGAGATTATCTCTAAGCACTTACAGAAATACTGCAAATGCTACTCTTCCAGTGGCTTAGTTGTAGAAATACTTAAGGCCTGCTGGAATTGGAAATAATAATTAACAGTTTCACAGGCTCCTTTGAGGGGCTTACAGGCAGCTGCAGGTCTGCGCAGAGGCGATACAGAGCCAGTGAGGTGTCCTCTCTCGGGGTCTCGCGATGCGAAGGATTTCCTTGTCCTTACCTTTCTCCAAGGCGCTGGTGCACCAGGAGTCTTTGCCCAAGCAGACGGCATTACTGTGCACTCCAGAGAGGTACCCCTGTTGCGCAGCCTGCGCAGTATTTGGGAAAGCGTGGGGCAGGGAGTGGGCGGGTGAGTTACACACCCTCATTGGCCTGGGACAAAAAAATCTATGTGGTCTTCCCACTCTCTGTGGCACGCTGTGTCTCCAGTCTTTTTCCAGGAAGCTGAACTTGGTGAGTTATTGATTTGCCTGTCACAAGCTCCAACAGAATGGAGATAACCAGTTGCCCGGCACTACCTTCAGGACCCAGGTAAAGTGGCAAGGAACTGAGCAGCTCCTTGGGCATTACTACAGAAACATAGACAATAAAGCATTGTTTTGTTTAAGAGAAACCCTGCTTAGTGTGAGGAAAAGCTCTTCTTGCGTTTTGAACACTGCAGCACAAGGGCTGGACACAAAAAAACTGTGTCTCCTGAAAACTCCAGCACTGCCCAGGGGAATAACGAGTCAGTCTAATGACAGCAGGGTAATAACTAGTGGTTTAAAAGGGTCATCCCCATTGTGTGTTTTCATATATTAGTGAACATTATGGGCGATTTTGTTTCAAGAAATAAGATTGCACCAGGCCTTCTTGATGCAATCTCCACAAGGCTGTCCCCTTCTTAAGGCAAAGGTGGCTTTTTGTCAGGCTTCAGTGACAGAAGGCTATCTTAACCTTGTCAGCCCAAGTCCCTCAGTTTCCCGTAACTAACAGTCAGACTTCTTTCACAGACTCAAGGGCTAAAAGGGGATTATTTTTAGACATTGTCAAGTAATTGACTTTCAGCCTTTCTACTTTGCGTTTTGACATTGACCTGAGCCATAAGTAGTGCTAGAAACCATTTCCGTGTTAGATGAAGGGTGAAAGAAAGCAGTGGTATTTTTACTGGATCCCCAAATCAGTCTCCGTGCGTAAGAGATGGCTCTATCAGCTGAAGAGGAGAAGTATCAACTGCAAACTTCTCTGTCAGAGCTAATTTTCCAGTCTCCCTGGAGAAGATCGGTTGTATACGCATCCCTCTCCAGGCACCTGCACAGGATGTGGGCACACTCAAGGACAGGAAGGCTTTCTGTTCCCCAAATGTGCAGGTGTGTGCAATGTCAAGCGTCAGCTCTGCATTTTCAGGATCATTTCATAATGCACACCCAGTGCAGTTTTAGCTGGATGTCAGCAGTCTGAAACTGTTTCCTCACCGACAGAGTTGTGGGAAATACAAACGTATATGGACAGCTCTGACGGACGGTTACTCTGCGGCTCTTTAAAGAAGGGGGATTATTTGTGTTCTTGCTGCATTCTCCAAACCACATCCACGAGGTCTCCTGCAAAGAAGGGAGAGTTCAGTGAGGAAACTGTATATTGCACTTAAATGTGGCTATGGAAGGAGTTATTTCTGTTTCTTTTAGAGAAACATGAGCCAAATAATGAGAAAGCAACAGCTGATGGCTCACCATTTTCCAGGTCGTTGCTTATTTTGGTATTTATTTCATAGGATAATTGTGGACTTCCCTCCATGAGCAAAATGAAGCGAGCAGCAGAGAGAGGCAAGATCAGGTTAAAACGCAAATAAAGAGAGGCAAGCGAAACATGAAGCAGAGAAGCTAAGCATATTTAAAGTCATAAGCAATTAGTAATTATAAGATACAATAAAACAGAAGTAAGGACTTTGCCATATAATATTTATGTGGTTCTATGTAATTGCTTCTAAGCTTGATGCTAGTGTTTGGGGTCTACTTCTTTTCTTAATCCTGCAAAAATGAAATTTCATCCTCCTCAATAGCTCGTTTACAATCTTCTACATGTGAGGACCCTTAAGTAAATATAGCTGTATATCATAAAAGTAATGCATTTAGAAGTGAATTAGAATGCTATTTAGACATTCATTTATTGCTACATTTATGCTGCTTCTATATTTGTTTACTTATATCTTAATTATGTAAGTCAGGGGTGGTCTAATCCTAGCAACGAGGGCCAGATGGAGATTTTTTGCCCTCCAACTGAGCATGTGACATTCCTCCCCTCCCAGCTGCAGCCTGACACAGACGTTCGGCTGGTGCTGCCGCCGCCAGAGAAAGGAGATGTTTTTGAGGAGGTGAGGGAAAGCGTCCACACTCCCTCCCACAGCTGACATCGGCAGCTTTGCTCCATGCATCGAGTGTGCCGGGAGCAGGAGATGGCTTTCAGCTGTTTGCACGGCTTTTGGTGCGTGAATGGCTCCTCCTCCTCTCTTCCAGGGGAAATCCTCTGCCCTGAGCGGGGATGCTCAGTGGGGCACCATCTAACCAAGGCAGCACGACCAGAAGTCCTTCTGAAAATATTGTGTTAGGAGACGCTGAGCTGAGTGTATTGTGTTAAGAGCTGTACTGAAACTGAGAAAGCTCTCTTAAAACAGAGCAAAGCAAACCAGGACAATGTAAAATATCCGATCTAAATACCACCTTCACTATTCTTCAGGAAATCAGTTTTCTCCCACGAAGGTATAACACAGCAAAGGTGTGATATTCTACTGATGTTTTAATATAGTGATCTTTGTCACAAAACCCCACATTCATTCAGGTTTTGCTGCTATGTTAGGCGGAAAGTATTGCTTTACCTATGGGAAAAAAGAGGAAATACTCTGAATTTTATGTCCGTCTTCCTGGTTCAACAAAACTGCTTTCTCCTAACAATGAGGAGGAAAGAGTGAACAGAGTTGTCAGAGATGCTTTAGGCTTTAAGTCCATACTTGAAGAAAAGACTACTTTTAACATAACTTTGATATATTTTGGTATATATTTACAGTATAGCTCTATTTTTCTGGTTGTAAAACTTGAACTGGGGATGAGAATAAAACCAGATGAAGGCTTCCAGATATATGCCTGTCCAAAACATTTTGAAAACACCTGCCATCAATGCGAAACAATCCATTCTGAAGTCCTGAGAAGGTTCTTCAGCATCATTTCATGTCCCTGACAGGTGACTCATCTCTGGCAGAGATAATTCAGTACCATCTAGACAAAGGTAGACTTTTATCAGAGGAAGGGGAATCATCCCAATTTTACCTTCAGTTTGGCAGTGAAATTATAACAATCATAAATCATTCTGAGCTGTCCCTGAAATCTCCCCTTCAGCACATCACTGTAGGGAAGGCAACAAGTTCTGTAGCAATCAATCCCTTTTATATCTCTCCACAGACACATAGGCATCATACTGGAGCTCAGACTGTGTTGCTGGCTGAAAAAGATAATTGGTAGATCAAATACCAAATGAAATCACTCAAATACTATCCACCGCCCCCATTTAAGCAACGAAGCTATTGCTGAAATACTTTCTTCTCCTTTTAACCCATGCATATATATAACCCAGCAGCTCCTTCTTAATCTGCCTAACCTCTTTCCTCCTCAGATACTCACTCCTGTGGGTACCATCTTTCTCACTGCATAATCCATAAATTGCCTCCCTGTACTGCTTTTTTTTGCCTGTGGTCCTCTACATGGTCTGCTTCCCACATGCCCTCTGTTCAGAGTATGCTTACCTCAGGGGCTGGACACCATCGTTTGCACGGTCGTCGTTTTCTTGCTCTGTGAATGCTTTTTCTGATTCCTACGCTACAGTACTTTTGGGGTTGAATGGATCTCTGGCTGTCAGTGATCAAAGCTGTCAGTTGCTGTTTATTTCCTCACCTCTTCAATTTGGCTCCTGGGAGGATGTTTCAACAGACGTTTTAGAGAGACAGAAAAAACCAATATCCTATTAAACTAATGACCCTTGGCTATGCTATCTACAAATGAACGCAGGCACAGACAATCGCCCAGTTTTCTACTGAGGATCTGTGCACAACACTTTTCTGTGTATTTTCTAGCTATAAAATGTGTGTGTATAACTTCAAGAAAAAAAAGTATTATTTCCATTTAACAGTAATTAAACTATGGCATAAACTATGGCATAAACTATGGCACTCCACTAATTGCTTTCTGGTTATTAAGAATATTAATAAAGTTCATGTTCAGATTTTCTGGTAGAGAGCACTGCTGGCTCTTCTGTTTATTCTTTTCAGAGGGCTTCTGTAAAGAACGTCTGAAGCTTTTTTATTACAGTTGCTTTTTTACAAAATCAAAAGTCTGGAATAAATTTGTTGTGACTAGCTATTAGCAAACAAGATTTTCTATTCAGAGCAGCAATGGCTTCTTTCTTTAGGGAAACGTAGCTGTAATGTGTCACAGATTCAACTGTATCTTCGTGTCCTGCAATCACTGTACTAATCACAAATATTCCTGGTGTTTGTACCAACAGACGATTTCTTCACTACCAGCCTGCTATTAATAGGTTATGTTTAATACACTTGCATTAAACACACTTTCTGGGAGGAAGTCTTTAAAGGATTTATTTTACTTTATTGGTTGAGGGATGGTGGAGACAATGAGAAAAAAAAAGTGGAGAGATCTTGTGGGAGTTGGAAACAGAAAGATGAAGAACTTTTTGTTTCATCCATGCTGAACAGAATAGATGAGTAGGGATACACAAAGAGCTGCTCAGGATGAGGTTTTAGTGTGAACAGGAGAGTGGTTTGAAGCAGAGAGATAGATCATTGCACAGGAACAGCTGTTGAACGTGTATTTGAATTAGCTGGTGAGGTGAGGTGGGGTGAGGTGAGGTGGGGTGAGGTGAGGTGAAGGCAGAAGTAAGGGGACCCATAATGATTTGTTGGACTCTACAGGAGGATGAAGGTGGCTGTGCTGCGACTCTCCAGAGGGAAAAAAGTAACATAGGAAGAATAAAAAGTTTAAGAAGAGAAATATAAGAAATACAGTCATGGAAGACAAGCAATGGTAAGATTTCAAGAGAGAGAATTATCAGGTAAGAGAAAGGTAAGGGCTGATGTCGGGTCAGGGTCAGGGTGAGGACAAAATATTCCAGTGGAATTTTGGCTAAAAAGTCAAAAGCACTAGAAACTTTTTTAAGAGCAGATCCAGTAGAGTGCAAGAAGTGAGGGGAGGGAAGGAGGAGAAAGGGAGCTGGAGATGAGAGAAAACATAGCGAGAACAAATCCTCACAATTAACATTAAGAATATATTCTGCAATTTTAAAAATGAAAAAGACAGTGAGAATAACAGTTGGAGAAGCAGGGGAGTTCAATTGGCAGGGTTTAAAATTCATTTTTATATACATTAAAATTTATTAAGCAAGGAGAAACTGAAGAACTTTTTTATTGTGAAGGGAAAGATGTACAAGGTAGAGGGAGAGAGACTATGGTAAAGTAGTGAAGGGTGAGAGTAGCCATGCTGGAGTTCAGAAAAATGGGATAGGGCGGGGCCATAGAAATGGAAACGTGAGGAGGCGAGGTAGCAAAAGTTGAGGAGACCAGACAACAAAGGTCTCTATCTGTGACCGAAAAATGTAGGGACTGTGATTGAAGGGAAAGGGAAAGGAAGAAGGAGCTGCTTCTGGAAGAAATCACCCAGCTAACACCGGGAAAGGCAAGGAATCTTTCTTGTGAAAGCTCATTCCTCATAGCTGTATGTATGTAATATGTACAGCACAGAAACTAAGCAAAACGCTGTGGACTGTAAAATCATCTCTTAAGAACATGTAGAAAACAGAAGGTTTATAAAATCCATCAAGAGCTGGTGCAGGTGATCTAATGAAAATTACCATTGTTTGGATAAATGTGCTACTAAAACATGTATTAAAGTATAAAACACAGGTCATTATTCACTGTTTCCAAGGCACTGTTCATATGGAAAAGCAAATGAGAGATCATGAGAATGGTTTTAGCATTATTGTTGATTCATGCCAAATTAGGTTTCTAATCTGTGCATAGAGCTATCATTATTAAAACAAATCATTTAGCCTCTTGCATACACTACTGCTTTGTTCAACTTCAAATTACATCCTTTACCTACCACTGTTGTGCACCCTTCTTTTAACAGGGTTTCTTTTGGCACAGTTCCTTGTTTGTTGAGCAATAAATTGATACGCTTGCAGGGAATGGAAGAAAGATGTGCTGCTGTACAGTGCTAGCATCCACCCTGTGGTATTTTGAACACACTGGAACCACCAGCTAATGATAACAGGCTGTGATTAAATCTTTCAGGGCTGTAAGGCTGAATGGCATCATTTGGGAGAAAAAAAATCTCCCTCTAAATCACAGCGGAAGAGTGCACGGGAGGAATATTGTAAAAGATTCTGTACCTCAGTGTGTTTGTATGCGTTCAGCATGTATAGGAGGTAATGTTTAAAACTATAGTAGCGTTTGGCCTAACCGTTTACCAACCGAAGACGCTTCTGAGACATTTCTGCAGCTGGTTACCATTTTATATCTTTTAGCAGGGGAATATTTTATATGATAGCCTTGTGTTCCTCGCACAAAGGGCACTAATTATGCAGCAGAGACGAATAAAGCACCTCAGACAAGGAACATATTGAATTCATATCCTGTGCTACCCCAGAAATCTGATAGGAGATAGAATTTATTTCTGTGATACTGATCACAGTTACAAAAAGCTTTTCACTCATTTCTGGACAGAGTTAGGGCACTGGCACATGAGAAAAGTTACAGCAAGGTAAGCTGTGGTATGATTTTAAAGCCCATCGGCTTCCATGGTTGCTTCAGTGGATGCTTTGGTGCAAAGTGTTACAGCAGAGCAAACGTAAAACAGATTATCCATCTTTTACCAAAGGGTAAGGGTAAGCTCCCTTGTACACAGCTAATTCCTACAGACTAGATGGTTTGCTATGAGCTACTTCTCAGTAACCTAGTTGTTTGCCCTTACAATCAGACTCCTCTGCTGCTAAGGGTTAACATTGTATCTGCATTTTCTCTTTATGCTGAAAATAAAAAAGAATCCACAAGGAAAAGAACGATAACAATGTTGAGAGGAATATAGTCATGAATACTCCTCTAAACAATAAAACTGCAGAAGGTGGCCTTATGAGGATCTCAGGCTACATGGCCCTTCTGCTACCAAAGACACTTCTTCTAACTAGCAAAATGTTTCTTCTGAAGTGGCCTGTTGGGCTGTGGAAGTGGATTAATCCACAGAGACGTTCTGGGCTATGTTTGCATGTTTGGTCTGGGTCTTGACACAAAGGTCCTATGAGGCACATGCTTCCTATGGGACTCACCACTCTAATCCTCCTCCTGTAAGATACAGAGCGTGGCCCTGCTCCATGAGCTCCCTGGAACCTGAAAAGTTTTCTACAAACTTATTGCAAATCCAGTTTGTCTAGGAACTCTTGCAGTATAGAAATAATGACTCCAGATCCTGGGGAAGAAGGTTTGTTTTGGGATACAATGCAGCACAGAGAATGGTGATTCAGAGCAATGTAAGTCTTACCAGGCTGGATCAGACTTGTGGCAGTGTTCGCTCTGTGCCCTACACCCAGAGGCCCTACACCCAGAGGCCCTACACCCCTACACCTACATGGCCCTACACCCAGAGGACAGCGCAACAGGTCTCACAGTGGCCAACAAGAAGTCATCCGCTCGCTTATGCAATTCTCTTGTTTTTCATTCCTAATAGTTGGGAGCTGGCTTAAAACCCTGAACATGAGGTTTACGTTCCTTCCCATCATCTATTTCTAGCATTCACTACTATAATTGCTATTCTCAGTATTCATATAAACGTCCAGTTCCACACTGACATTTGCTAAAATCCTGGCCTTAGTGGTATCTGTTGTCAGTGATTTTTGAAGTTTAATTGCACATTGTCTGTTTTTCCCCTTTTTGTACATTTTCAATTGGCTGCCTTCAAATTTAATCAAGTGTGCTCACCTGCCACTGTATTATTTCATTGTGGCTTACGCTTTCTGAAATTCTGCACTGTCCCTGTGGATTTGAATAAAACCTAAATAAATTCATGTTATCTGCAAATTTTACTATCTTGCTACTTGACCCCATTTCTAGATAATTAATAAATACATTAAATCATTCCTGCATCTTCAGAGATGCAGCCTGAAAACCTTCTGTTGCTAATGTTTTATTATCACGCCTCTCCTGCTTTCTGACTCTTAGCTAGTTTGGGGACCGTAACAATACTTTGCATCTTTTTCCTTGCTGTTCATAAATGAATTGAATCCAATAAATTCTCACAAGCAGAGGTGAACATATTTCCTTGAAACATATAGATTCTTCTCAGAGATGTTGTCCATTCATCACAACAGGGTAAATTAACTGGTAGCTTATACTTGTTTTGGACTTTGTGCAACGATTGATGAACGTCTCACAAACACATACATATACATCAGCTCTTATGTTGCGCACTCACCTGGCTGCCTAGCTGTTGGAAATTTTCATAGAACAGTTAAGAATAGTTTTCCCCAGTTCTTGAGGGAAGAGGTGTTTTTCCTTTAATTATTTTGAAAAGTGGCCCTGTATTTCCAGTTTAGGAACGAGCAGCCCAGAGCTCCATCAGCAAACTCCTTTTAAACAAGCAAATCGTAAATACCTATCTTTGAAAGTGTTTTGTTTAATTCCTCTGAGTTTTCCTTTGGTATTTTTCCTCTAAGCAAGCGTTCTGTGAATCCCAGTCTCCGATGCACAGTTGCAGGGCCCACCTGTGCACCCATTATCGCAGTGGAGGGTTGGTGTACGGATTTTATGTGCTACTCTGATATGAAATCATAAAAGCATTAATAGCAGTAGCTTAATAAGATAGTAAATATTGTGTGAAACTAGAAGAAGAATCAGACCTGATTTTCATTATTATGCTTTCCAAAAAGTTTGATGTTTCATACTCCTTTCAAGAATGCCCTCCCCAATATATTCCCAGCATATTCAGAATCATTGTTTTTTTCAGACAATTCTCAAATAACCCTGGGAGATAAAATATGTTTTTGCTCTTTAGCTATTCCACTTGTTTAGAATATTACTAAATTAAAAAAGCTTGTAAAGGACGATATGAAAAC
Organism: Sagittarius serpentarius; assembly: GCA_034782735.1. Classification (NCBI taxonomy): domain Eukaryota; kingdom Metazoa; phylum Chordata; class Aves; order Accipitriformes; family Sagittariidae; genus Sagittarius; species Sagittarius serpentarius. The sequence goes on along the minus strand of JAVKLA010000017.1, from coordinate 12,330,908 downwards.
CAGCAAAAGTTGAAAAAGTATCTGTTATCTAAAAAGGCACTTTTTCCTCTTTAGTTTAAAATGCTCACACAAAACCTGTATTAATTTTAAATTACTAACTTGAGAGAGAAATGTAATAAAATGTTTTGCTAATGCTTTGTTATCCTTATGGCTTCAACTCCAGCTCAAAAATGCAATTAATTCTGTAACTTACACTCTGTGGCGGATGTCATTCAAGCTGCGACAGCTTATTGGGTAGTTAAAAGGATAAAATCAAGTAGTCATTCTACTAATCCCTTTACAAGGAAACAGCTTTATGCATAAAAAGTGGAACTTATGTGGTCATTAGCAGATGCTACATCAAGCAACCAAAAATACACACATTTAAATTCTTAAGCACAATCTATGAACACTACACAGATGGTTTCCAAGAAACTGTACCTAAATTGATTACGATAAAAATGATCTGCTGCAATTGTTTCTGTCAAAAGGGAGAACAGAATTTGTCCCAATGTGTCGCTCTGCCCACTCATGCAGAGAACCCAGCTGCTGAGACAGATGTTGCTCTAAGCACTTTATTTTAGGGTCATTAAAATGGTTACAGGGGTTAGTCATTCATTGTTTTATAAATTGTGCTTACTAGCTGAGCTCCATAGATGCTGGAAAACTTCTTTGCGGTTGATCAAAAAAGTTACATGTCATATCACATTTACCTTATGCTGGCAGTAAAAATGGGTGAAGCACTTGCATAGGACAGGATGAGAAAAAACAATTACTTTTTCTGTTTTATTTAGAGGAGCATATTTGCTCAGACCCGATGTAATACTGGTGCCTATTCTGTAATCATCTGTAATGCAAAACCTGACTCAAAGGCCTTCTATCTTTCATTTCAGTTCCTTTAATCATTAAAGAACTTGATTTTTCAATATAGCTTATTCCTGTACAATCTTCCTTCCATGGTGTTATGAGCAAGAAGTGTCAGACAAGCAAAGTTTTAAGATCAGTTGATCAGATTGGTGCAGAGTGGGTCCGTCTACCTCCCCGCTGTCTTTGCAAATGCTGCTCTCTGGCAGTTTGAGCATACTCAGGCTTTACTTAGAAATATTTGGCTAAATCTCTTCTCTGTTGGCAGGTTCTATGGTTTTCCATGGCTCATCTAATTCAGGATTGACTTAGCCGTGTGCATGTGATGTATTGGTGCAGCAGCTAATGTGTCAATGAGAAACAGAACAGTAAAAAGATGAAGCTCAGTGAAAAACAGCAAGGTTGGCGGATCCAACTCCTTTTCAGATCATACTGCAGCCTTTTATAGCCTCCACTACAAAATGTAGCCAACTTCCGCTCTTTTATTTCATCTTTGTCCCTACGTACTTGTTGTTATGTCGATGGTTCCATTTATCTTCCCTAATTGGCGGCTAAACTCTGGCAGCCAAATTCCTAATTCTAGGTGGTGATCGCAGACACAGTCTAAATGATAGTTTTCCACCTTTCCTTTGCACATTTAGGATAAAGTCAGTCATCTATAAAAAACTAATGAAAAATTTTAGCATCATTTGACCTGCCTCCTTGAAACATGGCTGCTTTGGCAGTGAGTTGCTTTTCTGCACTTTTGCAAGAGATTAATTTCTCTCCTCTGGTTTAATAGGCTTTATTTAGGTAATTGTGGACTGTTCACATGTAGATCCTCATAACTAAATAACATAGCATGTCACTAGCTTTGAAAATGCCCTAAAGTTGCAGGTTTTAAATGAAAATCAAGATGTCCTCTGAAAATTTAAAATTCTGGAAGGATGACATTACCCTCTGCCCACAAATCTGGCTGTTTCTGAGGTCCAATATCTCAAAAAAACCATTAGGTTAGAAGCCAGGCAGAAGACATTCTCAGAAAAGATAATCCCTAAAAATCCAGTAAGACATTCACTACCCTCAGAAGCAGGCACATTTCATCTACTTCAACATTCAGTTCAAACAAAGTTACCCATACAAAATGAAATTCAGCCAACAGAGCCATGTTTTTACCTGACTGCATATTAAAAATCTATAAATTCTCTTAGTTTCACGTAAATTTGGGTTTAATTTTATCCAATCTGTATATTGATCTTGCAAAAAAACCCTTAAACAAGAAATCTTCTTTTCCAGGGTTTGTCATTATTGTAAAATAGGTTCATCCACAAACTTCATCTGTATCTGAAGCAGAGAGGAGGCATACATTTCATATGTAATGCCAGTTTATTATAGTTTCATGACAGGAAATTTATTATTGCCTAAGTAAGATGATAAGATTTGTTGTAACTAGTAGCTGATTTCTCTGCAAAATAAGCTTAATAAGATGAGAGCTGTATTAGAGGCTTGGGGACTCACAGAGTGCACTGATCTACGCAGAAAATCACTTTCCCCCTCTGCTTTTGTCTTCCAGTATTGTAAGGTCTTCAGGTTAACAACTGTCACCTACTCTGCTTGTAAACAGTACTGACTGCAAAGATTCTTCCCATCTCAGGAAGAGCTTCGGGGAGTTGATGTAACATTGAATACTAAAGGCCTCTCGTCATCTGACGTGTTGTGTTTGGAGGTGAGATTTAGCGGCCCAATGCCGGTCCAGAATAATGGCAGAGCCTCACTTGCGGGACCAATGTCCTCTTTAGCATTGGTGGTTCATGCACTGCCCACAGAAGAACAGAAAGAGAAACATCCTGATGAAAAGCAAGCCTGAGTTCTTAAAAGAGTTTTTGATATTCTGCACACCAGGCATGGAAACATAAGGCTGCTCACAGCCTGGGTGTCACTCCAAATTCCATTATACTTACATTAGATGCTGTTTGTTCCTCCTGCAAATGCACTGACAGATTTTTGCAGCCCTGTACACGATTTTTTTTTAGTGTATGAAAGGTTTGTAGTTATTTTAGCCATGGAGTTGCTAAAAAATTATTAAAGAGAAACAAAGTTCGTTCTCATCTACCCCGAGCTAAGACAAACAACATATTTCTCCTTTAGAAACAAATGAATGGGAGTTGGTTAGTAAGGCACCTGCACTGAGATGGCTCGGGCTGCAAAAAGGGTGTGATGACTTGATGCACGTTATAGAAATGAAAGCGTTTCTCCTTGAAAAGCCATCATGATACCTAGCTCTAATTCACTTTTTTTTCTTGCATTCTCTTTTTGTTATACAGCATCAGAGTCACAGCTGAGATGGCAAAGACTACCAGTATTTGTACCATTGTGGAAAAAATACCCTGAAAAACATAGATTTTATATAGATCGGGAAGAAACACAACATGTGCAACTGTGAGAAAAGAAGAGACAAAAGCTGATAATAGAAACTCAGTCTGCTGGCAGACTACAGCTTTTCTCAAGGTGACTTTGTCTAGTGTTAAGATGAACTGTTCCTGCCGGTTTAGGGCATCACTAAATGTAACATAAGCACATCTATCCTTGGTCACACTAAGTCCTTCTAGCCCAGCCTACAGTCTTCAAGAGTGGATGCTTAGGATGCAATATAAGAACAAGAGAACAGTTTTTCCCTTTCTCTGAACACTCACTCAGCCTTCAACAATTTGTGGCTCAAGGACTTCCTCTGCTCCACATGTCCCACCTTCCCTGGTATCCACAGGTTAGAAATACTCTTTTCAAGGTATCAAGGCAGAAATCTTGGACCCATTAGAATCCTTCCCGTAACTGCCTTAGATTGAACAGAACAGGGCTTTACCTAGATGGCATGCACTTTTCTCTGCCATTCTCCTTCCCCTCCTACAGAAACGACTTATAGTGGAATAACCCAAAGGACAGAGGGGAGGTTTGAGCTTGGACCTGCCCTTCGGGCACCGACCCCTGGATTTGTCCCCTGAGGTTTCTCCACAGGCCTTCATTCACACCCTTGCATGTGCCCCTGCCCTCTTGTGCTGTTCCCTTACACCTCCTCCAGCACGCTGTGTCCGTACGGCTGACCCAAGATATTCCCCGTCTGCTGCCTACTAATGATCTGAACTCTCCTTTTTTTTCTCCCCCATTTTTTCTCCCCAGAGAAACCTTGCCTATGCTACTGCGACCCTTAAGAAAACAACATTGTGTGAAGATACGGGATGTACCGCTTTGACAATACTACTTAATCTTTCCTTCACCTGGTTCAGGTCCTGGACTGCTTTTCATCATTCCACTTAACTGATTCCAAGCAGTTGTGGTTTTGACTCATTATGTGGGTACAGCCACTTTATAAAGTCTTCGAGCTCTTAGGAGAGTGTGAAACAGCCCAGATGTACTCATGTATCCAGTCAACTTTCTACAGAGAGCAGCATTTCAGACAGAGTCCTTTTTCAGGAGCAGAGTTTGGGAAAAAAAAGTCAAAATTGGGTGATCAGTGGGAGGTATTATACCAAAGTGTTTTTTTTTTCACAAAATGGAAGGCACACCCCACCTTTGAATATTGCCAGTCTAAGTAATCTCAAATTTACCATCTAGGAATAAAGACCATAGTCTTTACGGCATGATTATTAATATTAGAAAATCTTAGCTAACAATAAGAAGTCTAGAAGACATTTAGATGATCTTCAGGAGATCCCACACATATATAGGTACCTTCAGTTTGGAACAAAACCAGCATGGACCTACATAAAGTGTCAACTTGTCACCAGGCTATGGACTATTGCATTTTTATGTAAAAGTATTAATTTAAGTATTAATTTAAGTCACATGATAGCTGGAAGTTGAGAAGTAAACATCCTCTAGTCCGGCCAAAACTGGTCTTTCACATCCACGAATATCTTCATCATTGTGCCTTCTCTCACTTAAAAAAAAAACCAAACAAACAGCTCAAATATGTGGTTAAACTTAGTTCACAGGGTAATAGAAAAGAGAGAACATTAATACATTTGGGCCACTCATTCACTGTTGGCTGGAGGATCTGAAAGCACCTGTGACTGCGTAGGTGTGTTTTTCTACTCTGTTGATTATCTTCTAAAGGTTTCTGATGGAAACCACATCCTCTCACCCAGAATTGGGAGGTGTTTATTAAAGACACTGAGAGCACAAAAAAAGCAGCCCTGCCCCTAAAAAATATCTGGTGCAGATATGATTGTCTATAATTCTCTCTGTAACTGAACTGTAAACGTGACCTTTGCAAACCAGCAGTACTTTCCCAGCTGAAAAGGTGTTTCAGCTGCATGACAGCATGGTATGTGATTTTGCAGAGCCTTGCACTTTCACCTTTGGGTAAAGTGAATTCAAAACACGATTTTCTCGATTTAGTAATAGATGGACTGTTTTTTTGCCAGTGCAAAAGACTCCACAGAGCTAAGCATGTGACAACCAGATCCTCTTACTTTTAAATAACAGCTTTAATATTCTGGCATTAAAGAGGTGATCACCTTCGACATCAGGTGGAAAGGCTAAGAAAATTAATGGTTAAAATTCCCATTCACTCTGTCATCCTTTCTATTATCTCTCTTAGAGGAGTGTCACGTAAGTGCTATTAATGTTGAAGATTGTGAAATTCTGGGTGAGGGAAGGAGTAAATAAGGAAATCAGATAATGCATCTTTTTTTTCCATTCCAAGCAAACTGGGCTTGTTAACTCAGGAATTCCTTTTCTCTCAGTGTTATCAGTGGAACTGGTATTAAAGCTAATTAAATGCAGCAGAGAGTGATGACATTTGTTTTCTTCATTTTGCTATAAACAACTCTTATATAGTTAAATGTCCAGGAAAAGAACAGCATCGTCGACTCATTGGAAACCATCAGGACTTATATCATGAGCACAGCACACCTCTGTTCAGTTGGAGAACTTAAAGGAATGTTTCTTTGTTCTATTAAACACATAAAATTATTATAAAAGAAGCACTGGAAGTGTGTTTGTTCAAGGTCTAGTCGCTCTCTCATAGATACTCTTAGAAAGCCCATTGCCTTTTTTCCAGGTTGATCTTCCATAGGTGATACATGTATATAAATATAGTATTTTTTCACTATGGAAGCTGCTTCCAGCTGCCTCCAGCTGTCTTCTGACTCCCTGCAAGAGGGAGCTGTGCCGTAAGATGACAGACAAGATGCATAAGCCAGAAAGAAGCTATCCATGAACCTGTCCACAAGCTTTAAGGTTTGGCTGGGTGGGGATGAGTCCCTCAGGCCCCTGATGGGATATGTACACTCCATCTACAGCCCTGAGGTTGCAGCTGGAATATCCACATGCTAGTAAATTTGTTAATAAATATGTTTAGAGAGAACCCCCTCCCGCCCCCCAAGTTCTTTGGTCTGAATTCACTGTCTTTATTGCTGACTGTGCTCACATCTAAATCCTGAGGATAAGGCCCAACTTCACAACAGACCGAGGACTTAAAGTCTGAGCTAAGTGCCAAGCAGTCTGTGTATTGCTGAATGTCTCTGTAACTTAATTTCTATAGAATAGATCCATAATTTTATCCTTTCTGTTCAGAGGGATGTTACCACAGGACAAGCTGGGGTTAGCTATTCCTCTCCACCTTCCCATCTGAGTGCTCTTCATGTACAGTAAATGCAAATAAATTTGTTACACTTTGAAAGTGAAATTATATACCTCGACTTTAGTGGGATATAGTCGTGCAGAGAGACAGCACAGAATAGTAAGTGCACTGTCAAATGTCACCTTAACTTATTTTGCAGGGTTTGGTTTTTTTGGTTGTTTTTTTTTTTTTTTCCTGGAAATAATCTTTCAAAGACTTACTGGCTATTTTGATCTCTAACACTTGAATTCATCACATCCAACTTTAAGATCCTAACTGAAGCAGCTAAGGTAGGAGACTGGTGGGCCCTTGGCTCACTGGCAGTTGGTGAAGAGAAGAGGCACTTTCAGAGGACAACTGACCCTAAGTAGCCTCAGGTATGAGCTGAGGTGCCCATCCAGTGTGTCCGGAGTGAAGATTTCACTCTCCTTCTGTCATCCCAGAAGAACACTTTCACGTTCTCTCTTTCTCTTTTTCTGTCTCTGTCTCAGCATTTATAACAAGACACCAGAGAAAGTGATTGTTTTACCAGGTTTTGGATATATAATGTGCCTAATTCTCTGAAGATGGTGGAATATTCTAAAAATAGCTTTAAACATTTTACAACAGGTGTTCCTAATAAGTTAAAGATTAATCAAGTAAAGCTTCAAATATGTTTGCTGGAAGACAAACAGTCTAGTGTTGGTCCAGCAGAGGGAATTTCTGGTAATAATAATTAGAAAGAAAACTTTCAGATGATGCATGGATAATAAGGTTACTTTGATGAAGTGCAAAAACAAGGTGGTAAAAAGAAGCCTAGCCAACAGGAAGCCAGTGCATTATGGGAGACAATGAAGAAGGGAAAAAATATACACAAACTATATAAAACTATATACAAAATATATACTTTATATATATATATATGCTAATATATACAAACTAAACCATCCAGATGGAACAAAGAACCGGAGCAGCAGGTCAGCTTTGGTTATAAGGAGAATACCCAGCTTTGTTCCTATAGGGCTACAACTGTGTTTCTCTCCGCTGCTTTGTTGTCACCCATGCCAGGGTTAAACTGGTCTAAAGTTTTATCGGATGAGAGAATCTACCTGCCAGCTGCCATTAACCTCTAGCTCACTAAGGGTGACTATGCATTGTTGCACCTTATTTGAGGAAACTAAAAAGAAGCAACAAGCCTTTTTCTCAGCTTTTCTGTTTTCTGAATAACATCTGGTATACGGCACAAGCATTTCACAAAGCCTCCCTTTCCCAGAAAGCACTTTTAAAGTCAAGCAAAACAAAACGATTCAGTGCTAGAGAGAATGGTGTATCCCCTTGTCATCTGAGCTCCACAGCTCTGCGTCTTTCCTGTGCAATGTTTCTCCAGCTGTAGTGGGCACAAAGTTACAGATCAGGTTGTTATTACTTTCAGGATCTAGTTAACGAGGTCTAATGAAAGCTGGTTCATAATATTTGCTTAATAATGTTATCAAGATGAAGTTTATTACAAAGAGGAGAGTGAGCAGGCTGATAAAGCAGCTTTTGAATTAAGACCTATAGGTAGCTTGGCAGAAGAGATGCAGTAATGCCACCTGAATCTTGCACTGAACTTTTCATCCAGAGATGTTAAAGCACTTGGAAAAGACACATCAAGGTCACACGTGGAGATTTTGGAACTGGCAAAGACTGAGAAGCAACTGAGCTGTATCACTGATGTGATGAGTCTGCAGCGTTGAGACCACAGACAACATTTGCTACTCTGACATATCTGATAGCAATGGGAGTTACTAGGAATGAACAGTGCACTGCGCTATACCTTGAGTACATCTTTGCTGTGCACTTAAGGAAGCCAAGGCACAGACAAATGCGTTTGCTTTGGCAATAATAAGTCTCTCTCTCCCAATCCTTGGTCCTATGACCTAATAGTAGGACTAGTAGCGCTCTCTTTTTCAGGTATACTCAAGGATATTTTATGGTGGTTACTGAGGCTTTTTATTAAAACATAGTTGATACTCAGCTTAGATACTAAGAGAAATTTTCAGCTGGTATAAGTGGACGTAGTTGTTTGAATCTTCAGTTCTAAATAGTAGGTCCAACATGGAGCTACTGAAGAATGAGTCAATTTATTTACGTACTCTAGCTGATCTGTGCTATAAGGTAACATCATCCAAAGGAGAAAAAGTTGCTGTAACCCAATAAATTGTATTCAAAATGTTTTGATCAAAATGGGTCATCTCTTAGAGGATATGGTTTGACCATCGCATAGAAATATTTGTAAAACAGCCAAGTACATTCTGGACTAGATATCTGGGTAACCAGTTTCCTTGTAGTGTGGAAAAGATGGCTTTGTAACATACTCCAGTACTGTGGCATGCTAACTTTGCTATTTGAATTTTAAGCATTCGGCCCTGTGAGATGCAATTTTATTTTAACAGTACCAGCAGAGATTACAAGATGAACTAAACAAATTGCGTCCTGCCAAAGAATCCAGGCAAGTTGCTCCATCTTATAGGAATTTAATTCATTCTATAGGAATTTACTTCATTCTATAGGAATTGTGCTAAAAGTTTTCTATTTTTATCTTTTTCATTAACACCCAATATCTTTCCATCCTGGCAGTGTTCTGTCGCCCTCTGACTGTTTTTACATATGGGGTCAGTCCTGTCCTCATGGAAATCAGTTTTAAATCACCATTATGGGAACAAGTTTGAGATTCATTGCAAGTTATAAAATGTCTGCCATGATACAGTTTTCTCTGTGATATTAAAGAAGCCAGCTCTGCAACACTTCACAGGGATGGAAAGTTTACTAGTGGAGCACAACCCAGAAGGTCTTCAGTATTCACACGACAGTTTTACTATGATGATATTAAGGAGTGGAAGGCAGCTTAGGTGAAATGATCATTAGTCTCCAGGCTTTTGTGCAGGAACTTCTAAAAGGGTAAATATTGATGATTCAGTTTTACTGATTTAAATTGTAGTGGCACTTGGAGATTATTCCACTGGCACTGAAGTCAATGGTGAAACTTGGACAGAGTCTGTCTGCTTGCATCACATCAGCTATCAAACAGCTGTCGGATGATAATAGCTGTCAGATAACAACAACCTGAGCTGAATTTGAACCAGCAAAATTTTACGCAGTTGGTTTCTAATGCCACGAGTTGTCTTTTGCTATGTCATATTGTGGATTTTAGTGTGTAACTTCAGAAAATTGTCTTTCCACCTCCATTTTCCTAGGTAACAAATTTACACGCATATTTGCTGCCACCCTAATAGTAGCAAGGTGACTAATGACTAGTAATTAATACCCTGCAGTTGAGAATAGATATGTCTGTTGGCTGAACCCTCGGTATTTTATAGTAAAGCATCAGAGAGGAAACCAATCCATTATATAAACAATAACAGAATGACAAATTTGTTACCCAGAATTACATGTTTGGTTTCAGTTGTTCTCTCTGTTTCTTCTACCAAGATGTTAACAGGAATGGGAGGACTATTAGAACAGTTGGTCTCTTCTGAGAGTTTCTCTACTGAGACGTTATTTATCCGTATCTGGATAATATATTTTCTGTATAACAATAAGCAAGAGAAATCAGGATCACCTATCAAATTGTCTATAGAAATAAATAACTAGTGCTATTAGGGCCCTAAAATATGCTTCTAGTATTGAAAAGGTAAGTGGCCTAATTCAGCTAAAGATGCTGGAATCACATGAATCAAAATGAGAAGTAGAGCAGGTTTTGTGTCATCTTCATGAAATGTTTAATGTCTAACTTTTGGTCATGTTTTCCACAGTGACTGTCCCCTACAATGAACGTAATAAGGAGCTTTTGAGAAAACATTAGTGGCTAGTATTTATTGCTTCGATCATAGCAAACTGGCCATACTGAGTTCAGTGTCCTCAAGAACTTGTGAATCAAATGTTTCATATCATACATTTTCAGGGCAATTTAGCCATCAGATAAGAAAACATCTAAAACAAAATGGAGATTTGCAGTAACAAGTTGGATGGCAATGTAATCACAATCAAGCTGTCTTCCCAGCAAGGTTCTCAATGGAAAAAGCATTTATAAAAGTGGTGCCATAGGCAAAATTCTCATTAATGAGGTTAATTCAGTTCATGTGCTGAAATTTAAATTATGTGGATTATTCAGATTAATTCAAACAAACAATAATACAGAAAGCAAAATGCAATAGAAATACAAGTGAGTCAATATTAGTTTCATTTTGACGGAATAAATATCACAAATATTGGAAAACCAAACTGGCAATCCTTGCCTTTCAGGGCTTTTTTTTAAGTAATATGTTGAAGGAGTGCATTGTCTCCATAAAAGTCTGCTATACTTCTTAAAGTAAAGCATGCAATTTACCACGTCATTTTTGTTGTCTTCTTTTTTTTAATTTGCATATATTCAGTCATCTCCTGACACGTCTCAGCTAAAATTATAGCCATATTGTTGTCAAATTGAAAGAAATTAGACATGTTATAAACTAGAAATTTTGCCCACCCCAGTTCTTTTTTCTTACTAATGGGAGTCAGCTGAAGCTTTCAGCGTAGACAAAAATTGTGTGCGAGGCAGACAGTAGATATGACTGAGCAGAAATTATTCTGCTTCTACCTTCTGCAACAGGACAATGAGCCTGATTTTAGGCTGAGAATTTGGGCAAGGCTCTACCATTTGGCATTTTGCAGTTTGTCCTGTGGGGCACCGGGGAATTAAATGTACCTCCCCTCTAGGCTAGATGGATTTTACAGGATGACTGACATCTGGTGTTGAGGGAATGGGCACTTGGTTTTCCATGGTGATAGTAAGCTGTTCCAGCTGGAAAGGGTGTTGGGTCGCATGGCAAGGAGCAGCAGAGATGAATTCCAAGGCAAGCTGATCATTTCACAGCTGAGTGAGCAGTGTGTACTGTGCTGGACAGTTTGGGGTCTTTTCGAAGAAGACTAGGAAGAATTTAAATGCTGTGAATGACAAATGCCTTAAAATATCTATAGGGTATGGACTTGACAGCATATTAAGTGATTAATAATTATTGATCCCACATATCATAGCCTAAGGGTTTAGATTAATTCTGAACTTTCCAGAGGATAACATTGTGAAGCATGTTTGCTAATTAGCTATCCTTGCCATTAATCTGCATTAAGAAAAAGAACTCCAGAGCTATTATTTTCCTTCACCACCAGGCAGCATACATCACAGCATCAATGTGAAATATCAGATGTCAGTCACCAGTTATTAGTTATAGGTTACAATCATATTGAATCTCATGTCAAACAGCAGATTTGCTTTGGAGGGTTATAGGCATAGGACAGCAGATGGTGTAGACATAAATATGTCCTAACTGCCCTTACAGTAACTGATACGTACTAAACTACCCTGTTAACAGGCTCGCAAGCAGAGTATTCTCCTCTGTTTCACCACTTTTGTGCATTTGTTTAAGTCAGCCTTTGTCTTAAAATGTGCATGTTGTTACGATCTTAGATATATTCACTGTTTCCCCTGGAAGATGAGCACACCACCTCTGGAGACTTCTCAGGTCTGAAGCATCGCTGTAGAAATGCATTTCTTTAACACCAGAGTGCAGGTCAGACTCACCTCTGAACTATCAACTCAAGCCTCAGGAATCCTCTGAAACTTCAGAAAGTTGCTTTTGTTACCATCCTCATAATATCCATTTACAAAAAGTAAGTGATACTATGGAAATCAAATAGCCCAATTCATTGTACATGCACATTGAAAATGTATGCAGAATCACATAGAGGTATTTGAAAATGTGCCATGTAATAAGCAAATAGCTTAAATACCAGATAGGGAAAAACATAGTAACAATTCAGAAACAATGACCAAAAGTAATTGTTACAAGCAAGACCAATGAATTGCAGAATAGGGAAGAATCTAGCTGGAGATATATGTTTTTAAAATGAAGATGAAAGTGTAATTTAACCATAATTATGACACTAAAATTGGAAGGGGAGCAATACAAGAGAAAAGACTGAAATGCTTTAAGCGTCCAAGAAACATTTGAAAAGTAGGTTACTTTCAACACATTGTAGAATCGGTATTTGGAAGTGAGGAATAGGAGAATTCATGTAAGAGTTGAGCATCTGTTTTACGACAGTCTCCTGGACTTTCTCCTTAAGACAGTGGAGACAAGGACAGGAGCCTTCAGAAGACTGACTAGCCCTTCCTAAGACAGGTGTACAGATAGGTGAAATAAATCGTTCTCTGAGGGTGTCCGTCTCTATTCATTGGTGTTAGGAGGAGATAAGTAGCCAGACTAAACACTATCCTTTCTGTGGAATTTGTCTCAAGTCAGAGAATTTAAACAGTCAGTAATGAAACATAAACATTACCCGTAAACAAAATCCGTATTTCAGCCATGCCAGATCTTCCAGTCTAACTTTTGACTGAATATTTTAATGATATGTTGACAAGCAAGCTTTCATGTGCTCTTTGAGTCTTCTTCCTCTAATTTCTATTTTCTAATTATTATAATTATAGTTCGTATGAGCACTAATGCAATTCTAAAAGTGCTTTTGATGTGCATTTATTTCATAGCATTTCTAAGATTTTAAACTTCTCTGAATCACACGATTGTGGAACTAACATCAATTTGCATTGCTATGGACAATTGAATGAGAACCAAGCTCAATGTCAAATTCTTGTGTTTGAGAAAAGGCTACTGTTCTTGATGTGTCTAACACCTGCTACCTATAGCCTGAGGGTATAGGGATAAGTAAGTGAATGGACCTGATTTCATTTCTTAGCCTGCAGTATATCGAAGCAAAAATTAATGCAGAAGTTGAAGAGGATGTCTGCTGTGACTTTCATTTTCTAATTTAAACTTAGTGAGCCAGCATTTTGGTAATGAGTGATTTAGGAGAGCATACAGAAAGAATAAACAGCAATAATACGATGAACTGGAGTTTTACATTGTCCATGTAAAGTGTGAGATCTCTGACAAAAAGTCAGTCTTGCAAACACAGAATTCTGAACGTGTGGAATTGCCTCCACTGCCCAGTAAATATTTTGGCCTGTTACAAGAAGTAGCTCAGCTTGAATTTGTTCCAGGGATGTGAACGGCTCTAGGTGCCTGTATAATCAGTACCTTTTGCTCTCTGTTTTCATAGGATCATATGATGATTCAGTTTGGAAGGGATTTCAAGAGGTCTCCAGCACAACTTCCTGCTCAAAGCAGAGTAAGCTATGAGATCAGGCCAGGTGGCACTGGGCTTTATCTACTCTGGTCTTTAAAACCTCCAAAATAGAGGCTGCATGACCTTTCCAGACAACCTGTTTGACTGCTCGGCTGCCCTTGTGGTGAAAAGATTTTACTTATATCCAGACCAAATCTCTTCTACTGCAACTTGTGGTGGTTGCTTCTTAGCCTTCCACCATGCACCCCAGGTCTTCTTGATAACCTCCTCGTAGGTACTTGGGGGGTGCTCTTAGGCCCTGCTGAAGCTGTCTCTTTTTGAAGATGCATGATGCAGAAGCCCAATACCCTCAGCCTCACTCACAGGGCAAGTACTCCAATTCTGGCCATCTTGGTGGCCTCCACTGAACTTACTCCAGTTTTACAATATTTTCTTTGTATTAAGGGCCCAAAACTATATGCAGTGTCTAGAAGCGGTCTAACAAATACTGAGCAGAGCAGGATAACCCTTTCCTGCAGGCTGTGCTTCTACTCATACAGCCCAGGATGATGTTAGTCGTCTTTGCTGCCAGGGCATGCAGCTGGCCTATGCCCATCTTGTGTCCACCAGCATCCCCAGGTCCTGTTTCTCCACCCTGAGTACATCAAAGCTCAATTTCCCTGCCAAGCCTCCTCTGGCACCCCCCCCGCCACTCTCCCTGCCCAGGACCCCATTTCAGCTCAGTTCGGGGCTGTCAGTCCCTGCAGACAGACGGCAGCGGTGCTGGTTGCCAGCCCCGTCTTTGCCCCCATCTCCTTTTGCTCCTGGCTGGAGCCCCTGGCTGTGCCTTGGCCCCGGTTCATCACTTGCTGTGTCGGGGGCTGTCAATGGACCCTGTTACCAGCCCCATGGGCCTCTGCCCTGTGGGTGAGGGCACGGCTGGCGCTGGGTCACCCTCAGCTCCAGCTCCCTGGCCCTGGGGTTGCTGCTGGACCGTGGTGCTCCCTGGCAAGACGCATCCCTGCCAGGCAGCCCCAGGCGGTATTGCTGCCAAGGTTCCTTCCTTCCCAGATGCAGGACTTTGCATTTGTCCTCGCTGAATTTCATAAGGCTCTTGTTGGCCCACTCCTCCAGGCTGGCTAGGTCTCTCTGAATGGCAGCCTTGCCATTTTCCTTCATAATATATGTATGCAAAATATACACATATATACATAAATGCATCACTGCCCTACATTTTAGAGTATCAAAATGGTTTAAGTATCTGTCACCCTTCATGACTATATATGCCTCTACAAGAACTACAGTGTTAATGAAATTCTGTACAATAACTGTGCTGTCTACTGTGTTTGACATGTAGAAGATAATTCCCCTAATTCTCAAGTGAATACTCACCTCCCCCCCCGCCAATTCTTAGTTCTCCAAATGAGAACTAAATATTACTACACCATTTCATTGGCTCAGGTTTTTAAAAGCAGAATAAATAATGAAGCAGTTGCAATGTTTACTTACAGTTGCAAATCTCTTGTTAGTATAACAAATTATTGAGGCTAAATTTAATTTCAGCCCTCGGTTAAGGACCTGGTGCATTTGTACTTCATAACAATAACTTTGCTGCACCACTTCTACAGTATGCTGTTCTACTTGGAAAATAGTATGTGACTCCTATGGCAAGAGATGATCCCCAGTGACACCATATAAATCTTATTTTAGTGTTTCTGGACGCAGCCCAAGCATTATTTTTAGAAAGATAATATTCTGGGCAGAGAGAGTTATTTAACTTCATATATTCTTTCTAGCTATCCAGAAAGATCAGATCAAAGACACATAGAGCTGACTTCACTTCCCTAAAGATTTGCTTATTTCTTCCTTGCAATGTGAAGGGGTTTTTATATTCTTTGTACATATCTGAAATTTCAACATTTTATTTGCTTTTTTGCTGGATTGCAAATGAAACTTTTCTAAATGGTCATAAGAACTGGTGAATTTCTCACAAAAGAAATATAGTTAGACTGTGCCTTGATGAAGTAAAAGATTCAGGATTAATTCCTTATTCCAAATAAAAACCAAAAGGGGCTGAAAACAGCCCAAGAGGCTTATGTCTTTCTACTGAGTATACAGGATACCTAAGCTGTTCATTAGCGAACCTCAGTTAGGTTCCTGAAATTAGTCATGGTGAATTGGATGTTTCTTATCCACAGAATATTTAATTACATGATATCAAACAGTTGCAGAAGAGGGCGTGAAAGACCTTGACTCTAAAAAAAGCACTTTCCTGCTATGAGACCAAAGTCCAGATCCTTATTTTGAATTGAGTGGATGCAAACTCTGCATTCCAGATGAGTGCCCTACACGGATTCAGTTTGTCTCTCTCTCCAGAACCTGGGTTCTGACTATGAGGTATGTTAATGATAAAAGAAAACATTGTTACCGTAAAAAGTTTTGGTTTGGGTGAAAATTCATTGTCCAGTTAGCAAATATATATATATATACACATTTTTTTTTTCTGAGTATATGCTACTAATCAGCTACTGTTGTGAGAAACAGCATGCAAGCACACATGAAAAGGGTAGCTGTCTGCCCAAAAGAGAACAGAGAAGGTGCTAAAAAGGGAGTATTATCCCTTTTTTATGGGTAGGCAGTTGAGGGACAGAAAGTGCAAGCAAGTTGGCAAGGGATAACGCAAACAGCCAGTGGTAGAACCCGGCGTTCAGTCCAGTTATTCTGTAGCCCACTCTTTTGCAGCAACTCCAAGGCTATTCCTCATATTAACATTTGTTTAATTGTCTTGCAACTGGCTTACTCTGAGCTTGTCATCTAGATAAAGATTAAAGAAATATATGCCAACCACATGAAAAACAAGAGTACTCTGTCCACTCAGCAAATTAAGTGTAGGTGTATCTTTGCGGACATAAAATCATACAAGATGTAAAAATAGGCAGAGGAGTTATACCAGCTTTAAATCTACTCCTCAGTTGTATTTTTACAAATTCCTCTCTTCATAAAGTTTGGTTATAGGCATGATTTCACATTGGCATCTGACCCTACTATGGCATAAATATCTTTAGAAGTAAAGGGAAAGGAAAAACAAAAATACAGAGGCACAACAAAACCTTACAAAGTACTTTGAAGAGAATATCACCAAAGTCCTGTACAAGAAACATAGCGTTTTGAATGGCTTCTCATTCCTCTTCAGAGGGTCTGTGAAAATTATCTAAGGTTTATGCATGCTGCTTCTATATCTTCCGTAACAGTTTGAGAGACTTTATGATGTGACAATTTAAAAGAAAGTATCTGTCTTCTTACAAACATTTTCCCCATTTCCCAACTGTCTTGTTATTTCTAGGGAACATTCAGCAGTACACACAACTGCATATAAATTCCTGTTCTTGCACTGGATAAGCCTTGTTACGCTGAAAACAACATGCAAGTTTGATGGACACAATGAAGCCAAATGGTTTTTTTTCATTATTCTTCCTTACAAGCAGCTCTTATAAAATTCATTGATTCTGTAGTAGTCCAAAGCACTTCAGTAATCATAAGCCTGGTGTGGCAGCATTGCAGAGCATTCTCTAGTGAAGTAGGTTTTCATGTTTAATGGACGTGCAGTCATGTCAACAAGCTTCCAACTGGCTTCTCTCAGAAACCTGACTGGTCTCTTTCCAGTTTACTTTTGCCTGCAGATGTCCAGGGCTTTCTGTGGGGACTGCCCTGGGTTAAGGACTTTGTAGTGTCCCAGCTTTGTAGCCCCAGGCGTCCTTGGCATTGAGACAGTTCAAGGCTTGCTGAAACTAAAGCTTCTCATTGTCCCATGGCAGCACAGGCTGCATGTGAGGCTCTATCACACGGATTAATGTGACTTAACTTTAAGCACTTACATGAGGTACCTAAATTAGAAACTGCCAGTGATGGAGACAGTGACCTACAGACCACAGCTGAAATCATAGCTGGATCAGATCTCCAGAGTTCAACTTCATTTTAAAAAGTGTATAATCCAAATATATATATCTATTAATATATACACTAAGATTTCTTATGCCTCTGCTCAAAATTTTGTATTTTGCTTTCTGGAAAAAATAAAAACCCAACCACCCAAACATTCCCCGCCTCCCCCCCACCCTCCCCCAAATTTCCAATAAAACAACATTTCTAAATGTTAACCCCTTTCTTTCCAATTCTGAGACTTAAGCAGATACATTGAGGTTCTAGATCAAAGCATTTAGTCTCATTTTTAAAAAAAAGTGGGACAGAACTATACCATCCTATATGGACAATGAAGGGACAGATAGTACTTGTCACCACCTAAAGACAATACTGTCCTAAGATGCAAGTGGGTAAGAGGACAGTGAGATGAGCTTCCACTGTTATTTCCATATTGTTCCTTCTGTTTGCTGCTTTTTGGGCTGGATCAGTAGTCCTAAGGGATTTGTGGAAGGAGCCATCCCTCTATTTCCCTAAGCAGCTGCAAGAAGAGCTTTAAGATGGCATATGTTTCTGATTGTTTTTCCCTGTTGTTGACGCCTTGGATGTTTGATTCAGATAATTCATCTGAACTACAAAAGCACAGAACTGCAGACCATGGATACTGATTTTGATCTGTGGTTTGCAGATGTCCAAAACTGAAGATTAATTTGGGCTTGTCTATAGCATAGTGAGCTAGTCTGAGAAGTCTAGAAATGTGTCTATAAATCTTGAGAGTACAAACCGTTTTCTGCTATTTCCAGAATTCTGAGGTATGGCGAGATCGTGAATACCACACAAATTGCCACATCTCAGAATTTTGATCCTTCTGCTCCTGGACATATTTGAAAGACATTAAAAACACAGGCACGATAATAAAACCTCAGTCTCTTAAACAGCATTTTCTAGTCTTTAAGAATTGTTCTACTCATCCATTAGGGAAAAAAAAAGGTGTTTGTTTTCAGCTGATGTTTAACACAAATATTATAATGGCTTCCTCCAAGTTTAACTGGTGTGTATAAGTTTTAATCAATGTCCTTCGAATTTCCACTCTCAGGGCCAGAATCCCTGGTCCAGTTTTGCTTCTTTGTGCCACTTCAACAATTGAAAGCAGCTGCAAACCTGGTTGAACTTGCAAATCAGTTCAGATTCACAGTTCTTTTGCACAGACAGCATGGCTTCAAATATCTGGAAGATAACAGTGTACATGACCTGTCTGCTCTGTGCTGCTATCGTGCATTGATGATACAGCCCCTGCTTAGGCCTTGGAGAGAGAAGTATGAACTTCAAGCAAATGATGATTCCAAATAAAAAAGGCTTAAATCCCTTCTCTTGAGAGCTTGGCCAAAACATGTCTAAGAGGCCAATCTATAATTTGAAAAATAAGGAAAACTCTGGAATGGGTCAGCAGGGCCCCTTTATAGTTTAAATATTAGGCTGGTTTGGATTTTGGCAATCTTTGGGATTTCATATATCACTCAGTGCCAACTGATAGCCTGCGAGTTGAATCAGTATTTAGCTGACTTGTGGTCCCGTCCTTTTTTTCCACTAGATTGTTGTGAGACTTATGGTTCTCATTTGAACTTGTTTTTATACTTTTGCCAGTTGTTGGATATTTCCCCATCCCCCTTTGTCAATGGGATTTAACATATTTTATGTTTGGGTTTTTTTTAATGAGCATCTCTTTTGTTCAGCTAGTTTC
This sequence comes from Sagittarius serpentarius, assembly GCA_034782735.1. Lineage (NCBI taxonomy): Eukaryota > Metazoa > Chordata > Aves > Accipitriformes > Sagittariidae > Sagittarius > Sagittarius serpentarius. The sequence goes on along the minus strand of JAVKLA010000017.1, from coordinate 12,311,688 downwards.
CAACACTGTAGGCAGACTTCCTTACTCCTTTTAATGCTTGTGAAATAGGGTTGTATGTTGAAGAAAGACCGTTTAAATTGATTACTGATCTCCATCTTTTGTATAAATATCTTACTGGTGTTAGTCTTCATAGCTTTTCATGATTTCTTAGACAAATACACCATACCTATTACACAAGCATTTAATGACAGATTCTTTACTTCTCCATGGGTTTCCTGTCTGTTTTGCCCCATTGGTCTGAACTATGGAAAGCAGAAGGAGATTAATATTATTCAACATTATTCTTGCAACTTAGGTAAATCATGCCACATCTATATCTTAATATGTGTTGTGGTTTAACCCTGGTAGGCAGCTCAGCCCCACACAACCACTCACTTACTCCCCTGCAATGGGGTGGGGGAGAGAATTGGAAGGGTAAAGGTGAGACAGCTCATGGGTTGAGGTAAAAACAATTTAATAGGTAATGCAAAAGCTGTGCACGCAAGGACAGCAAACCCAGGAATTCATTCACCACTTCCCATGGGCAGGCAGGTGTTCAGCCATCTCCAGAACAGCCGGGCTCCATCACACAGAAGTTACTTGGGAAGACAAACGTCATCACCCTGAACGTCACCCCCTTCCTTCTTCCCCCAGGTTTATATGCTTGAACATGACATCACATGGGCTGGGACATCCCTGGGGTCAGTTGGGGTCAGCTGTCCCGGCTGTGTCCCCTCCCAACTCCTTGTGCCCCCCCCAGCCTCCTCGCTGGTGGGGTGGGGTGAGAAGCAGAAAAGCCCTTGGCTCTGTGTCACCCCTGCTCAGCAGTAACCAAAACATCCCTGCCTTATCAACACAGTTTCCAGCACAAATCCAAAGCACAGCCCCATACCAGCTACTGTAAAGAAAACTAACTGTATCCCAGCCAAAACCAGTATGGTTTGTCACCTGTTTTCATAAACAATGATGTGATCCTCTCCTGAGAAGCATAAGGATTATGTGGGAAGTAAAGCATTTATAAGTTGGTCAATTATGAAAAAAATAATGTTTTAATCTCAGCTCTCACATTTCAGGTTTTACTTCTAATTTAGGGATGATAGCAGTTTATTTGGAAGTGTTTTTTATATTTGAAGCAGGGTTTCACAGGAAGCAGTCCAGAGATATTGTGACAAGATGATAATTATTATTATTTTAATAATACCATTCCACAAATTGTTCTGGTATTTCTCCTTAGTTATTTTCTGAGGAAGAAACTGGCATGGAATAAAAACATTAGCTGCACCTTGATGACTTTCCAGCCTCTAGCTTTTCTACTAAGAAATTTTTCTTCACAGATACTAATTATTAAAAATAGTTTGTCTTAGACTGAGTTATAAGAAGTTGGGGAAGTAAGTTTAAAAAAAAATCAGCATTTTAAAAAATCTTAGCACTGCTTATTGTTTTTCATAATTTTAATTGTTTAATGACCATTTCTCTAGAGCACATGCCAAGTCTAAACTCTCAGTAGGATCAAGAATTGTTAAAATATGGATGAGGATAACTGGACCTTAAAAATGTTGGTTTGTTTTAGTCATTCTTGTTCTAATATATATTTTTATTAATGAATTTGATTAGGATTGGATTGGTAATGATGACTAATTTTTATTTTGAGGTAGTAGCTTGGTTGCTCACTGGTATCTAGTTTTTCCACAGAAGTGATCCAAAATCCTGTCTCTGATTAAAATCTGTAATTGTATCATAGCTGGTTATTTATTCAGCATGTCACTGTTACTTCATGTCGTGTTCTAAGTGGAAATTTATAAGTTTTCTACTTTAGAAGTTAGCATATTGGAAAAGTCATATTGATTTTGGATCTTCTGCTGGGTTTGGCTTAAGATTTTGGTGTGCTTTGTTGAGCTTGGAAAGTTGATTTGAATATATCTCTGAAAAAGCTCTTAGCATATTTGGGGATAAATTCTGGCCCTACTGAAGTTGGTGGCAAGACTCCAACTGAACATTAGCAGTGTAGGATTTCGTTCTTGCTATATACTAAGCTTTGACATCCATATTAAGAGGAAGTGAATCACATTCTAGAAGTGCCTATTTTCCCTATTGACTATAAAAGAAATCTACCGCAGATGTAGCTGAAGTTAGGTGAGGTGAACTCATTCAAAGTAACTGAGCCATCTACCTTTTCGTTGCACTACAGACATGAAATATATATAAAACAAAGCCCTCAGAAATGCTATTTATACTTGTATTGCTATATTAGCTATGAGCTTAGTTATGATCCAGGTTTTTTTAATAGAATGTGGACAAATACAATACAAGAAGAGGCTTTCTAATGGAAAGAGCTTAAGAAGGCTTAAGCACAAACTTTGGGCTAGCAGTTAACATATATATCTGTATATATATATATTAAAAAAAGTGTGTAGGAAAATAGCAATACACAGTTGTCAGCAGATAGAGAGTGCTCTCATGTCACCTTTGCTCATTCTGTTATCTCACATCTTCATATATGAAAGTTTTAAGGTTGGATTTGAATAAGGATAATTAAGTGGTGAGGGAGCATTTATAATAGTATCTGCGTAAAAATTAAGCCTGAAATAAAATGCGAGACTTAGGAACTGAAGTCTGGTCTCTTAACACTGGGAAGTGGTAAGGTGAATTAGCAATGGTCAGCTTTGTATGCAGGAAAAGCAACTTGTTTCTTGAGCTGTTTCACGGAACAGCAAATGGAAGCACGTAAAAAGAGAAGTAATAGAAACGAAGTGATGACCCAAGGGCAGCATTATTCTGAATATAGCAAGGTGTGCTAAAACTGCATTTGTTGTTTCAGAATAAAGGATGTTGTCACATTCGAGACGCAAGTCTTACCTTCATGTATGGGCTGTAGAGGCTGTATTTTAAGGGTATTATTTCGGTGTGTTCTTGATGCAAAAAGCTAGAGAAGAAAAAGTGGAGCAGAGGAAGAAGCCTGGACAAACTCAGAGTGAGATTTTAATTCAGCTAAAAAAGAAAAGTTTAGAGTACAAGTGCAGATCTGTGAAACAACAGAACAGTGATGCTGCTAGAATTTGTTTCCTCGGTGACACAGAAAAAGGCAAGAGAAAGGAATGAGAGATAATATCTTGGGGCTACCTGAAGAAAGTTAGGGAAAAACAAGAATACAGCAGATACAGTCAAAACAAACCAAATAATAAAAAGAAACAAATCATAAGCAAAACAAAAAATACAGAAAAAAAAAAAATCCAAGAGAGAAAGAGAAGAACCAGGAGAGATCTATTAAAAAAAAATATTCAAGAAAAATAGAATTGGTGATAGTGTTTTATGTAGCTGACAGGTCTGGGGAAATGAAAGTGCAGTACTTGCTCTAAAATTTTGATAAAAATGATCACTTATGAACTCAATGGACTGCACTGGATGAATTTATATTGGTGAGGGATGAGAATACAGCAAGCAAGAGGACATCCAATGGTGATTGTAAACATCATATGCAATTGTCGTGGTTTAACCCCAGCCAGCAACTCAACACCACGCAGCCGCTCACTCACTTCCCCCCCACCCAGTGGGATAGGGGAGAGAATCAGAAAATAAAGTAAAGCTCGTGGGTTGAGTTAAGAACAGTTTAATAGAACAGAAAGGAAGAAACTAAGAATTACTCTAATAACAACAATAAAGTGACAATAATAACAAAAGGATTGGAATACACAAGACAAGTGATGCACAGTGCAATTGCT
>JAVKLA010000017.1:12200998-12303257 GCA_034782735.1 Sagittarius serpentarius | reverse complement strand
GAAGGCCGCTATAAGGTCTCCCCGGAGCCTTCTCTTCTCCAGGCTGAACAACCCCAACTCTCTCAGCCTGTCCTCATGGGAGAGGTGCTCCAGCTCCCTAGTCAGCTTTGTGGCCCTCCTCTGGACTCGCTCCAACAGGGCCATGTCCTTCTCATGCTGGGGGCCCCAGAGCTGAATGCGGTACTCCAGGTGGGGTCTCAGAAGAGCAGAGTAGAGGGGGAGAATCACCTCCTTCGACCTGCTGGCCACGCTTCCTTTAGCAGCCTGTTTCTCTCAGTTAGGAAGCATAACAGAATCTTTTTCCTTTACCTAAACTTTTTTTATGAAACTTGTAAGAACTTAATATTTTTGAGCTTTCAACCTTCTGTCAACATCTGTTCAAACTGAAATTATTAGCAAGGACATGTAGTTGAGTGGACGTATACACTCATGCACATAAACAACCAAATTAATTAACTGTAAGAATTAGGATCTTAAGTCATGAAATCTACAATATTGTTTATGGAAAAAAATACCAAACCCAAAACAAAAACCAATCAACCACAGTGTAATGCACAGAAATCCTAGAGGACAAACAAGAAGAAAGTAATAATTCTTGTAGAAGGCTATGCATGACAAGCCATGGAAAAATTCCCATATAAAATCGCGATGATAAACCAATGTAGTTTAAGGCACTGTACAAAAACATACACAAAACAAACAACTTCCCCTGCCAACACCTCAAGGCCTCCTCAAGACAGCAAAAATGCAAATTTTTACTTTCAGGTTCTTATGAAAATAAAGAAAAAAGACAACATTTTTTAATCTCAGGAATGGAAAAATGTGAAATCAAAGTGAAAAAAATTTAAATATATTAAAAAATAAGGGAAGAGTGGGTAAGAAGAAAAATTAAATAAATTCTGTAGAGAATAGCCAACAGTGACAGAGAAAGACATGACAAGCATATTCATCAAAGTGAAACAGAGGAAAGCAAGGAGGAACAAGAGTTTTTTAGGCTTCATAAGCAGCAATAATTGGATTAAAAGTAAACAAAGGGATGTGTAGTTTGAATGTACATATGCAATTCTGAAAAGTAAATTCTAGTGGACTATGCAGTAATCTCCTCTGAGGGAACAAGTTTAATATCCAGGTGATTTACAGAGATCCTTTCCGAAATTACTAAGGTAGTGCGGGATTAAAATAACCTGAGAATGATTCCACTAAACGAATAAGCTGCTTAAAGAAGGCAGAGTGCCTGAAAACATACCGTAGGGAACAGTATTGAAGTCTAATACATTAAAGGATAGATGGGAATGGTAAAGGCTCTTTTCCAGCAATCATTTCTATATTACAGTATTAAAAAAATTCAGTGTTTCAAATACAATAAGAAGTGTGGTTAAAAACTTGTTTAACTGAAAGACTTAATTTAATTTAACTGCTGCCTAATTTTGTGCTGGCCTTTTGCTCTTAGTTTTCAACGGTAAAGCTGAAAGGTGGACTTCAAAGCGATTGCAATTAAAACCAAATCAGACACATAGTATATGTGATACAGTTTGGAGAGTTCCTAGGGCAAAAAAGACATTAAGCAACTTTTCCCCATATAAATATCCCAGAGCTGTTTCTGTGCCTTCCCATTCCTCATGGCTGCATTACTTTATAGAAGATGTCAAAGCTCCATCTTTGCCCTGGTGTTACAGGGAGGCTGGAAAGCTGTGAGACACGAACAGCAGCCGGCTCTACAGGCAGCAGCAGGAGAACGCTGCTCCTGTTGGTGCAAGCTTTCTGCTGATATAAAGTTGATGTTGCTAATCCCAAAACTATCTTCTTGTAACAATCTCTAGATGAGACGTATTGAAGACGGGAGGGAGCCTTTACCAGAGCATTTTGATGTTTGACAGTAACTCCAGGAAATTTAGATTCTGCCTACACACTCAGAGACATCCCCGAGTTCTTTAGCAACCTTCTGGAGCTTAGCTGGTGTAACACTCATCGCTGGGTTCAAGATCCAAAACCAGGTCCTGTGCGATGTCTTGAAGTGCATGGTAGAAAATGGATGCAGCCAAGAAAGATGCTTCTGGTATTTCTCCAGCAGTTTAACTGTATAATCTTGGAGAAGTCTAAATCACTAAAATTAGAGAATAATATCTTTCTGCTTCACCAGGGCAATGTAAGTTCAATTAACTGATGTATGTTACACGCTTGTGATAAAGAACACAATAAAATGTTCATATGAAAAAGATTGAAATGAACAGTCATGCGTTTTCAGAAATCAGTGGTGGATCTTGGCATACTTTGTAAGATCCAAAGCAATGTATTCTTCGTGTTGTTCCAGGTACTCTTGAGATGTCATGCTATTTGTTAATCATGAACTGAAAAGTCAAAAATAAGATATATTCTATTTAGTATATCCAGTCCCTTCAGCTGTCAGATCAGCAAAAAACCTCCACATTCTTGTTTTTCTTAGCAATTGTAATTTGCAGCATCAGGTACTTGGCTGTCTGCATGTGATTCTAGATAAGACTAGTTACTGCAACTGGTGGCAAGTATTATGGAGATGAACAGCCCATTTTCATCAGATCATTGGTGTAAGAAGCCCTAAGACAAAAGGCACCCTTTTGTATAATTGGTAACAAAAGAACCAATTAGGAGGAAGTTTCCCAGGATTGTATCATTAACTGGTAATGATACAGGTACATAGCAACATGATCATGATCTCAAATGTGGAGGCGAATAATTTTCACTTTAAAAAGATCACTTATAAAAAAGATTTTGGCAGGCTGATGAGTCTTTCTGTCACAGAAGTAGGCTGCCTCTTGCACAATTAAAATGTTTGGCTAAGAAATACAAAACTTCATAAAACGTGTATCATTTTACAAGGAGGAAATGAAACTGTAGAGTCTTCAAAAGGCTGCAACACACACATCACATAAGTCTTAAAAGTGATTGCACATTGTCTTTTTTTAAGTGTAAAACAATTTTCTGATTAATTTATGAAGCAACAAATGAATACTTATGACTTAGCTTTGTGCTTTGAAACTCAGCCACTGAATGTCTTAAATAGTAAATTAGCACCCATTGCACATTTTTAAGATGAAAACCTGTAATTCCTTGTAGAGGTATCTTTGCCCTGACAAACTGAACATCCTCTCTGTGATGATGATTAGGTGGAAAATTCCTTGTCCAGGTGCTGAGTTCTGCTTGCTAAAAAAATTAAGCAAAACACTAAGCTGCTGCTGCTATTGTAGTCTAATCATTGGTTTTCTACAGTAAATGACAAGTCTGTTTTCCTGCAAGTGGCAGCAGCGGTGGCTTGCTTTCTTCCTTTGTGCTTCCACAAGGCTTAATTCTTCCTGCATTCTGACAACAGTAAGAACCCCACATGACCCAGCCTGGATTGAACAGTTAAGGATGCTATCACATTTTTATAGTGACATGGATAGCAATAAATCCAGCAAAGTCCATGCATGCAGCAGCCAGAAAGTTAAGTCTGTGCTGTGTTTATCGAAACAGAACATTTGTTTTAAACAGGTATTCAGCTATTCAGAAAATAGCATGCAAGAGAGGAATACTTTCAAGCTGGAAATTCCAACATGGAATCAGGCAAATTCAAATGACACTGGCAAAGCATATCCCCCAGAGGAAGACTGCTGGTTTTTACCATGTCACTCATCGGTGGCCGCTCAACACTTCATGATGGCAAAAAGGTAAATTGCTTCTAGCTGTACAAAATATCATGCATAACTTGCAAGTGAATGGTTCTTACGCCATTAAAAACAGCGGTTCAGATTCTTTACAGTATGTGAAACACAACACAGTCACACAAACAGCGAGAGTTTTCAGCATAATATTTTATGTTCTCATGGAGAACTTAGACAAGCAGCAGAGGTCCTGCCAACAGCACGGCCTGGACATTGCCCTTTCTCGCCGGTGCTCCGACTTGGTTTGAATATGAACAGGCAGGAGAGGAAAGCTGCTACAAATATACAATTTATCCCTTGAAAAAAATCAGTTTGGTGGTATGTCGTGGCCCATGAGCATGTAGGATTATATTTGCACATCTTGCCCGGATACAGCTGTGTACGTTTAGTGGTCTGTTTCCTGGGAAAGCTGAGGGACACGAGGCAGACTGACGCCAATAGGTATTTGCAATGAAGTCTCAACATATATGTAGTCCTGCCTTTATGCAGCCAGTCCTAAATGTTGTCCCCTCAGTCTCTCTCTTAAATATGCAAACAAGGAATAACAATATTTAAAATGAATGTATATTGTATAAGACTTGTATAAGAATTGTAGAAGACTTAATTAAATGGTATCTAGAGTTTGCTTTGAAAATATAAAAATGCTTAAAAGCTGCCTAAGAGAAAACTTACAAGGAATTTAACAGGATTAAAGCCAAACCCCAGAAATCTCTCTGACAAGGTGCAGTTAAGGAATATCACTCCAGTTTCCAAAATTAAAAAGGATATTTTGTGTGTGGGAGAGGAGGCGGCATGAAAGGGAATCTGCCTGTCTGCTAGTCAGTCCCTCCCGAATAACTTTTGAATGTGTTGCTAATTGCAACCAAATTGCACAGAGGGATAGTTCTCTCAAGGATATTAAGTTCCTGCATGTTTCAGTGACCAATACCACTGAAAGCTATAATCAGAGCTATCATTGTTGGAGCCCACAGAATCAAACCCCAAAACTGTAAGAGAACGGGACCTATTTGTATAATTACCTAGAGGCCTGCACTCTTGTTGAAATGCACAACAAAATTATATAGCAGAAATGAATTTGATATGAATTAAAAATCTGTAGGACAGTAAAAAAAATTAAAGAAAGTTTATTTTTTTGAATTCTTGAGTCTTATTCTTCTGTTCACGATGATGTGCCATTGTAAGACTGTCGATAATATGAAATGTGCTGACATTCCTTCCTCTCTTTAAAATAATCTCTGGTGGAATCATTGCAAGCATTTTTGTATCTAGCTATTGCAATACACTAGTTGCTGGATTTTGCCACCAAAGAAGCAAGGATCAGAGAACAATAAAGAGTGTCAAACAATATTTTTCCTCCTTTTTATTCCCCCACTGCTAAAATACCATTTCAACTCAAACAAAAACTTTTAATGGAAGTTTACTCGTTTTGATGAAACTTCACTAGGATGATTGGTCAAGATAGAGAGTTCATACTAATGTGACTATTAGCCTAGGTACCAATGAGAAGAGTGTTTTACGGTAAATGCAAATTCAAGCACTTGCTCTGTCCTTAGGCTAATACATTTAACCCATTGAAAAGACTCAGTTCTGCCTTTTTCTTACAGAAAAATGATAACTTCAGACTTTTTACATTATTTGTGAGAAAGACTTGTTCCTTTTTTGCCCCAGCCCTAATAATGGCTGTGGCTTTAGGAAAACATATTTGCTGTGAAGCTGCCACACGATGCCACAGGTGACTGACAATGTGGTATATAAATGGTTTTGAAAAAAATATAGCTTAAAGTAAAGCACTTTCTTTTTGAGCACTATAAAGCATGTGGACACTTCACCCAAAAAGAAATTTTAGCTGAGGCATTGCAAACAGCCTAAATCCACCCTTCCTATGAGCTCATGGTTCAAAGGACACTTTAATGTTTTTATATTAGGCACTTAGAATTCTTTGTATGCAAAAACTTGTATAAAGATTTTCAGCTTTTAAAAAGAGCCTTTCCAAGATTTCTGGGAGATTGCATAAGCAACATATCCAATCCTCAGAACAATCCCATAAAATGAATAAACTTTGACATACAAGTGCCTATCACATCTTGAAAGTGTTTAGCTTTTGAGAACATTTTGTAGAAGATTTTTTTTCTTATATGGAACTTTCAGCCATTTTCCCATCCAAATACAAGGGCTAAATTTTATTATTAGACAAACCTGTGCAACCTTCACAAACTAAAAATGAAGGTGTTTTGGTAGGTGAAAGTTTAGGTCTTTCCATTTCCATCAGTAGGAGCACGGAGTTCACAAGAAAGATTTGCTAAAATCTCCAGTTAGGAGTGAAGGAAGACCTGTGGAGCCTGTGAAGCTTGTATTTCTAAAATGAGTGTTCCCAAATCACAGTTCATCTACTTTCAGATTTGTATAAAAACATTAAGATAGAACACATTTAACAAACAGAAAACTTTATTTGCTTGCAATAGGTAACCTGAGGCAAAAATGCCCAGTACAAGAAAGGTAGTGCTATCTTTGCAAAAATCAAGAAGCACCCATTTTGCGAAGAAATGTTTTGCAAATGACTCTTGGAGGTTTTAAACCTTGTCTGAAACCATGTCTTAACATGATAGGATCATGTTAACGTCCTTGAGTCCCTGAGCCTATTTGTTGCATTAAAATGAACATAATAGTCCACTTCGACTTCTTAATAGTCTACAAGCCAGTTTGCATTCACAGGGTCATAACTCTATTTATCTAAGATCTTTTCCAGAATCTCAATTTAATAAAGATCAGGGACTGGATAAGGTCAGTGCATACTGAGGACAAAGAACAAGTACACCTGGGAAGTGGCTGGTTCCTTATGCTTCGTAATTTTATTGTATCAAGTCCTTATACTTTATATTTTCATGCTTTATACTGCAAGGGTCTTGGAGTACTAAATAAAGAATAAGGATGCTGGAACATACCAGCATTGTTATCTGCCCATCTATAGAGAAAACAGTCCAGAAACCAGTTCTATATGTATTTTATTTTCTTTATATTGCTTTCAGTAACTCAGAGATTAGAAATCTATTGCACATGGAGACACCTAAAACAATATTTTGAATTCTACTGTCATGGACATTGGTGGCATTTTTACCTTCAGCCATTTCAGATTTCAGCTTCCATGGTAGTATTTGGAGGCAAGTCTTTAAAACAGGTACTGCATCTCTCTCTTCACAAACGCAACTGCTCGTCAGAGTGACCCTCACAAATATTACTTGTCTCAGGACAGAGGATGTGGTTAGGAAACATCATACAGTACCTTGTCCCAAAATAAATTATCTTGCTAGTCATTTGGAGTTTTCTTAAAAAAGATAAGCTTTTAATAATAAGTAGATTACCAAAAAGAAAATACATAAAACATAAATTATTAAACATCTAAGCACAGACTTCAGATTCTGTCTAGAAGCCTGGCAGAGCTCCTTTACTCTATTAGTTACAGAGAGAACCCATGATTTGAACCAGTCCTGATCAGTTAGGAACAGATTTTAGGAAAGTCTATGCTTTTTCTCATGACAAGGAGTAGCTGTCTGTTGGAATATAGTGTTACTAGGCCTATGGCGTTTCTCTAAACATCTCTTTTCCCACCTATAAATTTTATCCAGGCAGAAAAATTTTTCTAGGAAAATTTTAGGAAAATGCTATTTCAGGAAATTTTAGGAAAATGCTATTTTTCTAGGAAATTCTTGGCATAACACAACAGCCCAGTGAGGGTAGTGCCTATAAATCCCTGGGCAGTGGATCACAGCATGTGTTCAGGTCAGCTCTGTTGGACGTGCAGGGACTGGAAGACATCCAGGACAAGTAGGTGCCTATGGTTCATTTTCTGTTCAGATACACAGTGTTTGTGAACAAAATTGCATATTCTGGGTGTACTGGAATCGTTGCACATCGCTGTGTAGCTGACCTGTCTGATGGATATGGATCAAATGGAATGCATGGAACAAACACAGGCTCCCCGTAAAGAAATGCCCAGTGTTTTGGATAAACCCCCAACACATCGGATACAATGCTTTCTGCATATGCATCTGTCTCCATCCAAGAAAATCTGACATAAATATGGGAGACTCATGTGTACACCAAATAAATGGCAGTCATGGTCACTGTAAATTTGACATCCATTGATGCACAGTATGGGCTTCGGCTAAAGTGAATACTCTTTCTTTCTTCTTTTCTTTCCTTTCTTTTTTTTCCTTATTCTTCTACACTTAGGGCACTATATCTTATTTGTTTTCTTATATTTTTGGTTTTGTGTGAAAATTCAGTAATAAATGTTTGCTTAACTCACAAAAAGATGGCTCAGAGCTCTGAAGGTATTGCTTGATAAAGTTAAAACCCAACTGAGCGATTAATATCTAAACCAAAGATTTTCCTAAGGCAAACGAGAATGCAGAAAAGGAAATGTCAGTCTATACAAAATGATGACTTGAATTCAGTTAAAGAAATCCCCATAACAGGATTTTCTATAAACGGAAGAAAATTCTCCATCTCCCTCGACCTATTGTTACAAGTTTAGAAGAACAAACTAGTTGTAAGATTCAGGTCAAAGATATAATAGGGATTCAAGTATCAAGGAGATGTGTAGAAGTTTGAGAGCTGAAAAGGTAGCACTGACTATGGGTTTAAAGTAATTTTTTTTTAATTCCATTTGTCTATGGCAGGAAAGCTGTTTACGAAAATATTAGATTCTAATATGATGTGGTGGTTTTCAAAAAAATTAAAAATAAAAAATTAATGAAGTACATAGTGTATCACATTTGACTCTAATATAATTAATTTTCTTTCCACTAGGAAATCCACCAGAAGTTTGAATCAAAAAACTCTCAAAGTCCTTTCCACAAGGCTCTGGCTAAAATCTGCTTTATGGAATTCAGACTTCACCTTAAACTGTGATCTGCCTTAATCTTTCCTCTCTGCTAGAAAAATGCTTCAAAATAAAAAAACACCAACCAGAATCAGTGTTTGAACCACAGCTCGCTGTAGACTGGAAATAGGTAGCAGGCATAAAAGAAACATTGCCCTCAACTGCACATAAGGGCAGTCTGGCACAGACTGTAATCTCCCTAACTGTACAACTAGTATCCTGAAACCACACCCCGTTTGCCGCAGCATTTTTCCGAAGCAACCACCTTAAGACTAGAAGCATTTTCTGCGTTCAGTGACTTTTGTAGATTTTTCTGGTTTTACCCTCATTTTAGGTAGCATTTTTTTCAGAAGAAATTGCTTAGTAAAATCAGCAACGTCTTTTAGCAAGTTTTAGTGTATCTAGGAGGTACCCAGGGCCTGAATAGCCTGCTATTTAACGCAGAGGACTGGCTCCTGGCTATATATGATACTGAAGCTCAGGAGCAATGTATGGGACCAAAAGTGGACAGAAAGAGGGGGTACAAGGTGATGTGCTCCCAGCTCCCCTGAGCCTTGGCAGCTGCATCTACTGCCAGTTAGAACCACAACTGTGCATTCAGGGTCAGTAACAGCATGTTTTGGGAATTCGATTAGAGACAAACCAATATATGGGATCACTACGGTCCTAGCTTCTCTGAAGAGGGGTGGAGTTTGTTAGTAACTCTCAGAAGAAAAGGGCTTTTTCATCAGACAGGCTACTAACTTATCTAGGATTCATGGTAAGTCAACTGGACTCCAAGGACCCAAACTACTTTGAAGATTATGGGACAAGAGGGAGGCGAAAGAGAAGGGTTTAAGCCAAAAAAAACCCAAAACAGAAGAGTACAAAGCTCTAGCTAGTTGTTGTCTGGCTAGGATTATGTTTTTTTCCCAGTTTCAATTCACCTGTTTTCATCCAGGGGACAGTCTCTTACAGGCTTTTTTGGCTTTATTATGATGGGACTGACTGCCTCGGAAAATGGGAGATACATCAGGGTATTACTGCCATTCTCAGGGCAGCTAAAGCTGCAGCACTTGAGCCATCTATCCATCCTGTTTCACCTCTGAAAAAGGAGAGAAGCAGCACGGGTAAGCATGCTATCCGATAGACTGGGGTTTCTGGAAGAACATACATTTTGAAATACCTGGCTCAATGACAGTATTTCTAAGAATTCCATATGCATGTAAAAGCTCGCTCCTCAGCCCAACAAAGCATTGCTACAGTGAACAGAGGGAGGCCCAACACTACAAATGGGAACAGAATACTCCAAAAGGAGACTATGGGATGGAATTTCCGCTGGAACCTTTTGTCATTTATTTTGTATGGTCTAAATTAACCAATTAAACATTTCAGAAATAAAATTATTTGGCCTGTAAACTGTGTAGAATAAAATGTTTGAATAGCTGGGTTCTATAAATCAACCTATGTAATATAAGACACTAGTCCTGTTTTTACCTACCCTTTTAAAGGATTAACAGGGAACTGGCAAGAAGAACAGTAATGTTGATATGAGCTTCCAGCTGGGATTGATTACAGGCTACAGCCTAATGCAGTAATGTTTTGTGCTAGCACAACAGTTTAACTAGAGAGTGCTCACAATACATATCCCCCACCTTCTGCCTCATAAGTGCTGATATAAAGAAACCAGCTAATTTTGTTGTGATTCTGACCTTTGATCTGTTAAATCCCCAAATTAATTATCTAACATGCACGTGATCTTCTACTGCTTAAATTAGGGTACATTTGTGAAACACGTCTCATGTTAACAGCTTGTTTCTCGGCAAGTCTTTTGCCTGGCCCCCGTCCTTATCGAAGCCCATAGGAAGGCGTGAAGTGGGCAGAGTGGGCACGGAGAGAGGTTGTAGGTGTTACTTCCTTACCAGTAGGATAAAGGTTAAAACAATATTGTGGAATTTAAAATCAAGAATTGCAGGGAGTCATCAGGCTACCTGCCCTAGAGATTACCCGATGTAAATGCAGAAAATGAAATATAAGGCAAAGTCAAAAGTACAATTAATGCTTTGCTTAGTGGGCTGAAATACTTGGAAGTTGTTTTTGTCATGAGAGAAATTCCTGGGACGGAGTCACAAGTCAGGAAGTGTGTTGTAAGATGTGTCAACAGATACTGCAGTCTAGGACAATGAGGATCAACTGTTCTTGTCTAGTTATTAATATTTCTGGAGGTATTTTTTATAGGTATTTTTAGATTGCTGAGCCTGAAATGATTTGGTTCTGAATATTTCTGATTTGAAGGAATTGCATGCTGTCCAGAAAGGCACAGAAAATGCAGAAATCATGTGAAAGTGCCAAAGTAAAATTCAACAGATAAGCAACAAAGTGCTTGCCATTATCATAGTGGTATCCACTGTAAAAATTAAAGGCGACTTTAGGGTCAGTGCTGATCTGAAGTTTTGGATCACTTTAACCAACTTTAGATCTAAGAGCAGCAAAAATTAAATGCAACCTTTTCTTCTGGAACTTAAGGTAGGTGCACAGTGTGGAAAAGGGTTGAATTCCACATGGTAAAAATACAAAAAGTGTAGCGCTTCATGCTGATATCCTTTTGGATGCAAAATCCATTATTTTACTGTTACAGTTTCTTGAAAGAAAGTGCCTACAGTTTCAATTTGAATCAATCCTGTCAATCCTGTCCACATGTGTAGTAAGCTTAAGAACACATGTGGAATCACAGGTCAGTCAGGCAATGAGGATGGCTGAACCCTTGGTTTATCTGTGCTTGAAAGGGCTGGGGCAGGGCTGGGATACTCCAAGATTTCTGGGGATGCGCAGAAGTAGAAATGCAGTGGACAGGGGAGTAAAAGTAAAACACAGATGCGGAACAGGGGAGTTAGGCTGTGTGTTGGACATTTTGGGTTTGGCTGTTTCATTTCTGTTCAAGGGCTGCCTCATATACCTGAGTCCATGGGATGTAGCCCTACCCGAACACAAGCACAAGCAGTATTACAGAGACATTCTAACAATCAAATTTTCCAGTTCATTAACAGACCTAAGAATAGACAACAGATAACTATTAAAACTTTTGGATGCATATATGCAAGTCTGAATCCTCTGTGGAGGGAAGAAAATGTTGGTTATGAATATCTCGCAAACTGCGTATATGACTTAGATGTGGTTTTAGGTCTTTTCTGTACATTGTCTATCAATATGGGTGTGTTTGCTCAGAAAAGTTTTATTTGCTGAGATATTCATGGGAGCTGACTTGAAAGAGAAGCAATCACAAAGGAGGAAAATTACAGTGGGGATTTCTATACCTTCAGGAAATATGAGGACCACCATCTTGTACAGAGATCCATTTAACAGTGACTGCAGGGATGCAGTGCTCTTCATTGAGGTTCTTAAGGTGAATTGCAGACCAAAAGAATTTTGAACATACTATTTCTGAAATACTGTATATATGGGGCCCTTTGTAACCACAACTTGACCAAACTCTGATACTGAGCATTTATCAGCCAACAGTATCTACCATGTGTGGTCATGTCCTTTGCAAATACGATTCTGCACAAACAGAAAACAGTGAAGACTGGTGTTCTCTTTAAAAGTGGTAAGAGAAAACAGAATTGATAAATGTAGCCTTCATAACTAATAATGCATTTTTGAAAACAAATGAATGCTGATTGTTTTACAAAGAGCTAGTTGGAATAGGAAAGCTATTCAGGTGATTATATGCAATTCTTCAGCCGAGAGATTTTAAAACTGGAAGAAATAATTTGATCATACATTCTGACCTGCTACATGAAACACACTTTAGGAACTTCTGAATTAATTCTTGCTTCAAGGCTAATATCTACAATTGCATTGGAGCCTACGTTTTAAGGGGAAAACACAAAACAAAGCCTTATAGTAAGGGGACCATGACTCATAATAAATTTTCTAGCTGAACGCGCCTTTATTCAACATGCAGGACGTATAACCAGACAAAAGGAGCTGCTTTCTTCTCTTCATGCCCTAACACAACCTAATGCAGCAGGACTGGGATATTGGTTAGGGCCTCAAGACTCTTCCAGCATGCTAGAATATGAAACATATTCTAGCTTGCTTTCCCAAGGAAATGAAGGTTCTATAACGGTATTTTGTATCTGCTTGTCTGTCTTTCTCTGGAGCCATTGCTTTCTTCACTTCCCCTAAGTAAAGGAACATGTTAATCAGCATCAACAAGAATTGACATGTATCCAGCCAAACAGACGAAGAGAGGATTTAGGGGAAAGGGAAAGAAGAAATGTGCTGGGAGGTCTGTAAGAAGCCTGTAACAAACCAGGCCTCATTAGTTGTTCTGCTCACAGACCAGCTTTTTTTTTTTTTTTTCATGAAGTCATCTGTAGGCCCCTCTGTCCTTGAGTCATATCTACATACTTGTCTGACAATAAGTGCTTTCTGTTTACTACAGCATCAGAGCCAAGATAGTTAAGGACAAGAAAATTGGATTCTATTCTTCCTTATGAGTCACTAGTAAAAATGCCAGCTATGCGACTGTACAATCTTTATTATCAAAGATAATATAAGAGAAAGAAAACAACCAGATTTTCACATTCCAGGCTATGTATGCACTTCTGGAAGCTAGAAAGTTTCTCTCCAGGGCCGTAAACCGAACACATTTGTACATATGGGACACAAATGGAATCAAAACCTCAATGTCTTTTCTTTCCCTGACACTTGAAAATGCATGAAGTAGAACATTTAGCTGTGCATATTAATAGCTGGACTGAACAGTTCTTTGGTGCTGTATAATAGTGGAATAATAGTCTACCTTAATAGCAACATGAAATGAGGAATATTGAAATAAGGGGGCTAGATGCCAGGTTAACATCAAGAGACTACACAGTACTAGTGCCACATGGCTTGGTCGACCACTACAGACATTGAGTTTTGCTGGCAAGAGCATAGCAAGACTGGGCAGTAAGATGGGACATTCCAAAGCTGAATCTGTTACTCTCCGAATGAATCATTACTTACAACTGGAAAGCTGTTAGAGACTAACTTAGCGTCCGTAGCTCATTAAAAGCGTCTTCAAAGTGAATATTAATTACATCTTGGAAAATGTCAGGTTTTGAACAGTTGGAATGACAAAGTAGGCTAGTTCGGTGGGGAGACTTATCTTGCCCATCAGCAACCAGCCTTCCGCTTATGTTCCTTTGGACATCTCTTGCTTTACTTTATTGTTGTTGCCAAGAAATCACTTCCATATTGCTGTACATACTGTACTGGACACTGCATGGCCATGTGCTGTTTACAGAATAAGAAGAACAGCCAATATCAAAGTAATTTTCCATACCTCTTGCTTTTTCTCAAAAAAGAAACCAAAAAAGTTAGTCATTTGTTCAGTTGTTGAGTTTGGGTTGGCAGTACAGGAATTAGAGCTCTACTGTGGCAAACTGGGGACTAAGTGACATGTCTTACACAGGAGTTCAGATTAAATGATAAGACCAGATCTTTCTGGCCTTAAAAATCCATTATTCTATTTTAATAATATTTATTAACATCTACTACATTATACAGTGATATTCTGATCATGGGAGATTGCTTCTATTTCAACAGTATACAATCATACAATTATACAGTGTGGCAGTGGAGAACAAAGAGACTGCTAAAAAAAAATATTCTGCGGAATAATCTTTACTATTTTGTGAAAAACTGTCTCAGAGGAGTATATCACAAGATAATCACAGTTCTTGTGGTTGTAACTTAGACGGGATCATGTCAAGACTGGCAGCAAAATGCAGGGCAGAGACAGTTGAAAAGAAATTGTATTCTGCAAGCTCCCCGAGTACAGCCTTAGAAATTTCTTTAGTGTTTATGCTGCATTTTATAGGGTAATGCAACTACTCGGCTCCATGTTCCTTTCAGAGCTCATGCTGCTGTCTTCCACTCTTCGTGACACTCTGTTGGAAGACCCTTTGTCTGACCTCTTCTCATACAGACCACAACAGTCCAGAAGGCAGAAATCCCGAGTCCATCACTGCTTCATAGCGAACATAGATTTGTTTTTTATTAGTTCTTTTATTTCACAGATTAACAGAAAAAAAAGTGAAGAGGAAGGGAAGGGAAAAGTGCGCTGTTCCTAACCCTTGTGTTAACTGGAGACAACAGCATTATTGCTTTCACTCTGCTCCTCTTTCTATTGTGCAATATGGATGCTACCTTGCTGCTAAAACTGCTCTGCTGTGCTACATTCCAGAGTGTAGACCTGTCCCATGAGTTACAAGTGTAACTTCAGAGAGTTGACTGGGATACAGCAGGGTTTTTTTAGAGCTTTTTGGCTACCCACAAGGTAAAAACCACTAAAACAGCAAAAAAGCCATAATCCATTCTTGTCACGTCCTCCTGAAGTTTTAGAATCCTCCTTCAAGAAGGTTGTTTTATGAAGGTACCAGCTGATGGAGTAACAACAAGTTCTAATTTGCTGTGTAAGCAAGGCATGGTGTGAAACTCATTCACCCCAGCTCCTACCTCTTTTTTCTTAACAGCAGACACGTATTCATTCCATCTAGAACGGAATGGAGTTTATCTTTTCTAATGATGACATATTCCTTACAATCTATTTCAGACAGCATTCTCAAGGATTCTTCTTCCTTCAGCCTTCACAGCAACTACATAAGTACTTTTAAGAAACAAGGCCATTAAGTATTCTCAAGCTTTCAATAGATTTTTTTTAAAGAATCTGACTGAGATAATAGAGAACTATACAGTTGTCCTAAATTGCTATAAAATGAAGATAATTTTCAAGTGGGAATTTTTGAAGAAATTTCCAAAGAAACTTACGCATTTCAACAGTATTAACATCTCTATAGTTTTCCTTGACAAGGCTGTTCAAAATGCTTTATCATTTCTCATAATGTCCCTCTTAGCTCAGCAGCATCAGCATACCTGAAAATCCCACAAATTCTGTTCACTTGAAAATCTGACAGACACAAAGAACAGCTGTTTGGTGAAGCCTGCTTCTTGACAGCCTGCCTCTGCCACCGAGGCACTTCTCTCCTAGCTTCCTGAGCCAAGGAGCCTGCCCTGGCCTGAATGCTTTTACCTCCGCTCAGGTAGAAGAAAATGTGGCAGAGGCTGACGGTAGCCTTTTACACCAAATTGTTCACACACAGGACCTTATCCACCACCCCAGACAGGAGCAGGACAGCCAGGGGCAGTCAAGGGCAGCTCCTGCCCCGAGCATCAGCATCTCCCTGGGGATGGGGACATAAGTCCATGGGTGCACCCAGCTCACTGGGACCCATGGCTGGGCAGGGCTGGGCTGTAGAGAATTAGAGATGCTGTGGCATCTCTAGGGCAGGGGCTGATGGCCCTGGGAGGCTGACATGGGTTCCTGGGCAGTAGAGAAGGTTGGGGGAGGTCTGAGGGGGCTGATCAGGGACAGTCAGTGCTGGTGGTGCCCTCAGGGCCCTGGTACCCTGTCAAGGATGGGAGAGATACCATGTCACTAGCAGATACACAGAAAAAACAAAAAGTGCAGTCACTATTTCCAATAGATTTTAATCAGTGAACCAGGTAATTTGTACCCAAATAGACAGAAGAAACCATAATAACCAAAAAGCTACTACTAAAGACAAATGCATTCCCAACATGGTTTGCATTATAATAGCATGAAAATGCAAGTGAGGTGTACAAAAGCAAACGAAATCAACCTTCTTGTTGACAAGCCATTTTAAATAATATGGTTGTGGTTGATAACCTATCAGTAAAAGAAATGCTTCTACTCATGAACATTGCAGCTTTTTTACAGCAGTTTCTTAAACATGCAGTGAAGCCTTTCATTAAAAAGCAAATCAACAACAACAATGAAAAACCCTCATCAGCCCAAAACAGTAGAAATAGTTTCAAACTCATGGTGCTACATTAAAATGTGAGTTCTTCTCAGATATGCGATGCTGCTGTTTCTCTGAAACTGCACCAGTTCAAAACTAGTTTCACTCAATTTAACTTCCTGTTGATCCTTCTGAATTACAGATATTAAACACTCGGCTTCACAACAAACTTAATGAACAGTTCTGAGTCTCTTTAAGCATGGCCACTGGAAATGCATGGACCAGTTGGAATCAGAGATTACAGCAATGTCCCATTGGCCTGCAATTTTCTGGCAGCTGGGAGTCATTGCCTGGATATATATATATATAATGGCTCGTGCTGCAAGTTTTTCTCCTGAGAACTGAATCTACACTGGAAAATCTTAGCTTCAGGGGATAGACCTACCGAAATAAATAATTCTATTTCTGTGGGATGTGTAAAGCTGTAAAGAGGGGTTCAGTCCAGAGGACAGGCATTTATGTTAAGACCTTTGGGTAGATTCACCCTCTGAAGAAGAAAAAAGATGAAGAAATGAAAGATTTAAAGAGGTGAGATTGAATGTGTGCACAGTGTGAAAGAAAAAAAGGGAAAACTGAAGACAGGAGACATTCAGGCTTCCTGGAATAACATGGCGATGCTGTAAGCTATGACGATTGCTATTAAGCTAGAAATCTCTGTGATCCCTTCCTTGAGTCCAAGCCTATGCCCCAGCTCACAATACACCTAAACTATTGAATCCTTAAGCCAAATTGCTGTGGCCACAGTTATGGTCAGAGGACTGTGAGGGTCAGAAATAAGATGGTCTTCCACCTATGTCTTATATGGAGTATGGATGAAACAGTGACTGCGACTGAGGAGAGTTACAGAAGGTGCTTCCACCCTTCCTCCAGCAAATGAGTTATTGCTTTCTGACTGACATCAGAGCCCAACTGCAAGAGGGCTCTTCCTTTCCTCTGTTTCTAAAAGGCAGTACAGCCAGCTGGGAGATTTATTACTAGTAGCTGTGTTTTAGCTGAAAACTTTGCTAGTTGTGTGAGAAACTCCTCCCTACACCACCTACATCCCCCAAGGTCAGGTCCTTTCAGAGAGAAGCATTTAACACACAGGCAGACCCTGGTCTTAGCTAGGAGGACCCAGTCCTGCAGATGAGGTTGGTCACTATATAGGTTAATCTGCTAAACTGTTGAAGAAGACGTAGCAGTTTCATTAAACCAAGACACATAGTTTAGCCCTTGGTCACAGTTATTGTACATTCACCATAGAAATGGAAGGATCAGCTGAGTATCTTGATATGCAGTGGTGATTTTATGATTACACTGCAGGAGGACAACAACAGTGGGAATTGAAGAGCATGAGCTGTTTAAGCTCTTTTGTGGTCCTGGGCATATCTGTGGGTTACCTAGATCCCTGCTGATGAAGTACTGTTTCAGATTCCATTGGCAGTATTGGACCTACCTTAGATAAACTTCTCTTCCACAATCTAAATGTGACTTCAGTTCAAGAAGTGAGGAATATTCTGTAATTAGAGGGAATCTTTTGTGTGAAAAAAAGAGTCAGTTTAAATGACAGAAATGGCTTTGAAATGGTCTAGTAAAATCAGAAAATTTGAGAGGAATCTAAGTGCAGGAGAGCATGATATACCAGAACAGATTGTCTCAGAAAGCCACCAAAGTTCCATGTCTGGAGGTTTTAAAAGACAAGTCAGAAAAACAGCTGCCTGGAACAGTTCTTGTATATCTGCTCTTGTCTTTAAATAGAGAAAAAGCTAGATAATAGCTCAAGGTCTTTTTTACATCTGTCTTCTGTGATTCCAGTTATTGGCTGCTATCAGTATTGCAAGATGTCTATGTTGTCTGCTATTGCCTTCAATGTAAGAAAAATGTCTGCATTGGGGGAAAACACATTATCCCAAGTTATTTGCTAAAAAAAAGAAGGTTTATCTTTGTGTGGTTGCTTGGGTTTTCTTCTGTAATTGTTGCTATTAAGTCACTTGTGTGTACTGTAAGCATTTGTGCTATAAAAGAAATGTTAATATCTGAAGTCCAGATTCTACAAGGAACTTTCTATAGTGAAAGTGCCATTTAATAGACCCACAATGAAATCTGTGGTAGCCTTCACTGTAGAAGGACTGGTTGGTGGCAGGGGATTGGTGTTTTCAGAGCTCACTGGAAGACAAGGAACTAAAACTAACAGATAATTTAAACAAAGACATGTAGTGATGACCTGAAGGAGGATTCATGCTGATTTAAGACAAGGTATCTGCATTCAGGATCTTACAGAAAGTATATACATAAACCCTAAACAATAGCAACAGCCATATCTAGCATGATGTCATGATATATCCTTAACTCATACTTCTGGAAACCTTAACCCAAGACAGAACTAAAATAATTTGGGCAGATTCTAACACTCTTACCTGAAGCTTAATGTTGCTTTTCTTCAAGAAGTTCTACTTAAATTAGTGTGACAGTTGTGGATTTAGTTGCACCTTAACTGCTGTGAAAAAAAAAAGGTGGGGTTCTAAGTTAAAACAGGGTCAAGGAGACACTCATCAGGGCTATCTTTTTATAGAGATGAACTGATGATCAGAGAATAGAGTGAGTTAACAGTGATGCTTCCTACCTGCACAAGTTGCAACGGGACTCATCTCCATTTATTATTCTGAAATAGCAGGTGCACCAAAACCAACTAGAGAATACCCACTATATGTACTGCTTTTCATGTACTTTTTGTATAAAGAACAGATTGCCTTTATTGCTCCTGACCTTACATTTCTTTGTCAAACATATCAATCACTCCCCCTAACCTTTAATAGGAAAGGCTAAAGTTGTTTACTGCAGCAGTTCCTATTCACCACAAGGACACCACCTCCATTCTGAACCAGTCAGATTTGCATACCTTCCACTGATTATCCAAAAAGATTGCTTCTTCCCCTAAAATATTTGTCCATTTTATACATTTTTTTTTCCCAAGGAGGTCATTCATTGCCAGTGAGGTTAAATCTAAAAGTCAGCAGTATTTGGCAGAGATTTATGTGGGAATAGATACGGGTCTGTACAGCTCTCAGACTGATTAAATAAAGAATGTCATGGGAGTAGTATGATAGTATATGCATACTCCAGTAAATGAAAGTAATGCATTAGAATGCAGCTTTAGGGTCTAATTTAAAAACATAATTCAGACACAAGCAGAAGCCTTTAAAATATTGGCAGATGTCTTCATACTGTATTTCATATAGAGGACAAAGTGGATTAAAGATAAATGTAATCCAAATAATGGTGCTGTTTCATTTATTTTTTCACTTATGTTTTATTTCTTTTAAAGAAATTCAATTTGTAGAGGATTGTTTTCTGGGTTTTCATATTTTTTATGCAGATCCGCTTAAAAATGTGAGCAGGGGAAAAAAAAGCATTCATTACAAATTGATGCTTTTCCTGAGGCAGCCTATGGTAAGTCACAGCCTTTACTCAGCCTAGGTGAAATAAATACAGTTGTTAAAAGGAGCATTTCAATAAGCAGGAACTTTGATTCCTCTTTTTCTGTCTCCCATCCCCTTTCAATCTCATTATATGTCAAGGTGATTAGGCTTAAACGGTTATTCTCACTTAGGATTCTCAACTTTTATTGTAGCCCATTGCTGAAGGACAGACAGGCTATTATTATCTCTGCTCCACATTATATTTTTCCCTAGTGACATTATATCAGGTTGGTGCTTTTACATTCTTTTTCTTCCACCTTCCCTGCACTGCTTTAGAAGTCAGGAGGAAATGAATAAAAATTTAAATGGGGCTCAAGTACATTGTTAAATGGAGTGAAAGTTAGTTTCTCAATTTAAGAAAGGTTGGCTGGAGGTTGTGACACATATTTATGTCCTCATACATCTGAATATGTAGACAATTGATCCTAAGTGGAGACCACCTAATTTTCTTACTCATTTATACGCTTTTGACTGCATGGTTGTGGTTGTCACTGGGACACTGCAGCACCCACTTCACTGAGCATTTTGTGACTAAACCCAGAGTTGCGAGAAGATGAGAAGGGAAGTTGTTTGTGTTTGTATTGAGCTTGAGACTTAATTGAATAAGGTGAATAAAAATGTAACGTTAAAACTATATTGACTGCATTTCAGCATTTTAATTCCAATTTGACTGTTTTTGTCCAATCACTTTACTATCAATCTCGCCATTAAAACCATGGGGAAACTGAATCTCTTCAATGGTAATAGGATCAGATCCTCCCAGCCTTTCACACACATTGCGCACGTGAATGGCTTGATTTGTTGGAAGTAATGAGCAGTTCACACTTTCTTGAGACCTACAGCAGCTGCCAGTGTTCTCTACTTTGAAAGAACAAACCCATAGCTAACTTACAACTCAATAGTAGCACACAAATCAAAGGCGTTCCTTCTTAGAAGATAGTTTACTAATGTTGTTCAAACTAAGCACCTTTCATATTCATTTTCTCTTATTAGGTCAAAGTGGTCTTGGAGACATGCCAGCAGTCAGTGACACCAACACTAATAGATTCCAGGAGATGAGAATTGCGCCCTTTGTTCTGTGCCTTCTAGCAGATGACTTCAGGATTTACTACGAATGCTAATTGGTCAAATCTTTAAACTCACTGTAAGTATTATCAAAATCCATCAGCTTTATGGTTGTTCAGCAGGCTGATACAAAGCACACTAGGCAATGTTCCTGAGGGAGAGGGGATGAAAAACTGGACATAACCCCTCTACACTGCCCCAATTTTGGACAAACAAATAGCAATCATATTTTGAACTGTGAGCCTTATTAAACTTTAAAGTAATTTTCTCATTCAGAAAAGAATTTCTCTGTTCCTGATGTGTTTAAATCAAGACAGACTGGAATTTTTAGAAAGAAAAGCCCAACCCAGGAATATATTCTTAATTCAAAGAAGGAAATCCTTCTTGAAGTTTTCTGCTCCCTGTTCTGCAGAAGGTCCACCTGGAGTATCATAAAGACTCCTTGGATCTTAAAGTCATAGAAATGTTGACTGGAAGGAGTCTCTGGAAGCCATCTTGTCTAACCTTTTGCCTGAAGCAGGACTATTACCAGATAGATCAGGTCAGTCATGGCCTTGTCTAGCAGAGTCTTGAAAACCTCTGGGGGTGCAGAACTGATCCATCATGAACTTAATATTTAAAATGTCCACTAAGATAGGTACATTTAATCAGCTACTTTGATGAAGTTTATAGTTCCAAAGGTATCCACAACCAGGAACAATCCTTGCATCTTAGGCCAGAAGATGCAGAGCATTTGTGTCTACAGCATTCTGGGTTTGGAGTGGACTGTGCATTTTCCTTGTGCATAGCGCTACATCTAGATCTCCCCCAGACAAGAAGGGCTGTAAAACATAATTGCTGTCGTATTTTGGTTTTCTCCTTTCAAAGCATCTGAAGTCCACCAGAATGGAATTTTCGTAGCATGAGGGCAAGGATATTGGTAGCATGTGAGTGTGTGGGGGGTGGTGATGGTCAAGATGTGCTAGGATAGTATTGACAAACAAGTGATGAACTTGGCGGAGGGAAACAAGCTGTCAGGTGTTTCTCATGAATGCAGCCCATAAAGAATCGTATCTGGAGGGGAAGAGGAAACCTTTTGTTTCTCAGAGGAAACTTGTTTAATTTATTAAAAAACAAGCCCATGTATCAACTAACATAAAAGCAGTGTGGGTGAACTGCAGATAGGACCAAGACACAGAACAAAATCAGTGAGCTAAGTTATATGACCACTGACCAGGAATACACTTTAAATATCCTCCAGTCATTTATTACCCTTTAAATCTTTAAAACTCAGACTAGATATAAGGAAGAAATTTTTTACAATGAGGGTGGTGAAACACTGGCGCAGGTTGCCCAGAGAGGTTGTAGATGCCCCCTCCCTGGAAACATTCAAGGCCAGGCTGGACGGGGCTCTGAGCAACCTGACCTAGTTGAAGATGTTCCTGTTCATTGCAAGGAGGTTGGATGAGATGAACTTAAAAGGTCCCTTCCAACCCAAACCATTTTATGATTCTATGAAACATCCTCCAGCCTCTCCCATGTAGTATACTCATTCCCTGATTCACATGCCACCTCCTCTTTGCCAATTTGCAGACTAAGAGAGAGGTCTACCCAGAATGTGAAGTGGAAATAAAGTGAACAGTAGCTCTTCTCCCTTTACCGTATGGACCATTACTGTATTGATGTACTTATGGGGTCAAACCACCACAATAAGGGAGCAAGAATACCTGGTTCTGGGCTCTATGCTGAATTAATTTTGCCAATTTTGGGTGCTTAGCTTAGTTGTCGGGATTACTGTAGCATCTAGATTCAAAAGCATGGTAAGTAACGGGTAATTGTTGCCAGCAGGTCGAGGGAGGGGATTCTGCCCCCTACTCTGCTCTCCTGAGACCCCCCTGCAGTCCTGCCTCCAGCTCTGGGGTCCTCAGCACAGGAAAGACAGGGACCTGTTGGAGCGGGTCCAGAGGAGGGACACAAAAATGGTCAGAGGGCTGGAGCACCTCTCCTGTGAGAAAAGGCTGAGAGAGTTGAGCCTGTTTCTCCCGGAGAAGAAAAGGCTTTGGGAAGACCTTATTGTGGCCTTTCAGTACTTAGAGGGGGCTTATAAGAAATGTGGGGACAGACTTTTTAGTAGGGCCTGTCAGGACAGGACAAGCGGTAATGGTTTTAAACTAAAAGAGGGTAGATTCAGACTAGATCTAAGGAAGAAATCTTTTACGATGAGGGTGGTGCGGCACTGGCACAGGTTGCCCAGGGAGGTTGTAGATGCCCCATCCCTGGAAACATTCCAGGCCAGGCTGGACGGGGCTCTGAGCAACATGATCTAGCTGAAGATGCCCTATTCATTGCAGGGTGGTTAGACTAGATGACCTTTGATGGTCCCTTCCAACCCAAACCATTCTATGATTCTATGATTCTTAGGCTGACTGGCACTGTGACTACTTCTCTCCTTCAACTGTATAAGGTGCTACAATCTGACAGCCCTAAGCAGAGACTAGTACAGATCTGCCATTGTTGAATTTAAGGAGGTGACCTGCATGCAGCCTTGTTAAATGTGTGAAAGTAACTAAAAGTCAACTATTTGACAAAAATGTTAGGGTATGCATTTCTTATGTAGATGTATTTAGGGCAAAGCTAATGCTAAAAGATATTTTTTCTACCATCCTAAAATCTTTTAACAAAAAAAGGAAAGCATTTTTAAAATTCTCCTGTAAAACTGGAGAAGGTGAAGAAAGAAGCCACACAATAATGACAGGACTGGAACAAATGCTTTGTAGTGGGAGACTTAGGGAGCTTGATCTGTTTAGCTCATCAAATGCATCAAGCGCTGATTTGACTGTAGAATAGTCTAAATACTTTCACGTGGAGAAAATATTGCATATTTCAGGCTTCCTTAATATAGCTGAAAAGACGTAAGAGAAACCAAAGTCTGTACTTAAAGGCAGATGAATTCAAATTGGGAAGAAAACACACACTTGTAATACTGAAAGTGACTAATCCTTAGAAATAGTAGAAGAAACAGTATAGCCTTCATCTTCTATTATCCTTCAGCTGAGGTTATGGATAGAGCTAGATCTAGTCTCGGAGATGAATGAGGTTTATAATGCTGTAATGTAGATGTTTTTAACACGGAAAGAGGAAAGGCAGAAAAGGTGCATCTGAGAAAGACATTTCTGTTATGTACAAGGCTTTGTCCATGATGTGAGATAACCACCTGCACTGCTTCACAGAAGGTTAGCAAAGATTCTGTAATAGTCTTTTTTACCTTCAATATCTAATTTGTACCTTTACATAACTCCATCACAACAGATCAAAACAAATGTTTTTCAGAAACTCCCAAGTTGGGTGAATGTGCTATATGCCTTCGTTGCAAGTAGCCTTACAGATTCTTAGAAGTATGTTACTATGTACACGACGTGTTTTAAAACTCCTAGAGCTGTATACTTCCATGACTGCAGATGAAATCCTACTCCTGGACATGATGAAATCCCATTAGTGAGCTCATGGTGAAGCTGGGGCTTTGCCATCTTCAAAAGCATCAGTGGACCCTCTCTCACTGAGATCTAGTGAGGATGGTCCTCCCGGCTTCTTTTCCCTCTCTCATGAGTGGCCTACTATGATCACGACCGTAAGCACAAAAGGTGCCTCATCAGTTCCAGCTTAGATTTGTGGTTGTTTTTTTTTAAATCACTGGTGTGACTTTATCAGTAGTATATCTGGAAATTCTCAGAGACAAGCACCAGCAGAAAGGGAATCATCTTGCAACTGAGAAGCATTGCATACCAAATCTGAACATAAAGTGTTGAACCCCGCAGGCTTCAGAATAAGCCCTTGTTGTATTCCAGTTTAAATTCCATTGCACAGGTCTCCTACCACAGCAGTGCATGATACTTGCATACATTCAGTGCTAAACTCAACCAAAACCCCACAGGTTTTTCCTCCATGAAAACTGAACAGGAAGCAGGCAGGTCCACAGTGCCGGTCCACAGTGCTAATGCTCACTTTACTGTGAACATTGTCCCGGTACGGTTGTGAAGGACAGCACCCTCTTTTCCGATTTGGCCATAAGCAAAACCAAGAAAGCACAAGAAGTGTAATACTGGTAATAAAACACTGAAATAAAGAAAAAGAAAGAAATGGGGAAAACATAAAAATCCAATGTTTTTCAGTCTGTTACAAAGGTTAAATTTCTGAAGCTGTTTTAATTCAGAAATTAGAAGTGCCTCCTAATATACAGCAGAATCCTCTCCCTTAACATCCAAATGGTTTGGGAAGGGGTTTTTTTTCCTGTTTGTTTTATTTGGCTGACATGAAAAACAGAAGAATGTTTTAGGTTTTTAGTGTAGATGTTTCAGTGTGGAAGTCCTGGAAATGGAAGCCATATGCTATATCAAAACTATGATAAACAAAAGCAATTAAAAGGTAGATTTTCCTGAAACATATACATCTGTGGGGAGAAGAGGAGAGAACGCACACCTACATATGTACATATGGTGAGGGAGCGAGTAATACGAGTACCTGGCTAATAACACTATCAAAAAAGTCTGCAGTGTGGCAGAATGAAAAAATAATGGAAAAAGCCTGGAAGAAACTAACAGAAGAACACATGACTTTTGTCCCATAAAATCTGTATTTAAAATAAAATTATAACTGCACCTGCTTTAATGAAAGTTAAAAAAACCCCCAGTCATCAAATAAAAAGCAAAGCAATTATCGGAAACAGTAGGTTTTTACAGATCAACTAGATGTTGTCACCCTTCGCAGAAGATGGGAATACACAGATACGAACACTGGTGCCTGCTGTAGGTTTTACATTCCTGTGGCGTACTTCATAGTTCTGGGACTATCACTGAGGCTTGATCTTGTCTTCTTTATTTAGGTACCCACGCTGTATTTCAGGTGCCTTGCAAAACAAGTACCTAAAATTCCTTGCATTATTAATGAACAGAGAAAGGTGCTTCTGAAGGCCACGAGAGAAAGATTGCATCCGCCACTTATATTTAAATGCTTGAGCCTCATATGACAAACACTTCTGCCGGGAAGAGTTCTTGGCTTGGTTCTTTCCCACGCTGCCTGGACAGTGTAGGGCAGAACTGCTGCTACCCAGGCACACCATAAGCACGCTGACTCCAGGCTCTAGATGAGCTAACTGACAATTACAAAGCCGGAGTGCTGGCACATCACAGGATTCCACCTAATCAAGTCAGTTCTTGAACTCTACACTTCAGAGAATATATATACACACACACAGATATTAAGGCATACATCAGCCAAATGTCTGCTGAGAGACTGGGCTGCCTTGCCAGAGCTCTAATACCGTTACACAGCTATGCAGAGTTTTGATCGACCCGTTCTTGCGTTTTGCCTCAGCCAGGCTGCATAATTACTGGTGCTGGTCACTGAAGTCCCTTCTGTATCCCAACCATAGCACCATGTCCGGGAATGCATTTGAGAACATGAGCTTTTTAGATAACACATTTTTGAAAACATACAAATATTTTTTAATTGAAAACCTAGAGAGACAATATCTCTTAGGAATAGTAGGTACTTACCTCTGGTTCTTCTTGTTCAGCATGGTAGCTCCAGTAAGTCCCAAACTAAAACACCAACTTCTGGAGATACCTAGAACAAATATTTCTGTCAGAGCAAAAATTCTGCGTTAGCTGTGCATACATTCTTCCATTTTATAAACATCTTCCTCAGACGCATGTTTTATGTGCGATTCAAATCAGAATTCTGAGCACTTAGATAGTATGATGTAGGGGATTTCAAACATCTTATCAGGTGCTGGTGACAGTGGGTCTGTACTACAGCCGTTTACAATCTGCATAAACCTCCCGTGCTCCATCTCTGCACAGGACCCATATCTGGAAAATACAGATCTTCTCTCTAAAGACTATTACAGCCTTCATCAACATGTTTTCAGGCATAACTCTCAAATATACAGTATTGCAAAATGTCAATGCTTGACATGAGGCTCCTGTGAACTACAAAACGCTCCCTTCAGGGTGTGTTGCAGCAACATGTTGACAGAATAGACACTCAGTCTGGACTGACAACAAGTTTGGCTCTATTATCAGTAGTGAAAAAGTATAAGGGACTCAACCGGGCAACAAATTAGCTAAATGTAATGTAGTCTGGCATTAACCTAACACAAAAATGACTTCATCAATTAAACAACTTGAGTTTTGCTCCCTCTAGGACAGGAAAAGAAAAATAATTAGGGATCACTTTTACTTGCAAGAACATCAGTTACCATAAGCTACATGTGAAATGTTGCTGTCTTCAGATAAGGAGTTAACCTACATTACTAAATAAAATGTGTCACCCTCATGTAGGTGAATTATACAACTACGCACTTAAATTACACATAACCAATGTGTGCTGTAAGATTTACCTTCATAAATGCTTTGGAGATTCTGTGAATGGAGTGAATTTATATTTCTTGCTTTTCTAATGCATTGTTCAAGCAATTTAAAATTCAGTAAGTAGATGTAAGACCAAACAAATCTCCTTCTATACGTTTAAAAAAGGAGGTCAGTATTTACAGCATGACCTTGTGAATAAACAAAGGATACCAGAAATTTTTGTGAACATATTCTCATTTTAAATACACACTTTAGTATAAACATAGAATGAACAGAATGCATTCAATTCTAGGAAAGGGTATAGGTAGAGAGAGTAAATACAGGATGATAATTTTATTTTTAGTTACAGAACTGGTGAGATAAGAGTGAGGACAGGGCATCCAGTTATGAAATTCCTCACATTAAAAAAGATATTGAATAAAATGAGGAGGAAGTAGGAAAGCATTACAAAAAATGCACCCTTGGAACTCTCGTCTGTAGGCAATTTGAGGAGCTTGTGTATCTGTTCAGGTTTTCCTGAGATTATGAACCTGATTCCAGCATGGACCACAGTTCCATATCTGACTAGGTTCACAGATATTAAAAAATCCCAGACAGGCAGTTTAGGATACTTCAGAATTTTTGTGGATGGACAGAGTAGCCCTGCAGCGCACTTCCAGTGCATAGTGCAACATTTGAAAGCATCAGAGTCATTGCACATACTTTTATAGCCTATACATAATTCTACTTACAGCACAACTAATTCTAAGAGTGAGGACTCCAAATTCTATCACTGATTCAATGTGTACGCTTATGCCATCAATTTAATGGGAATGTTTCAAATTTGAGTTAAAAGTTAGCCTTTTAAATCAGTATTTCTGTTTCTATCCTGGTGGCTGAAGTACTTTTTTTCCTTCAGATACCGAAGTAAGCTACCTGACTTTTGGCACATATAGTTGGAAAAATTCTGACTCTCTGCTTGTTTCCCTATTGATCTGCAAGGGAGAAATAATATCTACATCAGAAGGATGCTGTAATGATCAATATTTGAATGGGAATTTGGAGACTAGTGAACTCAAAGAGCTTAAGGGAAGAGAAACCATGGAATTCTGTAGTGTGACTTCCAATACATCTTAAAACATCAATGTCCTCTCAGTTTCTTGGAGACCAACACCTAGTCCTCAGCTGAAGCATTATTTATGTCCACTGAAAGTGTTCCTTGTAAAAAGGTAGCCATCAGTCTTGATGGAGGGACTTCGGAAAATGGACAGTCCATCACCGTCCTCAGGAACTTGTTCCTAAAGTTAATAATTTCCATTGAAAAAAATGCAAGCCGAATGTGAATGACAGTTCACTTGCAATTCAGAAAACTGTTGTTTTTCTGTTATGTCTTCTTATCCTTCTAGTGCCCAGCATTTACCCTGATTTCCACCTTTTTGTATGTAAAATTAATGGCCAGTTCAGTATGCCTTGTTTTGTAGAGGCATGATTTTCAAGCAGAGAGGTTGAATTTTTTTTGTAAGAGTGGAAAAAATGTTTGTTTGTTTGTTTGTTTTTCCCAGAGAAGAACACAGTCATGTAGTTTCTTTGTATTGTCATTGTAGACTTTGGTCCCTCTGGACACAGATCACAGGTACCCAGCTCTCACCACCGATGACAGAGAGAGCTAACTTTGTAGTGGGTGTCTAACTCAAGTACCGAAAGCTGTGTGGGATGACCACAGCCAGGGATTGATGTTGAAGCACTTACTCATGTTCCTGACTCAGACATTTCACTTCACACGTGGCTACATACAGCAATTGTTTGAATGGGCCCAGGCGGTATGGGAGGACCCAATGATACACTGTTTTACTGCCTTGCTACCATATTCTTCTGCCAAGCTTTCCGGTATGGGAAAAATTTTATCTAATGATGTTTACATTTGCTTCCAGATTGCTGACGAAACTGTTGAATGGTATCAGACACATTGCAGAGCCTTGTGGATGCCCACCAGAACGTTTCACATGCATTGAAGCTTCCACTAACAGAATCTTTTTGAGCTTGCTAGGAAAGTGTTAAGTATTTTCTTTTAAAGGAAAATAAAAACTATACAAAGATGAATCTTCTTTTGATTTAAGAATGCAATATACAAGCATTGAAAGTTCTTCAAATTTGTTTTTAGAAATCATTGCTCCTGTAACCAGAATGAGTTATTGTAAATTCTACAGAACGTGTTTAATGTGTGGGTGTTCAGCAAACCATACTGAAAGCGTGGTGTGTTTTCTTTTTTTTCCTTCTATAGTTAGGTCATATGAAATACTATGTGCCAAGTATCTTCAGAAATAAAAAGAGAAAAAAAAGAAAACAACTCTCCCCCTCCTTCCCTCAAATAAGTGATTAAACCTCTAGTATTTACTACATTCTCAAAGGCAATCGGCTGCTACAAAATAAACAAACAGCACAAGAAAAAAGTCACAGCTGCCCACTTTCAGTGTCAGACATCTGAGAAATGAAGGGCTAAATGCAGTCCATTTTGTTATCTTGCAGCTGGGTTTCCTATGATGAAAAATCCATTGATCCATTCCATTTTATTGGCTTTAGATGAGTTTTTCCTGATACACCAGTAGGAAGTCTCTTGTGGTATACAATTCAATCATTGTATTGGAAAAAAAAAAATCATATACTTTGTAGTTTTTGTCCTTGATATTCTCCACATGTTTGGAGCATTGAACAGCTGGGGCCATAGAAAACATTTAGAAATCACATTCTTTTATGTAGATCAATCACTTTTGTATACATTGCACCAGGCAAATGAAAATTGTTCATTTACATGTCAGTGGGAGTTTGATGTCTTAAAACAATCTTCCAGACATTAGTGTGGGCCACTGTTTGTTTTCCTTTGGGAAAAAAAAAGGAACTATATATTCAGGAATGAAGCTCTAAAATCAATTCAGGATTGAGAAATGAAATACATAAACCAATAATCTCTTCCCCCTATAATAGTATCCCTGATTTAAGCTTAAGAAGCATAAATTCCTTCATCTAATGTTTTTTGGGGGGGACTTAAGGTCAGAAAGAGTGTGATATACAGCGTAGATGATGAATAAACATGTTTATGTTTTTAGTTAACAAATAAACGTCATGATTTTTTTCCTCCTAGTCTGTCTTTCACCCCCGCCCTTTGTGTCATGTCCCCCCACACCCCCCTTTTGCTGGTAGAAGGACTTGTCAAAATTTGCTTTAAGAGGAGAAAAAACTTCTTTTAAGTTATCTTATATTGCAGCAATATGTGACAAGAAGTCATTTCAAGATGTTTTTGTTGTGCAGCTGCAGTTACATTCAAGGTAACGTTGTGCAGAATACACTCCTTAAATGTCTTACCAGGGCTGACATACCAATATTTTTGAGAGGCTAGCTAGAGAGTTTAGCTAGTCTTCAGCTAAGTTGGGTACCCTGAAGATCACCAGTGGTACCTTCCTTGATGGCTCAAAAACTTCTCAAGAGGACTTTATCTGAAGATGAGACCTAGCTAGAATCACTTGATGTAGGAGACACTGATTTCCTTTGGTCCCCTGTTTTAAAACAGAAAGATTATTTTGCCCAGGTGCTCCCTATTAGAAACCTGGGGTGTTGAAATGCCCTATTTGTTCAAAATGGTTTGCATACACCAGCACCTTGGGACCCTCTGCATGTAACACAAGGCCTGTGGCAAGAACTAGGTGAAACTGGAGTGTATCAGTATGTTCATACCTACACGGAGAGCTGCATCTTTGTTGAAGAGGAGAGATTATTAAAATGTCTATTTGGCTTGTAATTGTAAATCTGGCAGAGACTTTAGCTCATGTCTTCTTTTAAACCATGAGAAAATAGATTAATTGTTATCATTTGTGTTGTTTTACCTGAAAATGTCAGTGGGACAGTCTGTAATAGCTCAAATAAAAAAGCAATTTAAACACTTTCTACTGAACGTTTTCTTTACTCCTAGCTGTTTCATGCATCCAGTCGTTGGATATATTAAACTTCCGCAGAGTAATTCTTGTTCTGGCTTTCAGATACCAGTGCTCCTTCCTGGAATCTGAGGATACCTGTGATGACTACGGGGAAGCGGACAATGACAGTACGATGAGGAGAGGAGAACCTGACCAAAGACAAAGAATACAAACAAAGCAAAGTCTGTCCTAGTTCAACAGGAATTTAGTACCAGCTGCCTTCTTATTCGTTAGCACCCAGAATACATCCCTCTCTTTCTCAACAGGGAGACTGCTAAACTCTTTACATATTTGGTGTCTCCTAGCAAGTAGAATGTGAAAAGACAGGATATGAAAAGGGATATGAAAATGTATGGTGAAAAAACCAAATGGTAAACACAGTCAGGTTTAAGACCAACTATATTCAGAGCAATTAATATGGTGGAAGCATACTGGAGTTTGGGTCAAAAGAACATATGCTGTATTTACAGATGTTAGGGGCATAGGAAAAGGGTATTGATTTCAGAGTTGTTTTTTATTAAGCACATGGAAAGGCTGATGGAAACAGAAACACAGCAAAAAACCACAGTGAAAAATAGGTTCCGATAAAAACCACCTAATAAGTGCTAGAATTTTGAGGCAATAAAGATTTCACTACAACTGAAGAATATTCTGTATTCTTTGTTAACAGCAGTACTAAACACTGTAGAGAGAACTGCCAGCTGTGGAAACGAATAGGCTTAGTTGTCAGAATAACGGATAGTGAAAGCTAGAAGTGCCAACAATCAGGGTTATTGACTCAGGATAAAACTGTGAAAATCTTCTCTCTCTCTCAACATATTTATTTCCCCTGAGTTCACCCTGCTTTTCTCTGTGAAGTCAAAACAAATGAATTTTCCTGACTTCTGGCCTAAACCATGTGACGTAGGAACAGAGATTTCAAAGCCTGCTCTCCTTTTGCTAAAAAAATTCCTTGGTGTCCTAGCTTTCAGGTGAGAAGGAACTGTTCTGTCTGTCTAACCTGATCTGCTGCAGAACTGCATCCTAATTGCTGGGTCACACCCACAGCTTCTGTGTAAAATTTATTAAAAAGAAACTGCCTGAAATTTGGGTGTTGAACCATGTTTCAGTGATGAGTGATCTTTCGACATTGTGAAAAAGCCCCAAGTTAGCAGCTGGAACCCTGTAGTCAGTTATCTATAAGAAGCCCTTTTCATTTTGAGTGGTCTTCATGACACTTAAAGGGACTTCGAGAAGGCACAGGGTTTTTTTTGCATTGGCATGGATGACGGATTTGGGCCTACTCAAGTCTAAGCAAAATCTGAATGGCCTTCTTTTTTATGGTCGCAGTGGTGGCAGGTTTCTAGACTTCCTTCCCAGCTGAACGCCCTCTGTGCTTTCAATATGTAAATGTAGGTGCCTTCAGAGCTCTATAGTCCTGCGAAGAATACGGGTGGGTTTATCAAACACTTGGAAGGTGTTTAAGGAAGCTAAGACCCAAGTTAGGTGGAAGGGGTTTAGGTGGAAGAAGTTCCTACAGCATTTTTAACTACCAGAGTCTATATGGATGGATACAGACAGGTCCACCCTGCACTGCTTGTGTCCCACATGGGCCCAGGCAAGAGACAGCTCCAGTTCAGAAGACATTTACCAATGTTAAAACAGTACTATGCATAAGCTGGTATGTCCTCCTACGTGACTTAAAGTGCTAGAAAACCATGAGAAATTATTCTGCGGAGCAGTGCAAGGGAGGGTGCATTAGCCAGGTGGATAGCATGGCTATGTGGATTCCAGACTGGAACTGGCACCTGTCCAGACTGCTTCTAGCAAAGGATCTCAGGCTTGTCGGCACTGGTCTGGACAAACATTTCCATAGTTGCATTGCTTTTGAGAGGCAGTTGGAGCTCTCAAGACCGCAGAAGGTTTGTATTCCACGCTGCACTGTGTCACCGAACCGATACTGAAACTTGGGCAGAATACCATAATTCTCTGACTCCCACTTTGTAGGCGCTCCTGGTTTCCTCTGTTGTTTATGTTTAAATCGTGTGAGTCAGAGCCATCTCAAACCACATGTATCTGCAATCCCAATAATAGAGGGAAAAGTGGCCATGTGGGTTGGGGTTTGCAGAGTACGCCTAACGAACAAGGACTTATAATAAAGAGATACTATTTCCTGAACTAGTTGAAAGCAGAGTTTAAGCAACCCCTGCCTTTGAAAAAAATTCAGCATTTGTGGTAGAAATATTTATGGTTTCAAAAAATAAAAAGAAGTTCATTGCCCTCAAGTCTAAATCTGAATGCATGTCTTGCCTGACACCAAATCAGAGAGCGCTAGCTGATCCCTGCCTATTGATGAGAATATTTATTTTCCTCAGCCCATAAAAGCTAGCAAAATGCTGCAGGGAACACTTCTGAGTTGGTATAAAAGAAGACTGAATGACATCAAGGTCTTTGCAATTCCTAATCACTATAATTCTATGATTTGATTTAAGACCAGTTGCCACATAAATACTAACCAGCTTAGTATTTTTTCCATTTCGGGACATCTTGAAAACATTCTTGTTTTAATACCTGTGTAAGCGCCGATTTTTACAGATGTCTGAAGATGTATAGTACATACAGTAGCTACAAATTAGCATATTGTGCATACGTTGCTTTGTGTGCTTTCTGGAAGGGGTCCAAGGATGACTGACTAACACATGGGATGTTTCCTCTTCACAACATTAACACGAAGTCAACACCTGCAGTGATGTAAGCCCATGACTCACCTGCCTGAATGGAGGTCTCTTTTAGGATCAACTGTTGTGCGCAGAATACATCTGCAACATCCAAATAAATGAGCCCTTCTAAAGTAAGTCAGCACTACCCCTGTTTAGAATGCAGGGCCCTTGTGAAGGCTGAGGTGAAGCAGCTGGCTAGCAGCTTTTGTGAGTCATTTTAAAAAGCCACTCTCACAGCTGGAGAGAAAATAGCCCTGGCAGCACTGGCAATCCATTATGAAATGCAAAAAGTCCTTCTCTGGGCGGAAGGAAAACTTCACCCAGCTGTCAAGGGTTTCAAATGTTGGGGGAAAAGTGCGCGCACACGCACGCACATGGCCCTGGTTTGCAATGCGAGGAATACAGAGGCCACATTAGATGAATTTAAATCTCCTCTGACATCGAAAAAAGCGTGGGCTGATGAGTTCACTTTTTAGAAATCAATAAGGGTTTTGGTCAATGGAGATATCAAGCACTTTTTCATCATCCAGGGAAGACTGGCCTGCAAGTGTCTTTTCTGATTTAAATTCTGCTTTTCAACACACCTGTATCAAAAAGACAC
Source organism: Sagittarius serpentarius (assembly GCA_034782735.1). NCBI lineage: Eukaryota > Metazoa > Chordata > Aves > Accipitriformes > Sagittariidae > Sagittarius > Sagittarius serpentarius. The sequence goes on along the minus strand of JAVKLA010000017.1, from coordinate 12,268,731 downwards.
TTGACCTCTGCTTACATTATTGTCCAGCTGTATCGATCTGAAAGGTTCACATCGCAGAGAAAGGAAAATCTAAATGGCAGAACAATAACTCCCTAATCTCATATTTTTCCATTTGGCAAATGTAAAACGTAGTTAGTGAATGGCTTCTAAATGTAAATTGATTTAAGCCAAAAGATGCTGATGCTGCATATTTGCAGCATAATAAAAGATGACTAATTTAGAAGACTCCATGGAACAAAGCAATGATGAATTCAAGTAGAAAGATGTGGAGAAAGACGGCTTGCATAGCTGTGAAGCCTGAAGGGATTCCATGTGAACGCAATTTGCAGACCAACGAGAAAGGCCATCTTTAGAGGCAAAGCTCAGCCGTAGGGTTTTCCAAAGGTCCTTCTGGAGGCTGCCTTACTTACAGCCACACAAAATGCAGGCTGGAGAGTATTTTCATGCAACGGCACTGACATCTAGTGGCAATTTAAACTGGTCCTGCCTAGCTGTCCCTCCGGGAAACTGAAATAACCCACCTCTCGCAAGAAGTCCCAACTATAACCCCATCCTATGGTTAGACGGCAGCACCACGTCATTTCCCTTACGCGCTGCAGTCATGCAAAATGTAGGCCCAGCTGAGGTCTCAGAACTCACGGTCTGGAATTTTAGAAAAAAAAAAAAAAATTGTTCCATGTGGCTTTCTTTTTGAGAAGGATTAATGCACAGAACCAGAGAAGGACTCTCCATTTTAACTGAAGGTGAAAGTTATCTCTAACTGAATGTTATCTCTCGGGTGACATGTGACCAGAGATGCTTATCAAGTTACTGTGTTTAAATATGAACTACTGAGTAGAACAACAGCTTTATTATCTGTACAACGGGAAGTGGTGTATGATTGTTTCTGAAAAATTATATTAATTTCAGGTGTCTACAGTTCAAGAAAGGTGATAAACTGGAGGAGATTTAGAGAAGAATTGCTGTCAAGATAAAAGACTGAAAAGAGATCTTATAGTGAAACACAGAGAGAGATCAGTCTGCTTTAACAAAGGGATAGAAGTAGTCACAGTTTATGAGTACATATATACGAAAACATGATGGTAAAGAGCTCTCTAAACTGGTAGAGAGAAATACAGAAATATGTAGTGACTGGCAATTAAAAGGAGACAAATTTAGAGTTGAAATGAAGCAGAACTTTTTTTCCTAATAAAAGTAATTAACCCTTGAAACAACTGATGAAGGCCTGTGGTAGAATTTCAATTTCTGGAGCATTTTAAATCAAAACAGGATATTTTCTGAGAGATGTACTTTCTTCAAATGGAAGAGAAACCATGAGGATAGCCAGCCATTGGGGCAGATTTTCTCCATTCTTGGAGGTTTTCAAGCCCTGAGGAACCTGGCCTGAACTTATAGTTGACCTTGCTTTGAGCAGGTAGTTAGACTAGAAACCTCCTTTGGGCCCTTCCAACCTCATTTATTCTTTGATGCTATGATCCTATGACATAATTCAAGGAAGTCTCAGATCTTATGACAGGTCAATCTAATTATTTTAAGGTTCTAATTGCTACAGTCTATAAAATGATCCAAGAAGGAAACACTGCTTCACAAGAATTGCTCTTGATCATTTTCCAAATGCACATTTTTCTATAACTTTTTTTTTAAATATATATAAAGGTAGGAGAAAATTGTCATTTCCTAATGTATATTCAATGACTGAGAAAACATCAAGATACAGATTAGCAATTCTCTGAATTTTCCTTTCACAGAATCACAGAATCACGGAGTCACAGAAGGGCTGAGGCTGGAAGGGACCCGAAGTCACCTGGTTCAACCCTTCTGCTCAAACAGGGCCACCTAGAGCTGGTTGCCCAGGTCTGTCTCCAGATGGCCTTTGACTATGTCCAAGGATAGAGCCTGCACAACCTCTCTGGACAACCTTTGCCAGTGCTCAGTCACCCTCACAGTAACAAAGTGCGATGTTCAGTCCTTAATATGCCTGGAAATAGTTTCCAGGATTAGCTGCTCCATCACCTTCCCAGAGATTCAGGTAAGGCTGACCAGCCTGTAGTTCCCTGGGTCCTCCTTCTTGCCCTTCTTGAGTGACATTTACTTTCTTCCAGTATTCAGCCACAGGGGAAGAAGATATTTCACAGGGATTACAGCAGGAAGGCTAAAAGACTATTAAAACTGCAGTAAAAATACAGAAAAAAAAAAAAAAGAGTCATCAGAGGCAAGGAAAAAAGAGCAAATGAAAGGCTAAATTTTAAAATCAGTAGAAAGAAAGGAAAATTATATGAAGTGATAAGGAAAGAAATCTAATATCTCACTAAGAGTTTCAGACCACTCAAATACCTTCTTCTCTGCATTACTGGGACCCGAGACAGAAGAGAGTATGCAGTAGGTTACAGTTGGAGAGGAGGTCTCCTAACAGGACAGTTTTGAGTGGAGCTCAAAACATTTTGGGGGGGGTACCCAAAAGTTGCCACACCGGGGATTAATCTCCCACTCACTCAAAATCCCTGTTGCCCTAATGCAAAGAGGACTAATTAAAAGGAAATGCACTTGGTTTTTAAGATACTGGGCTGAAGAAAATTTATGTTATAAAGCTGCTTTAGTGTATAAGGTGTAGCCTTAGCATTAGAGAGCAAGTTAACTGATTGTGTTCAGTGGATTAAAAGTGACAAGACTGTAGGCTGAGGCAGAGGGAAGAAGAGGAAGTAGAAAAGGAGCAAGATGACAGGAGACAAAAGATAGCATCATTCTTCTGTTTTCTTCACTCTCCACACAGTTCTGTTGCCCAGAATACATGTATTTTTCAATATCAGTGAATGCATTTATTTTTATATATATATAAATATATATATAAAAACAAAATTAGGACCATTAGGAGTGAGTAAATACTAAAACTTTAGCTATTTGGGGCATAAATATGTATGTACATACACATTTCTACAGTTTATTACATGTTACCAGTGGAAATACTTTTACGTACTGACAGTATTTATTTTTTTTTCCCAAGAAAAGAGCCTCTCTCACCAGCAGAACAGGACACCATCCCAAACTACAAGGAAGAGATTTGCCATTTCAGGCTGGAAGAAGCTGTACAGAGCTACACCACATCTGTTCATTCCCCTTGAACAGTTAAGGAAAACAATACTCTGCCAACCTTGACCAGCAGTGGATAATGTAATTCCTTATGGCAAAGGAGCTCCAGTAAGTGTCTGTTCATGATCATCCTTGTCCATGCATCTGTCAACCACCTGTTTCAAGGCCTCTCAGACTTTTCCCATGTAATATACAGACCACACAGGACTGATTTTTCATCTGTGCCTGGTCCCAGCAAAACATATCACACTGAAGTGAATTCCTCCCAGCCTTCATAATGCCCTAAACCAGCAGAAACACTACTTCGCAGCTCATTGTCCACACAAGCAAGCTAGCCAGCCTACAGCACATGATCAAAGAAGAGAACAAAGCAGTTTGGAGGTAAGGTTTAAGAGTATCTCTCTTCTTTTGTGATAGCAGATGCATTAAAAAAATTAATTAACAGGATAATGAATAATGAAACAGACCCCCCAAAATGAAGCCTTGAATAACTGGAGTAAATATTAAGCAGCACCTTCAGCCATATCTGCCCGGAATCTCTACACTCTTCAACATTGGTATTAGAAGAGTGAAATACACAAGTGCACTCAAGCCTGTGACTTCACTTCTGTACAACTTCAATAGTGTTCAACAGCTGTGAAATTATCCCAGTAAATCAACACTTTTATTTCCCTTCCTTCTCTCCTTCACCTTTTCGTTCTATCACTCCATTGCTCCATTCCACCACTCTGTTCCTTTCTACTCCATTTTCTTCTTGATCCATTTGATTCAATAGATTTTCACTATATATGATTTGCTATCTTGCTTAGTTTGGTTAAGCAGTTAGCAAATGCCTCAGAGGACAGGCAAACTGATAGTTCGAATAATTCCTCTGTGTGTGTTAGTTATGGGACGGCCGATACCATGAAGCTAAAAGGAAAATATTTCCAAATTCAATTATGGTAAATATATATATTTTTTTAAATGGTAGACACTTTTGTTACTGAACGCCTTCCATTTCCAAGTCCAGATAACCTCTGCAATACCGTCTGTCAGAGAGTTTCACAGGCTTTACATAGTCTGAGAGAAAAGGTTATTTCTTACTCCATTCCTTGCTTGTGCTACCTTTGCAAATCGCACAATATTTCCCTGCTATTGCAGAATGAGACAAAGTAAACAGAACATCCTAATTACACCATTTCTATATCCTTAATTTTTTTTTTGCTTTACAATGAGACCCATTATTTCCCTTCTAAAAGATAAACATTGTTGATACTATCATATAAAAATGATGTGGATGGATAAAAACATAGTAATACTGTCTTTTCCCTTTTTTCCCGTGTCACTAAACATGTTCAAATTCACTTCCTTTCTCCCCACACCACCAATACTCTTCCAATGACGGAAAATATATTCCAAAACAATGAAATATATTGTCAACACTATTCTATGACCAGAAATGGTCCTTCTAAATACCATCATGAAATTGATGAAAAACTATTTTCCTTATCCAAATGCAGTTGAAGGCTCCAGGGAAACATAACCTGTCAACTTACAGGCTTGGTTGATTTCTCTGATTAAAAAAAAAATGAAATAGTTGTACCGCTATAACCCCTAATGCAGAAGCACTTATACTTTTAAAAACTGGTTGCACAAGTATAACTTATTTCTTTTCTGCAGGGAATAATTCCATGAAATGAAGAGATGCTAGACCAAAATAACTTTGTCCACTCTTGATGATAGTTGATGTCACACCATGCGATAGCGAAGTGATGTAGCTAAAGCCTTACAATCTCTGTGCATAGAAAACTAGCACTGAAGTAAAGCCACTGTGGGCAGGGCTACTCTGCTGGGAGAAAACAGGCCTAAAGTCTAAACCAGTCAAAAGGATTTGAAGCCAGGATTACCTGACTGCTAAGTTAGAACCAGCCAAAAGACGTTAGGACAGGAACAATACCCTGTTGCTGTCTTCTGTAAATTTGACTTTAACTGCAACTGTTTGACTAGCTCCATTCTTCACTTACAGTGTTTTTAGTAATATCAACTATATGATAGTTGAACTGGTGTTTGTAAAGGAGTAGTTAAGAAGTGAGTGGTAGTCATTTGTAGAAGATGGACATGAGTGTGATAAGCATGTCAGAGAAGTTGTTTATGTAGTAAGAGATGCCATCTCTTAAAAACAAGAGAAAGAACCCTTATATATGAAGACAGGTACCACCTCGGCAAGGTTGGGTGCTCCAAGGCAACGAGCATAATTTGAAATCCCGAGCCCCAGCAGTGGCTGGTTCTTGTCAGTTTGGGTTCAGATTATTGTCAGGTTACACTCAGGTGTGTCCTTACATGGACATAACAGCAGTAGCAGATATACTCATGGACCTGCTGGGGCTGGGACTCTAACCACAGCATGAGGATGAGTGGGATCGCCTGACCAGCACTGTCTCCCGTGAGAAATGGAGAAAGGAAACTTCAACTCGCCTTGCGTCTTTTTCAGGCAGCCTTTGGACCCAGCTGGATGCCATAGAGAACGTCAGGGCGCAGCATGGGCCGGTGGCTCCCCACAGGCCAGGGCAGCTGGGAGCACCAGGGGCAGCCCCAGCCCTGGGCACAGGGACAGGCCAAGGCTCGGTGGGGCCCGTGGCCGGGATGGACCAGGAGGAGCAGGGCCTCAGGGTCCTGACACAGGAGTTACTTGATGGAGGAAGCGCATTATCCTTTGCCCTCAGACAGGCTCAGGGAGCAGGCCTAGCGGGGCTCACGTGGCTGTGCTGACTCGTACGGGGAGCAAAGTTTCAGCAGAACCTAAAGAAGATATTCTAGCTGTCCAGGTTGCGCAGCTGACTTAGCTCAGTTTCTCTTCTTTCCTTTTTTTCATTTTTTTTCATATTTTTTTTATTTTACTCTTATTCCAAATGCAACAAGAACAAATACCAGTGACCCAATATGGATCTCCTCACTCCCCTGAATATCCTTGGAGTTGCTAGGAATGGAGGATTTGTCAGGGGACTTCAAGGTTGAGCTTGGGGCAGGGAAAGGACACAGAGGAAACAGCAACACAGAACTGAAAAGTTATCAAGCTTCTTCTCTAAAGTTATAAAACTTTTTTTAATTTTTTTTTTTTGGCCTGTTTCCTCTGGCTTGAGGTCTGGAGGGTGAAAACACAGAAGAAAAAGGAAAAGATGAAAAGAAAGTCCACTTCCAATATGGCAAGGGAAAGACTGCAACAGGCATTTGGAAAGAGACTGGAAAAACTCTCTTTGAAATATTAGAGCTGCTTTGTCTGAAAAGATTGGCATAGAGAATGGAAATAAAATCAAAATGAAAGCCTTTGTACATATCCTATTATTTCATATATTTAGCTGTAAGACTTTAGAAATGAAATAGCCCAAAGAAAATATGTTGGTAGAGTATTTCATATGGTTTAACAGCAACAGAAAGGATCTGAATGATTCAAAAAGCTTATATAACTGTTTTGTTTTATTCATTTACATAAATCACATTTACCGTAGGTGTTTTATTCAAAATAAAGTTTTGGGAAAATAAATTGAACAGATGAACCTAGGCAAACCTGGTGATTTTTTCATGAGTAGTGTTTGATGATAAAAGCATAAAAGCATAATGTGGTATCATTTCACTAAGGCACAATATGGATCATCCATATGGAGCAGAAGTTGATAATACTGCAAAGAAGCAAAAATAAACAGAACAGATGTACTTGTAAAATCAAGTCTGCACCCACCCCAAGTACCTGTTTCTTTGTGTAGAAACTTCTACAAGTTTTTTTGGATGGCTCTGTCCCATGGTGTAGCTGGAACAGGAAATAGCTCATATTTGCTTCACTGAGCACTTGGCTTTATCGTCTGACTGTCATGGAGTACAGGGCTCTCACAGCCCTGGTGTGGGCATCTGCTTGCTCCTCATGGTGCTGAGCAAGATGGCAAGGGAATTCATTTTATTTTCTATCATTCCTCTGCAGCCTTCATGTTAATGGGACAGCTCGTGTCAGATTCAAACTACCTCAGGTCTCAGGTACTTCTTTGGTTGAGTAGAAGTACATCTCTCATAATGCACGGCACAACGTGGAGCCATGTGGAGCCTCCTGGGGTATGAGAAGCTCTGCTGCTTAGACTCACTTGGTCTGACTATCTGGAAATATGGTAAGTTTTCAAACCGTTGCTTTTCATACCCCAGAGAAAATGAAACAATTTTCCTTCACTTGTGAAACATTCACCTGTTTTTTCTTCTCAGCAAAGAAAACAAGACATCAATTATGTGTACAGCGTAACTCCAGCCCTCGTGCCATGGTGTCTCCCATGCACCTAAGCAGATGGAGCAGTTCTGCTGAGGTCTCCATGTGCTGATTATGGAAAACCAAACAGCTGGGCAAGACTCCATTTTGGCCTGGTCGGGACTTGTCATGACTCAGGTTGTGGAGGTCCAGTTGCTAATGCCTTCTAGCTGACATTGAGGTTTTATTCCTCCACTATTGATCAGCTTCCCACCCAATGGCTGTTTACTCTTCTGTATCCTTTGCTTAATAAAAGCTTGAAAATGTCCTCTCCTCCTCTCTTTCTTACAGGCGCTATGTTGCTGCTCCTTTAAATGGTGATATATTTATAAGCATGCTGTGCCACTAAAACATACACCACAGTACTTGAAATGAAGTGACTGCAAGCTCTGTTGTATGTTTATAAATGCAACAGAAAGTACTTAAAATTATATGAAAAGCTCTCAGTTGTTGTTTTCTTCTTTTTTAAAGCCCATCTCCCGTACTCCATCAGTAAAACAAGACACATGTGAATCAGCAGCTCAGCAATTTGGTGGAAGGAGCACTTATGAACCAGGATTTTAAAACTGGGCACAGAGGAATAGGTTCTTCATGCCATAGCAGGGCAGATGATGTGGTCAACATCTGGAAGATACCATACATGGACTCTGATTTAATAAAGTAGTCACCCATCTGCTGCTTTCTCAGAGTGAGGAGAATAAATAGCATGCCACATCCCACACACTCCAGCTGTCCCCAGAATCCAGCGCTCTGCAGTTCAGCTAAAAATAAAAAAGAAACTTTACTGTATTTTAACAAAGATTGCTAGTTAAAAAAGAGAGGGAGACAGTGCACAGTAAAGGGAGCTGTTTAAGAGTACCTGTAAGCATTTCAAAGTGCAGAAGAAAGTTGCCTTTTGTTTACAAGCTCAATATGAGTGAACAGTGTGCTGCTGCGGCAAAGAAAGCCAACGGGATGCTGGGCTGCATCAACAAGGGCATCACCGGCAGAGCTATAGAAGTCATTACCCTACTCAGCGCTTGTCAGGCCACACCTGGAATACTGTGTTCAGTTTTGGTCCCTGCTATGCAAAAAAGATGTGGACAGGCTGGAGAGAGTCCAGAGAAGGGCCACAAAGATGATCAAAAGACTGGGAAGCCTGCCATGTGAGGAAAGGCTGAGAGAACTGGGTTTGTTCAGCCTTGAGAAAAGAAGGCTTAAGGGAGGCCTTATCACCACGTTCCAGTATTTAAAGGGGGGGTTACAAAGAAGATGGAGACTCCTTGTTTACAAGGATTCACATGGAAAAGACAAGGGGTAATGGATATAAGTTACTCCTGGGGAGATTCCAATTGGACACAAGAGGAAAACTGTACACAATGACAACAATCAGCCACTGGAATAATCTCCCCAGGGAAGCGGTGGATTCCCCAACATTGGACACTTTTAAGATTCAGCTGGACAGGGTGCTGGGCCATCTTGTCTAGACCGTGCTTTTGCCAAGAAAGGTTGGACCAGATGGTCCTTGGGGTCCCTTCCAACCTGGTATTCTATGATTCTATGATTGATTGAAGATTGCCTTCTTTTCAAGCACTGTCATATAGCTTGCCAACATTTACATCATGTGCCAGCAAGCCTGTCTTTTTTAGAAGGTATTCTAGTTACTTCCCCTATATTCTGGTGCTGGTGTGTTAATATGCAGTGGTATCACTATAAATGGATTACTGAGTCCGCAATTAATTGACTGCAGCTCAGTAATAAAGACTTTGCAGCTTTACTCACTACAAGCTTCCAGTTAAACAGTACCCCTAACTCCTAACCCCTAATAGTAGTGTGAGCAAGTTATTACGGAACCTTAGGGACTGAGCCTTCATTCACCTGGACAGAAGAAAGGTCTAAGGCAGTAAGTCTTTCTGGGTTTCCATGGGGGAAAATTACATTACGAAGAATCCAGACTAAGGAGGTTAATAAAAAGATTAGGCATAGCAGACAAATCTTTTCACTCAGCCTTAAGATCCTTGGAAAGAGGAGTCTAGAGTATATCAGAAAGTATTCTGTCTGGAGCAAGCCAGAAGATTAAACAAGAGATATATTTTTATGAGATGTAGTTCTAAATTGTTTATTGATTTAACTAATTCTTTGCAGGCAACCAAAGAAATGATAACAAACATATTTTTAAAGTACACTTTGGGTCTGCATTGCTTTCAGAGCAAATACCTTAAAGTTGACATTACTGTCTTCCTAGTGCAACACAATGTCTTGGTAAGTGTAGCAGGACCTCCTATTTTTCAAGATATATCCACTCTGCTGTCAGGCATGTGACTGCAGCCCACAGAAATATGTATGTACTTATTTCAGTTTATGTAGTTCAGAGACTAAAAGCCTAAAAAACAGCACAGGTTCAGCCCCTGCGACCACATCCCTGGCTCCAGATAGCCTCGTGCTGCCAGGGCTGAAGATCATTCTGTCGTGCTTTCAGTGTAACTGGTGTCAGGGCCAGTCTGAATGAAATACACATTATTTGTATTTTCTAATTATAGTGTAGATGTAGCCAGAATAATTTCCTTATTTTCTCCTATACTGAAATGTGCTCATAGATATGGATATGAAACCCTGTTTCTACACCTTTTCTGGCTTTTTCAGTCCGAACATAGCGGGTACAAACTAGTGCCAACCTACAATAACACACTACTATACCAGTTTAGGCATGTGAACAACCTGATTATGGTAGCATGGTGCTGTGTGGAACTAGTGAGCCCCTCTTATCTCCCACTAAATACACCTTTACTGCCTCTGGACCTGCACTCACATGAGTAGACACAGTGTAGGAGTTTCTGGACTGGTCTCCAGCAATGCAAAGGTGAGTTCATGCACAGGCAGCTGTTAGGCCTCCCTACACAGCTTCATCTAGGACTGAACCTAGATAAAAAGAGGGGCAATTCACTAGTGTCTGCATCTGGACCAAACTGAGAATTTAAGATACAGTAAAAGTTAGTATTTGAATCAAGACACTAGAAATTCAGTAGGAACAGCTCTGCTCATGTATTACTGGCTAGTTCTGCCTACCCTTCATGCAATTGCTTATTTGCTTGTCTCCCTTGTAACTGTGCAAAAACTTTGGGGCTACATGGAGAGGGAAGATTAAGAATGTCACATGATGCAGGAGGGGGAAGGTACACAACAGCACCATTCAGTGACCACAGGGGTGCCTAAACCGTGTCACTCCTCCAAGGGCCTGGCACCCAAATTTCTTCAGCAAGTCCTCCTGTAACTATCCACCTATATATTTTATCCAGCAACGTGTGTATTTTACATTGCATCATCACTAGCACAGAATAAATTTTCCAGGGAATAAGGTGTATAACACAGTTTTGCCATCTTCTGATTGCATGCCCCATCTGCTCAGCTGCTGTAAAGAAGCTTTTGAGGGATGGCAAAGGGCTGTCAGTAGGACACCCCATTGCATAACTACTGCATTGCAGTCTCCATTGCATTCAGAACAAGAAGAACATAGACATGACGGCCATTTATTTCCTAGATAAATACTTTAGCTGCTGGCCTATTGCACAAAAACTAGGTAGTGCCTCCAACAACCAATGTCACATTAAGCTGATCACAGTTCTGTACCCCTGTTCCCTTTGTGGCTTTGCTAGAGATGGAGTTCAGATTCCTGTCTTTATCTACAGCTCCACGAAGCACTGCTGGGATATTAGTGCTTTATTTCCTAGAAGAGATGCTTTGGACAAATGTAAGCAATTAAACTTAAGTGCACTAGGAACACTCAAGCTAAAGATAAGGGTATCTAATAAATTCAGCATAAACCCAAAAAGTAGGTGTCCTGGAGTGCTACATGGAACTTAAATGAGAACCTAAATTTAACACAGGTAGGATTCTAACAATCTGTACCCTGACTCACGCTCTAGAGTTATTATGATGATGTAATGGAAAATAGGATGGCATTATCCAAGACAACATGTAATTCCAGGAAAGTATTTTTCTCTAGCGGAAGAAAAACAACTAAACTTCTGACAGATGTTTAGAGGATTCTCAGCCTTGTACAAACAAGTTATTATTGGCATTATCTAAATGTACTCATATGCCACCCTTGTAGTGTGAACACACTTGCTAGCATTAACAATGCATTACTCAGAAGCATAAACATGAGGGTAATTAAGAGGCTCAACCTATGACTAAGTCTTATCCACCTTTGAGTCTTTTTTGCCAGGTCATTTATCATTATCTCCATTTCTACTTAACATCAGCCATATAAAAAGTACCATCTGAACTTTGTACATTCCCTGTCTTCAAGGATTTCTTCTTGCAGCAAAGATATTTGCCATCTGGTGAACCTCCATACGCACAAAATTATAATTAAATTGCCCCTGGTCCCTTGCATTCTGTTTGTCAGAATGTTCTCTGAAACAGTCATGGAGTGTGTTATAAAGTTGGATTTTATAAAAACAATTGGTTTGTTTGTTTTCTACACTTTTGCTAAAGAGGTAGCACAATGAACAGCGTTCTAGCCTGTTTTCAGTACAAAAGAAGTAAATGTTACACTCGTATAAAATTAATTTGCAGTTATTCCATTAATTCAGGTTCTAAAAGTCTGATTGCTAATTTTCCCTTGTGAGCTTTAGCCTTGCACAAACTCCTTGCAGAGATCCCTAGAGGGATCCTCTGAAAGCAGGAAATAGTTGGAAGTAAGTTTCTGCCTTGAGGAAAACCTGAAACTTCTCCATGAATTATCAATACATAATTTTGTGTGGCCCTGAAATGTAAAGTAGATTATATAATGACTGAATAATAACTGATAGAGAGACTTCAGTCCTGGCTATGAAAGCTGAATGAAGAATTCATACTAAGTGATTTATTCAATTATATCGTCCTCTTTCTCTACTTGGAGAATACAAATGAGTAGAGATGTATATTTATTTCCCATTGTCTTTTTTACTTTGGAGACTGATTGTGATCAGCATGAGATAAGTATTTTTTACTTAATGTTTGAAATCTGACTCATGCTGATTTATCAGAGAAATCATAAAGCATTGTTTCTCTCCTTCTCCCTGAATGAATGCTGCTCTTATAACCTAGAGGGCAGCATAATGAAACCATTTTTCTCTCTTTCAGGCAAATAAACGTAACCGCTAAGGTATTTTAGATGAATTCTATGCCTTTTTCTTTTTGCATCACAGCCCTTTTGATGCACATACGAGATGCTTATTGTTCTGAGCCGCACTGGACTCCTGCATCATTAGGTAGGTCTGGGGACAGGAGACGGGAAAAGGAGTGTTCATCCCCATCCCTTTCCTCACATTACCTCAAAGTAGTTGGATGTGTCTGTGTAGTCTTTGCTGTAACAGCGTGATCAGACCTTGCTTAATTGCTTCTGTGTCACAGCTTTGATAAGGAGGTTTGAGAATCTCATTCCTCTGATTTGGGTATCGCCTCCTGTAAAATAGACTAGCTGCCTTTATGGATCACTGCCACGCACCAAAGAGAAGTAGTTTCAGCAGCAGCAGATGGAGACATTTTCCTGCCAAGCAGACTTCTGTGCCCCAGGTTATGCAAGGGACTGGCCCCAACATCAACACCAGTATAGTTCCCTCATTACAACTCAGCAGATACTCTTAGATGAAAAACAGCCCCACAAAACCCCCCCAGTTAACTTCCTGACTTTGGTTGTGACAAGGCGGTGTCCATACACAAGAGGATGTGGTATATGTCATCTCTACGCCAGGATTGCCACTGAGTGCATGAACTGGCGCAACCCTTGCTGCGCACACAACGTGGCCCTTACCGAGGCCACGTTCCTGCTCCTGCACTAAGAAAAGCTTTTGCTCCTAATTCCATTTCCAAACCCAGATCCCATCTGTGTGACCAACATCCTCTGCTTTATTCGTTGTCACAAGAAGCTGTCACTTCTTTCACATGGGGGTAGCATGTGGTAAATGCAATCAGCACAGTCACCCTGGGCCTCATGTTCCCCATCCTGCATTAAATAGACCCTCAGTTTGACCACCTCACTCTGCTTTGTCCAAATAGCATCCTTTAATGTCTATAATGAAAATACTTTAACCTACCCATGGTAGCTTGGAAGGTTGTCAAGATGTGTGGTTTATATTGTGTAACCATTAACATTTATTAGTAAGCACACAGGATTTTCTAGGGACTCTGCAGCATAGACTTAACTGCCTGAAGGCCCTCAGATTCTGTGAAGAATAGATTCTTGAACCCTTTCTCTGTTCGTCAGAACTGGCAAGAGCACACAGAACTGCACACCTGTAGCTGGAATAATTTCCCCTATTACAAGGCAGACTAAAGAAATGCAGAATTCTGTATTCACAGGACTTTGCCTACTGTTCCAAGAAACGCAAAATCAAAAGCTGTCCGTGCTCTATTTTTCTCACTACGATTAATGCACCTACCACATTGTTACTGGTTTAGTTGCGAGGAATTAGCAGTACATTTCAGGCACATTTTGAAAACTAGAAAAAATGGCCTTCACATGCACTGAATAAACATCTTTTGCGAGAATATCCTACACTTCAGTTGCTTCAATACAGTAGAGGTTTATTGACTTACTGCAAGCTACATTTGAATGATTGCTTCATATATTATGATATGCAACATTACATCCTGTTTCTTTTCTATTTCTATAGCCCAAAGACTTATTGGAATCGGTGTGTCTCAGACTCATAAAAAATACATGACTTTAAAAAAAGATTATTATACAAAAATCCACCAACCTTGAGAAACTGCAGAGGTGGGGGATTTTTGTGCTGGAATTCATTTTGGTTTCCTAACATTATTCCTATGTATTTTCAGTTTGAAAGTACAATCTGGCAATTTATAATAAAGAGCCATGAAACAGCTTTCCAGCAAGGAATTAAAAAAAAATTAAAAACTCCCAGAAATCTGGATGTCTGATTGCAAGTGAGAGTAATATACTTCAGAGCTGGTGGAGAAAGAATTCAAATAATAATCTCTGGTATATAAGGACTCTGCTACTTAGGCAATAAAAGATGGGTAATCTTCTCCCCAGAGCCTCCCAGTATGAACAGAAGATAACCAAAGTAAAATGTTTTACATGATGCTATTGTGTATGATTATTGAGCGAGCCAGACAGGCAGACGAGAAGCAGTGCTCCAAAAGGGAAATACTGTCACTAAGAGAGAACTGTCGGACTATCGAGATGGCTGTCTCCTCCCAGCAGCTGAGCAGTAAGGTACCGATGAATTGGAGGGCAGAGGTAGGGCTTAGATCAGAGCAGTAATCAGAATTAGTAACAAGGCAAAATACTGCTGCATTGCAATGTAAGCTCCTCCATCCCCAAGCATTCATGTTTGATATTTTAATATAAAATTTTACAGCCAAGGGAAAAAAAAATATATACCTTTACAAATATGTATAAGTGCACCTATTCAGTGCTGGTATTGGATTTATAAACTAATAACAACCTGAACTAGCACTTGAGAATCAGCATTCCAAAATACAGTCTCTGCACTAAACTAAAATTTTTCACAGTGTCTTTTTTCTTTTTTTTTTTTTCCTCTCAACACAGAGAATCTCAGAAAAATACAAAGCTCTCATTTTGTGAGGGACTATACAGCTCTGGAAGAAAGTAATCTCTAAGGCTCACATTCTTTATCAAAACCCTTATAATGTTCTGAACTAGTTCTAGTGAAGTGTCAAAACTGGGGCCATACGATTAGGTGTTTGCAGAGGAGGATGAAGCTGTCAAACTAAGAAATGGATCAAGCTGTCAAACTAAGAAATGGATCATTGCCTAATTTCTTGCATTTAAGCTTTTTCAAAAGCTGCTATAAGGCTTTGAAGGAAGTATGGATTGTTTCTAATCTTGTATTACTTTTACCTAATAGTCGTGTCAAGGCAAAGTTGAGGTAGGGCTGTGGCTTACCGTGCCTCCAATGGCCTTTGCTCCCTGTTGATGTTACTGAGCCATTGTGCTGGGCCAGCATTTTGTGAAAAATCACTCTCTAAACTCCGATTAGACCACATTAACACAGTAGACTTAAACGGCATATAAGATAGGCCTTTTCTAAACCAGTGTGCTTGAATGGAAGTGGGTTCAGGAGTGCACAGAGTAACCTCCAACAGGACCTTACAAACCAACACAGCTATGGCCAAACGATGACATGTGGCCATATCCCATAATGCCAGTCCTCTGGAATAAACACTCTTCTGAAGTGCTACTGTGCAGTAAAGTCACCTACTCAGAGACCAAAGATGAGGAACCGTAACTTTGGGCTTGTGATACAGATACTAAGAAGGGTCACAGGTGGCTTCCAGTCTTCTGTTATTAGGATTGCCTCGTGATTAAAGTTATCTGTTCCAAAGACATGAGACCAGACCACAGACTGGAGGTGCAGGAGGTGCTTCTGCTTAATTCTTTATTCCTCAGCCCTCAAAATGAGGAATTTTAATTTGAACCCCCTGAAACTGAAGTGGGAAGATAGGTGCCTAGATGCTTAGACACGGACAGTAGCAGAGGTCTAGGGGCCTATATTGGTTTTGTAGTATTAAAAGCCTGTTAGCTTTTGGGCATGTAGGGAATTTGGCAAAACTTATGTGAGGGACTCTGATTCAAAAAGGCAACTAAGTCCATTAGAGACCTCACTTACACTGCTCAAAACATCATTATTTTAACAACATTTTCAATTTAACTGAGAAACTGAGTGAAAATCAATGAGGCATTTCTCATTAAAGATGTATTAAAGGGCCCTCAAAGATGTTTAGTAATAGGTGTTTCAGAGGTAGTCCTGTATGTTACTCAAGGCCCAAATATTTCCCCAAAACATAATTAAACGATGCTTAAGACCCTCAGAAACCTTAGAAAAAGGATAAGCGTTCTTAATACGGAAGCAGTTGTGTGTTTTGGTTTGGTTTGGTTTTTTTTTCATAAAATTGATCACTTGTATCCAGTCACTTGTATAGATTAAGTAAAATAGAAGAGCAAGCAAAATATTCAACCAGCATATCTGCACAAATTTGGTGTCTGTCAAGAAGACATAATTTCCTTGCCAAATAAGCTGAACTTGCAATCTAACTATTCCTCTCGGGGTTGGTATATAATGAAGTACAAACTCAATTGGGAATTGGTTTTGCTGCTGGAATTCAAACTAGAACAAGCAGACGCTACGGTGAGATAAGAAATACTCCTGCTATGCTCCACAGCTGCATTGTATGGCTGCAGCATGCAATGTGTGAAATAGTCTTTGGCCTTCCAAGCACAGGCAACATGCCAACAAAGCTCTTGCATGTATCTTTCTGTCTTTGCTGTCTAAAGACTGTGGTTATATGCTTCACTGAAGAAAAGGATCCATGAGAGTGTGGAGCTGATCATGGGGAGGCTACAGGTAAGCAGCAGACGGGAAAGGGTGTTGAAGTCATTCAATCTGCATATTCCTTAAAATGGAGTGGGCACACAAATAGAGTGGAAATTTCAACATAAAATGTGTCTTGGCAAACCTCTGAACCTGGGACTTATTCTTATCCATATTTAGCTATTTTACTGCAAAGCACTGTGAAACAAAGTTTATTTTTTGTTCATACTGCACCAACAGCTGTAAAGCAAGATAGCTCACTTTTCCAGCTCAGTAAAGCCAATGTTGTAGGACCTGTAGCAGCAAACATCAGCCCTAATGGCTGCTGCATTAAAAAATAAACTACGTTGTTGCTTTTCTTTATGTCCCTGAACTTTAACAGAAAATTAAAACACTTTATTTTTTCTATTTTTGTTACTTACATGATTTCCATTACTCTAAATATCCCCCTTTGCAATATTTTAAGGGGATGAGGGAGTTTTACAGGCAGAGAACTCAATTGGAGGTGGTTTCAGAGCTAGATCTAACAGTAAGTAACAGAGACTTAGAGTAGACTTACCTGAAGAAATCAGACTTGTTTGTACTGAACAGTGTCTGGACTAACCACATAAACGCAGCTATGCTGCTTCTGTAACCGAATCAACTTTCTAAGAAACATGTTGGGGTGTCTGTATCTTGGAACCAGTAACACTGGAGGGGGATTGGGGGAGTCTATCTATACCAATAACGTAATTCATGTACTTAGTGCTAGCTCCCCTGTTATAAGCAAAAACCTAATTTCTACCTACACTGCAATTTGCATAATTTGAGTAGTCATTTATAAGCTGCTGACTATTACTTCTTGGCTTCTACTAAAAGAAAAAAAAAAAGACAAAAAAAAAGACTTGACAGGAAGAGTTAAGTATGTAAAGGAATGTGGGAACATAACTGTATTAAACAGAAATATACTTAAAGTAATAACTTACCAGTGAAACAGCAGCAGTACACTTCAAACATTGATATGTTGGTATCAGAAGTCAAGGTCTTCAGAACAGTGTTTTCTAAAATAACAAAATGTACTAAGTAATATTCCATTACAAGTATAAACAGCTATTTTTTTGTTCTCTTTATAATGCAGACTTACCACTCTAACTGTAATCTAATCATGGATGTGCTAATATTTACTCCTTTTTTAAAAAAAATATTATTTCTGAGAAGTATATGTAACAGACAATGAGTCAAGTTCTTACTAAGAGGCACAGAGGAGTTTAAGTAAGTCAGGTATGGAATGAGTTATGTGATAGGGAAGTTAAATAATAGATAATGGGTTAAAGGGAAATCAGGCCATGAGAAGTTTGGAAAGATCAAAGAGATAAGGAAAATATTAAATGCAAAAAGGAAGAAAAATAATTGAATGGGCAAGAAATGTGTTAGGGAAATCTTAAAAAAAAGAAAAAGTGGAAGTTATAGTTTTAAGATTTACAGAGAGGATTGGGGTGGCCTTATTTTTATATTCATTTTGAAGTAACTTAAAATTGTAACTCCTTTTAAGAAAAAAAGTTGAAGACTAATGTTAAAAATCAAGTGTTTTCAGAATCACTCAGGAAGACATCCCTATAAAACAAAAGAACCAAATTTCTTATGCAGTAGAGAATATCTTCCACTGAGAAGTGATCTAAAGGGAAAACTGGAAAAAAAACCCTCCCCCTAAAACCCCAAAAGAATCAAAATGTGAAACAATATTGAAATGTAAGGAGAGGAGAACATTAGATTATAAATTATATAGAAGATAGTAGAGAATATTGCTCCTAAAGATCTGCTTTGCTCTGTAATGAGAAGGTAGCATGTCAGTCATTGAAAAATGGGGGAAAAAAATTCACCTGAATCAAATTCACCTGATTAATGTGCCTAAGTTGTGACTAAGCCTTCTGTGTCTTAAGCACTTCCTGAAGCATTTGCTTAATTTATCAATAGTAAGAATTACTCACTTTTAAAGACCTTCAGCAGTAGAAACTGAGTGACCAAGTTTAAGCATCTAAATTAGACATTAAGTTTTCCTTCTGGAAGCTTTAGATGTACCAACCTCTTTCTACTGACTGGGTAAGAAACTTGGCCAAATATTTATGAAAAAATGCTTTGTGAGGCATTTGAAACTTATGCACAAATTAGACAGTGGGATTTCACTTTAGATTTAGATTACTGTAAACAGTGTACAAAATTCTGATGTTAATAGGCTTCTTAAACCCACTTACATGCACAGCTGAGGCAGAATTACATCAAAGGCAAAACGTTTGACCATAAACAAGTGATGGAAATGACAGATAAAGTATAATCCAAAAAAGGAGCAGTACTTAACAGAGAAGTAGGACAGACAGGTTCTTTCAATGCCTGTAGCTGTCATTTTTGTAGCAGAAGATTTTTTTGAAAAGCAAATGTTGGTTTGAGGAGTCAACATGCAGCCTGAAAGCAAGAAGATTGCAAAGCAAGTAAACAGCAAATGAGATGGCTAGGTATTGGCACCCTGACCAAGTACCTGGTAATAATTTGTTTCAGGAGGTACCAACAAGTAGCATTTTGCAATGTGTATTAAAAGGTATATGTACTCATGAAGCTGATTTCATCAAAGAATTTGGACTGTCAAGGTATGTTTGTTTCTCAGTAAGTTCACCTTGCCAAGCATCCAACCACAGTTTTCAATGGGACCAGCAGGAGGAAGTGGGTTTCTTTTTGTGAATCCCTTCTTTTCACTGTGATCTTAAAATTTCCCTAGTGGAAGTAGAACAACTAGAAAAAAAATTTCATATTCCTTAAAATGCTTTAAGCTATCAATAAACCATCAGAACATGAGTAGGCTGCTGATTACATAATCAAACTTGCAATGTGCACATTAAATGTATTTAAAAAAAGATCTATTAACTGACAAATGATAACCGATTTTCTTCAGACAAGTGAAGTTATGTTAGGAACCCAGTTAAGTTTCTACTCTGTAACACATAGTAATACAGTAGTTAGCTTTAGTAAACTAAAGTAATACAGCATCTCAAAAATGTCAGTATTTCTGGTAGATATTACACTGAAAGCATAGCTGTAGAGTGGAAGAAATTTAGGATAAAATATATTCTGGTAACTAGTGCATGGAGAAGCTAACAAACAATGTTAAGACTTCCTTGTGATACATCACACAGTATCCATATGGTGGAGCATAAGTTATATTAGTGGTTCCAAATAAGATGAAACTGATTATTACAGACATGTTAGATTTCTTCCTCCACATAATGTCACAGT
This sequence comes from Sagittarius serpentarius, assembly GCA_034782735.1. NCBI lineage: Eukaryota > Metazoa > Chordata > Aves > Accipitriformes > Sagittariidae > Sagittarius > Sagittarius serpentarius. Next base: position 12,248,793 of record JAVKLA010000017.1, on the reverse strand, counting down.
AATTGTTCTCATGTTCTAAGAATACAATGGTATCATCAGCTGGATTAGGTGTTCTTGGTCTGCTGTTCCCACAAGCATACACCTTATGTTTTTAATCAGACTATTTCAGGATCCGGGTGCCCTAAAGCAATGAGATGGAGAATGAAGGGATGAAAATAAAAAGAAGGTAGAATTATAGACCATTAAAAATAGAGGGGGCAGGGGGAAAGACCATCTTCTGATATTTAAGTAGAGACTGGAGTAAGGTAGGCTGAGAGTAGTAGACAAGATAGCTATATAAACTGGACCAAAGGAGGAGCAAGGGTCATTTTTGCGAGCAAGGGTCTTAAACAGAAGTCTGAGGGAGCTTCGAAAAACAGCAGAAGAGCTTTGTGGACTCTGCAGACTGCAGGTGATAGGATCGTTCTGAGCCTATTTTGGTACAGAATTCCCATTGCCTTAGGAGCTCCACACACAGAACAGAATGGCTCTCTGTGCTCAAATATAGGCTTGCTCAATTTATTCCCTATGAAAAAAGCATTTGTGTGAAGACCCTCAAAGTCTGTAATCTAAGAAAAAACAAATACACTTTTACTGCAGCAGCTTAGAATTTTTTTAAACGTACTTTGTGCAATCTAAGTTGAAAATTGTAAGATGAGGCAGATGCCATTTAGTTCATTTCCCTTAAAAAAAACCCTAAAAGTAAAATATATTGCTTAAGCAGCAGGCACCTTTTCCTTTTCAAGCTGCTGCTTATGCCTCAAGCAGGATGCTTATAGTCTGAGCATTTTTATTATAGTAAAAAAAAAAATATTCCGGAACAATGCCAGAGACTCCAGCAGCTGTGAGTCAAAACTAAATATCACATGGGTGGGATTGCCATAGTAACTAACTCAAATGCATCAGATACATTAGAAAAGAGTCCATTCTTCTATTTACCTTTCACCTGAAGTATAAGCTCCAGTCACTTCCTCTGACGTAAGCTCACTAAAGAATATTAAGTCTATAATCTCTCTGCTCATAAGCATTTAATATTCCATTGGTATTAATGGCATTGTACCAAGAACAAAACAGAGGAGTGGGTGTCTGAAAAGAAAGAGACACAAAAAAATAACGAGGTCCCTCCTTCACTTCAGAACAGGGTTAAGTTCCTGTGTTGTTTGCAGAAGGAAATCAATCACTTGTAAGAAAATAATGGCTGCCAGTAGTCATACTGACAAAAACCAAACAACCCACCTTCAATAACAGGTCTTGAGAAAGCAAAAAAACTACAATAGATGTCAAACACCACAGCTCTGGTAAATCCTTTGACTTTCTCATGGGACAGTCTTACGTGCATGTCAGCCCTGCGGGCACCAACGGGCCAAGGTGTCTCCAACCAACCTGGGACCCCCCTACACACACGCTGGTCAGGACCCCATTTCAGTGCCCCCCAGGGCCATCCATCCCTGCCCCAGCAGTGCCATAGCAGTGCCGGTCTCCAGCCTTGTCTTTGCCCCCGTCTCTTTTGCTCCTGGCTGGAGCTCCTGGCTGGGCCCTGGCCCTGGTTCATCACTTGCCATGCTGGGGGCTGTTGATGGATCGACTCGTCACCAGCCCCATGGGACTGTGCCCCATGGGTGAGGGCACGGCCAGTGCTGGGTGACCCTTGACTCTGGCTGCCCAGCCCTGGGGAACTCGCTGGTCCATACTGCTCCGGACAGGCTCTGCCACAGAGAAGGTGAACAACAGGCTGGATCACTATGCTCAGGAAGTAATTACCACTAATTCAGTGCAAACATGGAAGACTGCTTTGAATGCAGGCAACTGTTCTTGGTTCAGCTGTCTTCAAAGTCTTCACTAACAATCTGGTTAATGGAATAAAAAGCATGATTATTAGAAATTTATAGGTGCTACCTAGTGGGGAGGGACTACACATTAGTTGGAAAACAGCATGAGAACTGAAAAGGGTCATCACTGTATTTTAGAAAAAATGGGATACAGTTCACTACAGATAAGTGAAAGGAGCTGTGCTTAAGTAAAAACTATCAGAGGAAGAAAAGGATGACGAACATCTTGGAAAAGAATCTATAGACAAGCGGTGAAAGAGGGCTGCGCTGAACCGCAAGCCACATATAACATTACTGTGAAGAAGGTAATCATCACACAGGAGTATACCTGGCAAGACATGTGAATGGGCTCTTCCTGCTCCACCTGGCAGAGGAGAAGACCCTAGCTGGAGTCTGGTGCTCAGGTGTGGGTACAGCATGGTGAGGAGTCTAAAGGAAAGCAATGCAAATGACCAGAGGTTTAGAAAACGTGATCTATGAGGAACGATTGAAAGATCTGAAATTTCTTTCTCCTTAGAAGACTTAGGGAGGGCGTGACAAAAACCTTCAAGTATGAAAGGTTATTGTAAAAAGGTAAGAAGGTATGTTCTATGTCCACAGAATAAATTGTGGCAAGAAAGAATGAAGTCAAAAGTCTAAACTGTGAAAAGTTAAGAAAACCAGAGTGTTGAATACTTTGTTTTGAGACTCTCCACTGAGGTCTTCAGGAATATGCTAGACAGCTATCTGTCAGCAATGATAACATGTATAGTTAATCTTGTCTTGAGGGATGGACTGTCTCTTGGAGACCCTTCAGCAGTTTTTCAATGTAGCTATTGCCAAATCCCAGCAGATCTTTAATGGGAACATTGGCAGCATAGTATATACTGCAGTATCTGTAGAAGAAACACACGCCATCTAGAAATATGGTCTACTGAAGTTTCAGATTAAATGTGTAGGACTATCTGCACTTAGCTTTTGATGCTGCTACATTTTGCAGAAGAAAAAAAAAGACACAGAATATTATTGGTTTACAGTGGTAGCTTCTACTGAATTACCAGTACAAAGTTTTCTGGAGAAACAGAAGCTCAAGGACAGCTGAAGGACAAAGAGTGTCAGGTAAAGTGTTTGTTATTGCTACAAAACCCCATGACAGAATTCATCTGGAGGTAAGTTTCAATGACAACTTCAGTGACACATTGTGAAATCTAAAGAAGAAAGGTTCATAGCTAACTCTATGCTGAATGCAGCATTTCTGGGATGAAGTTTATTTTTTTGAACAGTAGAAAAGAATGAAAAATTTGTGGAAGGAGCAATATTAGCAAACAAATTAAACCTTAAAAGGGGTAAAGCATGCGATACAGATGAGCTGAGTGTCAATATTTAAGTTTTTGAACAGACACCACTGAGAACTCTCTTTCCTTTTCACCTCAAAGCAAGAAGGCAGATGTGTAAGGTTGATTCCTGCTTCCGTTCTTCCTCTGGCCTCCAGACGAATGATTTCTTAAATTGTGCAAAACAAAACAAGTGGGGTTTTTTGTGTAGATAATACAGAACTAGCATTGATTTTGGCATATATCTAAACTGTGCCCAGTCATAGTTAAGCTCAAGGGAAGACCTTAACCTGAGAAGGCAAGTGTGAATCCCATACTAATTTCACATTTTAGAGGACAGTTTCAACCAAATTTGACAATGTGCTGGTGGTTTCACAGAGTAAAGCAATGTATGCTGGTTTTGTGAAAATGAAAATTTAGGTAAATCCTAGGAGACTTTGGTGACACAAAGGGGGCAAATGGACAAGTTACTCTTTAGTAGACATTGGACAATCCACACAGATTTCTACATCAAAAGCCAGTTCACCCCACTACTTGCAAACTGGTGTTGAAGGTATTAGCTCCATCAGAAAGCATAGCTGCAACAGCAGTGCACAAATTGTAATGATACTTTATAAATAATGGTGACAGAAATGGTAAAGGTGAGCACGCATATACGTGGGTCAATGTAGCTAAAGCAGCAATGTTTAAAGGCAGGGACAGGAGAGGGGGCAGAGGTTATACAGTGTGTCAAGAGTAAGACTAAATGACACAGTCTATAAGCTTCAGACAGCGTTGTGCAGAAAGGAAGGGGGTGGGTTAAAAAAAGACAAAAGCAACAGCCCATGTGTATGGTAAATCTCATTGGGATCAGCAAGGCGGCACAGAGCCAACGGCAGAAGTAAGAATGCTCTGGATACATGCATCTAATCTGGACAGGTTGTTGTTCCAGATGGCCAAAAGACAAATCATATCCAGTTTGAACATTTTAAATGTTTAATTTTATTAAAAAGTCCTAACGGAGTTTTCCTGAGCAGGAAATGGCATGATCGCTGCTACGCGCAGCTCCAGGTGGGAAAGACTGCATTGCTCTCATTTTTATTTTGAGCGAAGTCCTCCTGGTGCGGAGCAGCGGCGGGGTCCCTAGGCATCCTGAGAGGTGGCACTCCAACAGCGTGTCGGGAAACACGGCTGGTGTGTCCCAGAAGGGGCTGCTCCAACCAGCCCTGCACAGACGGCTGGGAAAGTGCTAGTTCCCATGTTGGTCACCAGCGTTCAGAGTGCCAGCTTGGAGGCCAGTCTGTCAGAATTTAAAACTGCCTTCACAAAAGGTATGAACTTTATACATGAGAGGAGCAGGCAGCCTGCAAGGGACCCAGCAGGGATGCTTTCCAAAATGATCTTAGGCACTAAAAAAAGAAAAAAAAGGTGGTTTTATTACTAACATGGAAGTACAGTTTTAAAATGCAAAATATAAACACATGCCCATTGAACAAAGCTTTCTAAAAGCGACTTCCTTCCATTCACTGGGGGCACCAGCTAGAGTGTACTAGATATTTAAATTAGCACCATGAACCTTCTGGGGTTTTTCTAAAGGGAAAAAGTTACTGAGAAAAACTTAGACTTTCTTTTTTCTGTTCCATTCCTTCCTACACTCTCTAAACATGTTCTTTTTCCTGCTAATTAAAGACCAATATACTGCAGCTTAATAGCTGTCCACGATTCACTGAGAAAGAGAATGAGCTGTCTTATTCTACATAAAATCATCCATGAACCTACGTCCCATCACCCTTTATTTTTAGAAGCAGGCTTGACAGCTCCTCTTCTGGGCCTTGCTGGCAGCATGTTAGATCTTGTGCCTCTGTGCGTTGCACATTGGGCACCACCAGCACGGTGGATGCAGAGCACAGGACATTTAAACGGAGCATGGCAAAAAAAAGGTAAGAGCCCAGACCATTAAACCTCACCAACTGGCCACGTCTGCCTGAGGAGATTTCTAGAATTATCTTTAATTAGTGGTAACATTGCTATTGTCAGGAAGAAGAGAAGGATATGAGATTTGAAACCCTTAGCCCCAGGTGTGCTTTGCAGCTGTCAGGTAGAGCACAAAATGCCTTTTCAAAAGCCAATAGCTACTTGTGGAAGGACTTTGTCTTCTCTCTTCACAAGAGATGGCCACCAGATGCCACAGAAAATGACTCAGGGGAATTTTAAGGCAACAGGGAATACAGATATGTGAGGCTTTGGCTTTCTTGTAGGGATTTGCTTTGGTGTTTTTACCAAGCTCTAACTTGAGCAGAAGGAGATCTCAGGAGGTGAGCAGGTCTGTGGAAGAACATTGTTCTCACATACCAGGACAGTGCCTCTCTGTCTTCCTGGGACATGACATTACAGACCTGTTTTTATCTAAGCTACTCACAGTGGTAGTTCATTAAATAAAGCCAAGCTGCCTACACCACAAGTTAGAGTATTCAGTGCCAACCCTGAATAAATATAAACCCACAGTACTCCTTTGAGTACATGGGTCAACCATTCAGTCATTCAGTCATATCTGCTAAACAGATGTGAAACAGTGACAGTGATTTGCCCACATCACCTTAGTTACTTAAACACAGCCATGAATCTCTTCCTATAAGCTGTTTTGCAACATATTAACCTCTAAATTAGCTTGTAGATCCATTACACCCTAGATCTTTGTTTATATCAGAAATGCCAGAGAGGGTGTGATTTTCTGTTATTTTTAGTTATGGATACCATGGATTGCAAGAAAAAGTGGAACAACATTGAACAATAAATGAAATTACGGAAGAGTTAGCATTGATCAGTTCATGTCTGTTGCCAAGGGCAATCTTGATGTGTCTCATTTTGAATTCTGTAGAGCAAATTAATGTGTAATTTCCTTATCATGAACAGTGGCTGATCTAAAGAAGCTTCAAGAGGTAAGGAGTGCTAATGGATCTTGAAATTGGATCCCAGCCATGGCAAAGAGCCTGGAGCCAAGCATCACCATTAATGGATGGTCTGTGAGTACAGAGCGAAGAGATAGCACATTGGTCATAGACACTTTATACTGTATTTTCTGTACCAACAGCTCTTGTCTTTAGAGCGTCTCTGCCTTCTTTCAAGATTTTTTTTTAATGCCAACAAGATTATTTATTTTCTTTGCCTCTGTTTCTCCTATTCCTCTGCACTCTTCCTCCTTTGGTTTATTTTTAAAGGTACCTAAAATACATTTGAAGCCTTTTAGGAATCATCTGTGCCAATTTCTGTAGCAGCAGCAATCACAGCTGCAGTCATTGTGTGACCAGACAAGTATGTGTTGAGGCATGCACACAAACATACCTGACTGCTGAACTATCTTATTGTAGCTTGTTTGTGCTTTGGTGAAGGAAATGGAACAAGGGAAAGAAGAGGGAAGATACCGTTAATTAGCACCTTTTGTTACAAAAACAAAATCATGTCTTTCTTTTTCTTTTCTTTTCTTTTTTTTAAAATATATGATATAAAGCAAATTATAGTGGATGTCAAATACATGTTGTTATCTTCGTAAAGTCTATTCAGTTGGACTGGTTTGTGTGACTGAAAATAATTTTTCTTCCATTGGCAAGCTAAGGGGCTTTACAACCTCACATGGAAGTTGTACTTTTCATAAACCCTTCAGAATAGTCACTTCTATGCAACTGGATTTCTTCAAAGGAACTAATAAACAGGAATGGCTTCCACAATTTTTTTAACAAGCTTGATTTACAAGCATTTTTTTCATAATATCGTCATAAGTGGTTCTTTGATAAGAAACGTTAGAGCAATTTTCTTCTGGTTTTGGAGAGCTTCGTTTGTTTGTTTGTTTGTTTGTTTTGTAAATGCCAAATGCCTTTCCAGATTCCTCCACAGGAGAAAAAGCTTAGAAAAGGCAGAGGTCTCAGCTCCAGTAGAATCCAAACAGAATTACTTGATGTGCTGGATACGCAAACCCACCTGCCAAGAGTAAATACTGAGAGGACAAACAGCAGTTATGAGGAAAGTTATTTAAGAAATGAATTCACATAAATCCCTACCACCCATGTACATCATAGGGCAGAAGTGTAGGATGAAGGAAAAAAAGGAGGAGAGAGAATGCACAAATGTGAAAGACAGATGATGAATGTTGAGGCCTGAGGAGAGAAAGAGTGGGAGGGTACAGAAATGGCTTTAGTGAGCAGCACAATAATTAACTTTGATTTTCATTGTGCTGTAGAATTTCCCTGGTCTTACTGCAGAATTTGCTCAAGCCTCCGTATGATACCTGCTGTGTATTGAGAAGAGCTGATGACCCTATTACCCAAGCATGATTCACAATTCTTGTTGAGAAATTAATTTTTTACTTCTCCGGAGAGGACAGCTTTTGGGATTATGTTTTGCTGTGATGTCATATTACAAATGTCACATATAAAATACAGTGGACTAAAATCTCCTTTACTACTGGTGAATGGTAAGTGGCATCAGTATCAAAGCTGATTTATATATGGTTATAACTGAGAAGCTGATCAGTATTCTTTTTCACTAATTCACAATAACCATCCTTTTCAGTATTTTCTGTAAACATAGCCCAGAGAAGTAGGCTACATTTAAGTGGAATGTGAGATCATTTCCATGCAGAAAGAAAAAACATACAAATGAATTTTTGCTCAACTAAAAGTAATCTTGAAAATTTTCTTACCTGTTTGTACTACTGATCAAAATTATGCCTGTCCAATACTTTTATTCTCTGCAATTTTTGTTCCTTATTGGCTATTGTTACAAGTCATTATTCCTTAAGCTTTCTCTCCAGGAGCTTCTTTTCTGATGTCTCAATTTCCAGTTCTGCCAGGAGCCTTGCTTCATTAATAAACTATTCATACCCGTTTATCTTCCTGACTACCCCAGCTCATAATCTTGTAACTATTGTAAAGATTGCTTACTTTTACACTATAAGTTCTTTCTAAGATCCTGGTTGTTCTCAGTGAATAAAAGTTACAGTTCTGGTGAGGCACTCTTTGGCTGATTACAGAGAAACACCCTTTGCTTTCAGTGGAAGAATCCAAAATGATATAAGATAAACTTGTGGCCCAGAAGGAAAACCCCATAGCTAATAACGGGAGAATGATTTGCTGTTGAAAGCAAATACCTGATAGGTGGAGGAACTGAAAATCCCTGAGACAGAACAGCACAGTTCTGCATGGAACAGACTCCTTGAGGGAGTGGGAACTACAGTGAAAAATTTGTGTAGGCATTTGCTAGGCATCAAGTTTTATATTCCTGGTCTCCTAGAATTTCTAAAATAATTGATCCCTAGTTGTTCGAACAGCTGCTGAGTTCACTTAGAAAATTTTGTCCTGACTTGATAGGAAAAAAATTAAAGTTCTAACAAAACCTAGAACAAGGTTAGAATTCAGGCTTCAGTATGACAAAACTGAAACTTCTTGGAAATGACTAATAGCCAGGATAATAGAGTAGAAAAAAGAATTTGAGTGGATGAGCTCTTTTTGCTCCCTTTCCTGCCAAACCAAATGCAAGTGAATATTCTATTACTAACTCAAACACAGCAATTAATAAACATTCCCCTTGCATAAGAATTCAAATTTATATTGATTTTTACCTTCTTTATTTCCCTGACATAAAGATGAAAAGGATTCCTGAAATTCTCCTAACAATTTTGCACACAACATTTCACAACAATGTGTGAAATCATTGAAGACACATGTATCATTCATTGCTCCACTAATACTCTAGTAAACACTACTGGGCAAAATTTTATAGACCTACAACATGTATTAGTGGGATTTAACTGTACACATTTGCCATCTCTCTACACTGTCACAAATCTTTGCTATTGCATTGAAGCTCTAAGAAGCTCTGTCAAAGCAGGCAGTAAGCAGAAGCTTGTTAGCAGCAGAAGAATTGATATGGGATTATTGACGACAAAATATTATTCAAATATTGCCGTCCTAAAGACATATATACTTCCAATACATGCTTTTTTACAGTCTGGCTTCTGTTTTTCTCACATTCCTCATGCTTGGCAATGTACGCTAGGCATCTAATCAACATGGCATTACTTTGCAGTACGTGATTCTTACTGATGGAGGCCAGATCCCCAAAGTTTCCTCAGTGTTTATATTTCAGGGGGTTCGGGAGGACATTTCAGTGGGCCTTGCACTTTGTTGCATTCACAGCAGCAATTTTTTCATTACTTGTCAGCAGTGTAGACAATGCACAAATGAGCCACAGAATGAAGAAAGTACCTGCCCACAAGATCTGTCCAAGCCAAGAGCACCTGCCAAGAAGCAATCCTGACATGGTCACCGAGAGATAACTTCAGCATCTCTACGTGGAGTTTTTTTCTCACTGCTGAATACTGGAATCTGCTTCAGGGAAAGGTCAGCTTCTTATGCACAGATTGAGTTGAAAAAGCAGGAAGCATATTGCTTTCTGTCTAAAAGGATTTACAGTTAATCAGAAAATAAATTTCAGCCACTGGCCCCAAATTTACTTTTCCAAAGAAATTTCACATCAGTAAAACTTTGCTTGCACAAATGTTCATGGACAGTGGTCACCGAAAGTGTATCAGAATGTTTCAAATCTGGTTTCTGGTTACATTTTCTGTACATTTTTAGTCCGATAAAAATTATAGCCCAGCTAAATTAAAGTTGTGAAAAGTTCAAAAGTCAACGCTGAAGTTTCAGGAAATTCCTGAAGAATGCAATCTCAAGCTCAAGACATCTCTAAACACTACCTCAAGTCTTTGATATGCACTACCAGATACAGGATACTGACTAAAGAAACTTTAAATCTTCTTTAGTATCTCCATTGCCATGTTCCATGTACTCAGCCTGACTGTCTCAGTGGTTTGGATTTGGCAAAGCAATTGAAAAAAAATACCAGAAACATGAAGCAATTTTAACTATGAACCTCTCCGCTCCGTCTGCATATACAGTTCTCTAGCTACACGGACAGAAGTCTTTCATGTATGTTTTCAAATAAAGAGGAAAAGTTACCAAGTAAAATATTTTTATGTACCACAGAACCACTAATCACAGGTAATGACTTCTATTTTTTATCTTACTGAAACGTTAATAATCAGAGCAAAACATTCCCAAGTCTGTGCTTGGGACACTCCACACAGCAAAGCTGTTATTCAGCATCTATCATGAGTTTAATGGTTAGTTTAAAACAAAAGGAAGAAAAGCTGCTTGCAGATGACTGATCAGTTTGGAACTGCCAAATTGCCACCTGTCCTGTATCAACAGGCCTCAGTTATTTAAACCACCCTAACTCTATACTGAGACTATTAAAAAAATAAAAGATACTTAAGGGATGACTCCTCAAAAAGGGACAACATCACAATGACCTGAAGTGTCCAGAAATTGTTAGCTCCAATCTAGAGACTGAATTTTCCATACAGTGGAAACTATTAAGTACCAATAATGGGATTTACAGAAGCCACAACATGGAGAAGCTGCTACTTACAGTAATTAATGGAAAGGGCTGATTACACAGGTGGGACTAAAACCTGTTATTTGCCAGGACCAGAGGGAAAAAAAAGTGCTTTATCTGCTTACTCAGCCATCAGAAATAGCAACCCATCCTTGGATCGTGGTGTTTCAACAAGTATGCAAAGAGAACAGTAGCATCATCCCCTTGAGCATTCCTGTGACGTGCTGGATCCCCAGCTCAGCTCCTTCTTCAGCTGCCTAACTTGGATGTGTGGTTATGTCTTTCACTTCCCCATATTACTGGATCTCAGGTTATTTTGAGATGACACAAAAAAGGGACAGCTCCAGTTTCTTTTTATAGAAAATGCTTTAGTTATTCATGAAGACTGAAGGCCTTTGCATTGTTCCCCACTGGTCCCTTAAACTGCAAAATCATGAGATCTTTCTGAACAATGAACATATAGTGACAGAGCCTGCAGGTGAAATGGTCTAAATCCTTACACACAGGCTATACCGTCCTGCCCTGAGCAGCTCACCACCGATAGCTGTGTATGTGCCCAGCATTACAAGCTTAGGTAGTTAATTCGGCAGGTTAAGATTATGCAGGAATTGAGCAGGGATGTTGACAATTTCAGTGGGGAGCTTTGGAGGTTAAAGCACTTTTAGAAATGTTAAGTCTGTTTTTGGTTCTACTGACTTGTCAAAAAAAACTCTTTGAGGGACTTTCACTGCTTGGCCAGTGGTACTCTTCTGAGGACCCCAGCAGAACAGTGAGGTCTGACCAAAAGTGCATGATCCCATCCCTCACTCCTGGCACCCTCATATTTTGGTGGAAAAGAAGCTGAATATTATGACTCTCAACAAAAAGTCAGTTCTTTTCACTTCATGTTATTTCTAATCTTCAGGAGTACTTTTTGAACATTACAAAATAAATCACCAGAGATGAACAAATTGTTGCTGTCTGTTATACAGATATGGAAAACTCAACTAAGATATTATCCCCACAAGACAGAGCATACTAAGCAACTGTTAGCTTTCTGGCTTTGGCAAGTTCCTCTGTCATTGCCAGGGCCTTGGCTACACAAATCTCATTCCTGGAGAACAATTATTCATTATTTTCATTCATTTTATAGCTGATTCCCACACATCTACATAGTGAGGCAGTTCCCCTGCAGTTCTAAAATTGTCTTTTGATGTTTATAATAGTTAATGAGTTCTCAAATGAAAGCACAGGTACATTAACCAAAGAGTTTAACAAATGTTTTTAATTATGGGAACTGGATGCACTGCACTGAACAACTGTGACCTTTGATTTAGGTTCTGAGAGTCCCCTTACAATAGAAACGTCCCAGCAGTGGCAGCAAACAAGGGTCAGCTTTGTGAAAGATCCGTATCAGCAGCTGCTGTCAACAAGTCAAGGCAGAATTAAATACAGCAGCTAGAGTTTTAGAGCTGGTCTGACCTTGTACTCCTATCTGCATGGTCCCAGGATAAAAACACTCAGTAATACCAAAATTAAATGAGCAACTGCTTCTCTGTAAGCAGGTTAGTCTTTTATGCAAACAGGGATACATTGTGTCATTTAATAAGGTGTCATTAACATTTTAATTGCAAGAAAATTCAAACTAAAACTTCGGAATGAGGCAAATTTAAAATTCATATACATGCCTTGATCAAAACTTTGCATCTCATAATACTTTCTAAGCTGAAGTTTAGATTGGGTGCATTTTTAATATGTATCAGTGCTTGACAGAAGGTGCCATGGTGGAGATGGACGTTAAAAGATTGTTTATTATGAAGTGTTCATTTTATTGGAGGAGAAGCTTTATAGTTTGCTGGCAGTGAGGTACTAATGGAATTAAACCTTCTGGAAAAGATAGAAAATACAGCAACACAAGCTTAATGGGGCAAATTAAAATATTTTTATCTTGAGGTACTTCTGGCTGAAGTCAGGAAAAAGTAGGACAATCCTTCAGAAGGTCGAAAAGTTTGTAATATATCATTATTTGACATAGATTTCAATGCAAAAAGGTTACTCCCTCAGAAAAACAAGTCCTCCTTGTTCTATCCTGTCCTAGGACAGGGTGAATGCCAGCAGCATGCCTACCTGGTAGCTGTTGTGCCACGCTGGTTCTTAAGATCCCAGCGGTTTCAGTGCAAGCAGCACGCTGTAAATGCTTACACAGAGCCTGGACTTCAAGCACCAAAGCTTCCAGTGCTTGGAGGACTCCGGGACGTTGCAAGGACCAAGCATGCCGCTTCCCTGCAAGCACCTCGAGCCCCGCTCTTCGCAGCCGCCATGGGGAGTCCTCAGGCCTGAGGTCTGGGGACAGTCAGCAGCCAGCGACGTGTACAGACCCAGCAAGGGCTCAGCAGCTGGTGTGCTTGAACTTGGTGCTCACCTCAGCGAATGGTCCAGGGAATTTCTTCTTTGTTTGAAGCTCTGTGCTGACTTCCATGCTTAACCCTGAGCCACATTTATTTAACCTCTTTGCGACTCAATTTCCCTGGCTGTAGTATGACTACAATAATACTTTCCCACCTTTAAAGACTATTGTGCATACAGATCTCTGGGGCATGTGGAATAGTATCACTGTTATTACAGCCATTTTTCAGAGTTGGAAATCTGATAAGCCCCTCATCTGTGTTATCTTTTGTGGACATATGTGTTCTATTTAACCTGTGTCCTGAAGCAGCCCTATCATTTGAAGATGTTTGCCTAACCAGGCATTTCTTTATTTCAAATTTATAAGTCTGCGGAGTTCTATAGCTCATTGCTGCTTGAAATCCTAGCTTGATTCCTGTTCTAATCTCACACATCACAATGATTTTTTTGCCAATTAAGACATCATTGTCAATAAATGTGTTTGACATGCTATCTCAATGTATTGTAAAAAGACACATTACGTAGAAATGTTGTGAGAAGAGTGCAAAAGCAGTCAAAGAGCTACATCTGACGAAGGAGAAAAACACAGGAACTAACCTTAAGGGATTTCAAGTTCTTTCCATCCTCATTATGGAAAAAAAGAGCACTGAGGATGTTCTGCAGCAGTAGGAAGAGGTTTAGCAGCCAAAAGCCAAGCCCTTAAATATCAGGCTTAGATCAGAGGTAGGTTGAATGCTGTGTTTGGGAATGGTATTACAAATTTCCCAAATTTCACACACAATATTCATTGAAAATAAATGAAATATCAGAATTTTGCCTAAATGTTCTGAAGATGGCAGATCTAAAATGCAGCTACCTTTTCTTTCACACTTCTGTTAGCAAATTCACATGCAGCAGTGACACTACTAGGTGGAAGGTCTTTCATATTCTTTGGAAGAGCTCAGTCCCTTGACCTTTAATTAAACAGGTATTTTTTCTCAGTTATGATGAGATACGCTGCACCCAACACAGTCCATAAGGCCTTTATTATAGATGTCAGGTGAAGCACAGCTGGATTCTAGGATATGCTGAAATATACATATATATATATATATGTCTTATGTATACCTTATGAAGATATTTGCCAAAGATTCAGTGAAGCCATGAGTAAACCTGTAAGCATTGGTAATTTTGAAGTGTTCACTTGAATGAAGATGACTGTTGGCAGCTTGCTGGTCAGCTCAGTAGCTTTGCAATGTAACGTGTCTCTCTCTTGCAGTCAGTGCTACCACTGAATTATTTGGCTTAGATAATGGCAGATATGCAAGAAGAAGCCTAAAACTCAGGGCAGTTAATTGACAGAACCTTTATCCAGAAGTTTAAATCAGTTTTGAAGTCAGTGCTAGGTATAAATCTTTTATATTTTGAATGTAATAACATACACTACAATGTAAATGTATGCATCAGTAGATATTTGCTTGGTTTTCTCCCCAGAACACCATCTGTATAAACACAGACTGTTTCCTGAGTGCTTTGATAAGGGGTGGTTTAGGCACTTAATTTTGTGCAAATAAGTTTTGCAACAACATTTTTACAAGGTTGCCCAGTACTTCATAGCTGAACTACCTGCTCTTTCTTGGTACATAATAAAAGCTTTATGTATGCCTGTACGCAATCACTTGCACTTACAAGAATTCTGTGCTTCATTCATGCACCAAAACCAACCAGAAGATAGCAAAAGTGAATTCATGGTCAGTTTTCATCATGGTAAAAAGTTAACAGATGTGTTTCTAAAGGTTCTGGATAAGGATCAAGATTTAACACATTTTTAATGATCTACAAATCCCAAAGTGAATAATGAGGTAAAAAAAAATGTGTTAATAACCCAAACCATTGTTACATTTGGTTAAATCTAGAGAGGCCTGTGCAGAACTTAAACAGGACTGAATTAAGTTGGAAAAATGGTCAACACAATGGCAGACAAAGTCCCGTTTGATAACTGGAGAGCCAATGGAAGAAAATATAACTGTGTAAATAACGTTACATGTATGAACTTGTCTTTAACAATGGGATAATTAGTATTCTACGCTAGTAATGCATAATGCTAAAATACAGACTGCTCAGACGTCTCATGGAAAAGGGAACATAGAAATGTTACAGGCTGTGCACCATGAAGTTCTGCTCCATGTGCAGCTGTGCTGAAAGGAAGCAAATAAGTTCTTGAGGTGCATAAACAATGGGATGGTAATATAGAAAATGTCTTTTATATTGTCACTGATGTAGCCCCTAATACTTGCTTTAGACTGGTTTCTTATCAGAGAAAACATACTGCAAAAATAAGTTGAGTGAGGATAAATAAGAACAAGTTATTGGTATGGAAAAAAGATCTCTACTTCAAAGAAAGACTGAAAGACTACTATGTTAAATAATTAAAGGAGGACATGATAAAAGTGCACGAAATAGTAAGAATGAATTGAGAAAGCAGACTTTACAGCAAATAGCCCTTCAACACATTAAAAGTAAATGTTCCAAAAGCAATAAACATCATTTCTACCCAGCTTGTGATTACATTGTGGAAGTTATTGCCAGAGCATGTCTTTGACGCCTGAAACTCAGAAGGCTTGAAAGTGTTTGGATGAACAGGTGATGAATTGCATAATAATGGCACTGGGAACTATTCACTCTCACATTTCAGGTTTCCCTTTTTCTGTAATATTTGCGTTTTGATTCAGTCACCTGCGTCTAAGCATACATACACCTCTAGTGCAATTTGAGATAGCCCAGGATATACTATGTCATCTTGGCCTCATGAGGATGTCTTGGATACAGATGACTGTCTCAGATGACTCTAGACACCTATGTTTCAGAAAACAAATACAGGCCTTAAAGCTTGTCACCATCAGAGGAAAAGCACTGATCTACAGCAGCCACAGGTCTAATTTAGTATGAAAGATCCCGTGTTTCTACTGAGCATTCCCAACAAGAGTGAACAACAACTCAGTGAAGAAAAGGTGTTCATAAGGAAAACCAAAAAGAAAAGGACTGAAACCCAACCTGCAGTCAAACCATTATTTTCAATAACATACTCAACAGAGAACCCAGATTCTGCAAGACAGGCTCCAAAGAAAGAGACAGGAAGATAGAAATCATTCAGTCCTCCCCTTAGTCACCTCTATCCTCCTTGCACGAGGTCATCCAGCCATGAAGGTTAATGATAAACCTACTGACTGCTGGCTTGCAGGTCTACAAGATCATATCAGGCACCTGATAAGTATTTTCTTAATACACTTCTAGGAAAGGCTATTACACTCAGGCCTGAGGGGGCAAATTCCTTTCACTTCAAACCATTTTCTTCATGGATAAATTTCTTCCTTAAGTTTAGTTTAACTACTGTAAGCTTGTAAGGATAAGTTTGTCCCTTTTTTCCAATGAAGGTGTTGCTGAAAGAGGAGGGAATGGAAAATATTGTTTTACCTCATTAGTATGAAAATCTGATTTCTGCCAAACAAATGAAGAAAACATACTTTTTTAGAACACAAACATACTATCAGGAGTATAAACGCACTGCTTCAGGAAGGTTACATTCGTATGTGCAAAAACCCGACTGTTTTTATTTGAAGAAAATATCTTAATAACTTATTTTTATTAAAAAAACCAAGATGTCCTACATCTTAACCAGAGCAAATAATGATATGTCATCATAAACAGTGTAAACATTTTAAGGTTACAAGAGCATAGACTGATTTCCTTTAAACTGGTAAGTTTTGTTCCAAACCTTGTGTCATTTATAGAAGGAGGTTTAATGGCCGTGTTACCTGAAAATGCACATCTATAGCAGGAAAACAGACAACTTGTGTAGCGTCTGTTCTGAGGTAATTTTCTATCCCATTGTCATTAAGTAGAAGATGAATCCTTTAATTATGCTTTAAAATTCAGTCATGCTGTTATCCCACCAGTTAATTCAATTAAAATGAACCCTTGTTAATTCAATCAAAAGGAATCAAACCAGCTCTTGAACTGTTTTTCTTCCTTGTTTTTCTTTTAGAGAAGGACTAAGGGGATAAAGGGAAGAAGCATGAACTATCACCGGAGTGCTTGTCCCTGGACCCTGACAAAGCAAAGCTAGCTTCTTTTCATGCATATACAACAGCTCCCAGTCGGAAGGGGCCCTCCGCTATTTCAGTAGCTTTTCCACATGCCCAGAGTTTTGTCTGTCACCCCCTTGTCAATGTGTAAGCAATAAAATTATCATCAGATTTTTACATATAAGATTAAAAATGGTGATGGGAATGGGAGGTGATTTATTATATATGACATGCATTTCTGTTTATGCATTCATGAAGGCCATGTCTGCAAGATCTGTAATGCCAGCTTGCACACACTGCAGAAATATGAATAAATGAATAATTGTTTTGATAATATTAAACAGCATGTGTGATGTAGCAGAGCAACATCTGTTATTAACAGTATAAACAAAAGGAGTTTTTACTGATTGCATGTCATTCTGCATACGGGAACAATGTAATAGGTCCAATTTGGTAACTCTTCACAGACAGCAGGAGGGATTGTGTAGGCCTGCTGTGAAAAACAGGAACAAGATTAGAGCAACAGTTCTTTCAAATGTGGAGAGGAAAAAAGATCTATAAAAATTCTAAAGGAGGAAAGTATAAACTGTACCTAGAATTGCTCAAGTTCATAGAAACCATTTCTCCTTTTGAAAGTTATAATCTTCCCTTTACATTTTCCTGTGTCCTGCAGTGAGCTGAATAGCAGTAACTGAATAACCTGGATATCAGAGGAATCTGGCAATGTTGTATACTTTCAAGTACCATCTCAGATTATAACCACGTAGTTAAAATATCCTTTATGACGCCGGGAACCAAGAAGAATAAAACCCAGTATTTCCTGTTCTAAATGTATTAATAAATCTTGATTCAAGGTATGAAACTGTATACTGGGGATTACACAAAAAAATACAGAAAATTAGGATGTAGTTTTGGCGATATAGTTGTCTACTGCTTAGACAAGTGATGTGACTCACCACTACCAGCAACTGGCTGCAGGTTCCTTCATCCTCATTCATGCCATCACTGGCACTTTTCTGGTCCCAACATGAGCTATTTAAAGAAACTAAACCAAGAGAAAAGTAATCTCCAAGGTTACTTTTCTGCTGGTTAAGATCCCTGAACCACTTTTTTATGGGGATGAATGAATACAAGAGTAAATACAAGGGAAGTCAATGGAGCACAAAGATGAAGTTGCCTGTTCTGAATCCTGCTTGCTATATGATGAACTATGTCATGAAATTGTACCTTCAGTCCATCAAAGTGACTTATAAATCAGTATGTCACAGTATCTGGCTGGATATTTCCTCTTTGCTTTTGCTGCATTAGCCCTCTTTCACTACCACTTTTACACGATTACTTATTTCCAACTATTGAATGGAAGCCTCTAGGAGTCCCTGAAAGGAACCTTATTCTGAATCCGTACTCGAGTTCTTCACTCAACACCACCCACCTGCAATTTCTTTACCCATTTATCCACAGCTACCGAGTCACTAGATCTCTAAGCCCATAATATATTTAATAACATGCACAGAGTGAAGTCTCCTTCCTTCAGTAAGCATATTAAATGGCTGCACTTCACTGTCTTTCTGAAAAATGACAGTGGAACATCAAAACACAAGTGGCAAAATACTTGGGAAAAAGAGTAGTACAGCTCTGTAGAAGTGGGGGACTCTGCCTTCTCTGCCATGGCCAGCACTGATTTACTCTACTTCTCGCATAGTGTCACAAGAGCTCTGCTGATTTTATCCCACCTCCTGATGATAAGGACCTGGGAGCCTCAGCCCTGAGCTTACCTTCTTTAGAGTGCAGTCATGAAATAGGCTTTTAGTTGCACAGTGTGTAAAAGACTACAAGTAAATGCTGATGTTCTCTGACTTGTACAACTCTTTGCTTTCATTGAAATATCTAAGGTATTGGTTTTTTTTTTAATTTCAAACATGCCTAGAAATGTAAATTTCTTTTTCAGTTATTCCATGTATAATAAAAACTTGCCATATTTTCACTTCTGAATATGGCAAAAATGCATTACAATTCCATCTTTTGTATTTTCATTTAACTTTTCAATTATTTGTGTACAAAACTGAGAGCATCACACTGAGCTCATGAAGTCACTGTAAAGATAAACATGTTTTTTCTAGTGAGAACTCTGAGAGTTGTAATAAACTGACAAGTATGAGTCCTGCATGGATATTTGAATATGAATGCCTCCTTTTATTCCTTCTTGAGGAGCCAGAGTGACTTCTAGAGAAAGGTATAGGACATTTTCATGGATATTCTAGTATGGTAAACAGAACCATTAAAAGATTTAGTAACCCCAGAGATGGATGCCATAAATAGCTATCAAAGTAATATATAACCTGAATCATCGATGAATTTCAGGAATCTTCCTAGGACAGATGTCAGTAAAAATTTTGATCTACTTCTTAATCCAGTTTTCAGTGCAGAACTGACAGGCCAAACTACTTTCAGAAAGCATACAGCACACAGCACACAGGATTGGGCCACTAATCTCATTCTTGAAGCAAATCTGAAAATATTTGAAAGAAGGGTGGGGGTGAAAGAGGGATATCTGTTATTTGCAGGCAATTAAAACCTGCCTCTACCTGGTGCCAAGAGGACAGAGTAGTAGATTTTTTACTGTCGCTCAGAATTAAGCTAGCATGTATCGTGGGATGATTTTTAAATGATCACAGCAGGTTTTCATTCTATTCTTGCCTATTGTTTGTTAATACACCTTATCTCTCAAAGTTTCTGTGGTAGAAACAATACCCTACTATTCAAGGACAACACATTTATGCTAAATGCTAAAAGAAAATATTTCAGATAAAACAAAAAAACCTCTATAATATTGTATCTTGTACTGGAAGTAATTGATAAGAAAATCAAGGGCTACAGAAGAACAGGGAGGGCTTTTTCTTATTCTACTCCATCCATTTCACAAGAAATAAAACCTACAACACCATAGGGAGATCCTAAAATCTCCAGAGATACCAAGGAGAGAACTTCTTTGGAACAACAGATGAAATGGAGAATCCTACCCCTAGAATTCCAGAATTTCATTTGCCCCTCCAAAGCAGGGTTTTGACACGGCTCCTATGGACCTCAGAGGAAAAGGATCAAGACCAGTGATAGCACGCATAGATTTTGGGGAAGGAAAACACCAAAATGACACTCTAAACACTTCAGTGTGAATGTACCAGAACATGTCAGCCCTTTGAAGGGTCTTAGGGGGTTTGAAGGTATTGAAAAGACAAGATAGATGGAGTGATTGATTTTGCTCTGCTTTCAGAACAGGGGAAACCACAGCAAAAGACTACAAGATAATGGAGCAATTCCAAACACTTCTGTTCTTGAGCTGATTCTGAGATTTATTTATTTGGCAGTAAACACTTCTTGAAAAGAGGAAAAAAAAAGGTAAGTTTTGTATCAGCAGCTCCCACATGAATCAGATCACAATACCCTAACTCCTTTGGTAAATTGAGCTAATGGCAAAATGAAATGACAGAGAGGTTGCAGTCCACTCAGCTTGTAAACAATTTTTTGCACCTTTATCTCAGAAAAGCAATCATCCCTGAGGCAGAAAAGGTCACTAGAAAGTTCAAAACGCTTATTATTCAAGTGTCACATTGTTCCATCTTAGTGGCCTGCACTCCTGATATCAATTACAGAGAGCTCTGTTGAGTTGTAGCTGGGGTGGTTGAAGTCATGTATGTTACTTTCAACATTTCTTAACAAATCAGTGGTTTGCCAGATGTGACTGACATGGCACTCCTGGTTTGGCAGGAGCAAAGTGAAGTCTCTTTTAGAAGCAGTGAAGTACAAGGACCCAGAAAGCTATTGCCATCAAGGACATATAATCAAGGACTAATGGTAATGGGACTATTTTAATATAGAAGTTCATTTACCAGTGGCTATGGCTAGTGTTGAGATGGGTATTGGGATGAGGCATTTTTTGGCCTGAATGCCACTGATCAGATTTTGCTCTCTGTCCTGAACTTGCTTTTAGTGTTAAACATGCTCGGAGCAGAGCTGCTTTGAAGAGAAGAAATGCTTGGATATGGCTAAAGAGAGAATAACCCACACAGCAGAATGTGTCCTTCAACAATTTTTTCTTTTACATCCCTAAGTGAGAAAGCAGAGCAGCAGACACACAAAATACCTAGTAGACCACATAGGAAGTAGACACATCATCAAAAATTAGCATACAGTGCATTTAAATTCAGTATCACAAAGTAAGGAAAGGCTTTTTGGAAAAGAAAACTATGAAAGTGGAATAGTATCATGCTACTTCTCAGCAAAGCGTCTTGAAACTTACAGTATTATGAATAAATGATCTGAAAGGACAAGTGTAACAATAGCATACCAATTGTGAAAATCAAACTTAATAGCAGCGTGAAGGTCATATCCACCAGTGCTTTGCTTTCTAACGACAGTCTATTGCAATCCTAAATGCTCTACCGAAGTCCCACATGTGGTCTGGCTTGCCACCTTCTTCTTCCACATTGTTTGGACTTCCTCTATACATTGTATTCCTTGATCATCTATTCCTGATCTTGAACACACATTCTTACAACTTCCTCTTTCTTCTACTGCCTCTGTAAGATTGTTTGCAGGTAAAGAACGGGATACTGTTCCCTTCGGGAATAAAAGTGCAGTATTTGTCACTATTTTGCAGATAAAAGAATTATGACAAGACTAGTGGAGAACAAGAATTTGCTGGTCAGAGGAGTGATTTCTAGCTGTTTTCCTAGAAATCCAGTGGATACCAGGGACTATTTTCAGTTAAAGAAAGAGCTTAAAGAAATCGTTCAGCATTTTGATCTCCCTAAGGATATCTCCCTGCTTCCTGAAATTAGGATGCCAGATAAGCTGTGTTACTAAAAAAGTGCTTTTTGGTCTTACTAGAAAGAAGAATCTTAGTTTTTGAGAAAGGCAATACAATTCCACTGAACATTCTTCTCTCCTGGCATGAAGGCATGAAGGAGAACCATAAGGTATCCTCCGATGCATTAATTTCTCATTGCACGACCTCTGTGTGGACTACCATGGAAAAGACGGTGTTTTGACATCTGAAATGAGTGATGGAAAAGAAAGATTTTTTTTTACTAGTGTATCTCATAACCCAGGGGACACTTCAGTGCTAAGGCAATACTGACAGGTGTATTTTAACGTACAGGTTGATGCTTAAGGATTCTTTTCTAAACCATTGTTGGATATGATTAAGCAACACTGTGGTCACACAATGGGTACAAAGTAAACGTACCTTAAGAAAGGAGTTACATTCCATGTTTTCTGGTCAGAATAATATTAAAAGAAAGGAATAAATAAAAAGAATATGACTTATGAAATCAAGCAAACACAAACTCAGTCAAAAAGTACATCAAGGTCAAGTATCTGGAGAGACAATTTTTCAGATAAACCACCAAATGCAAAAATAAAGCACAATTATTTTCATGCAGGTTTTGAGAAATGCATTTGGTCCACTATTACGCAAAAAAGTTTTACAGCATTTTCACTGACATAAATGTCTGTGACCTGATTTGCATAAAAGAGAAGGAACCAGGAGTTGTTATGGCAGCAAAAAGCAGCAACATGGCTGCAAACCTTTCTTCCATCCTATGTTAATTAAATATACCACAGTGTGTGAAGTAGCTCTCAGCAAACTTGTGTTTTAAAATTCTTGAGTGTAATTGAAAAACTCACTGCAAAGAATGCAAATGGCTGCTGGACAGATCAAAGAGCATATGAAGAGTTATTTAACAGGTTTGCTAATGGAAAGATAATGGCTTTTATGAGGATGATGGAACAAAAATAAAGCAGCAGACCTGAGGATAAATTAAAAGACGAAAAGAGGCCTTGTAAAATGAAGCAGTAACACAAATCCATTAGCTGTAAACACTGGATAATATTAATCCTGTAAATGGTACTCCACGTCCATTTTGTGCATCATCTTGGGTGAAAGGTGGTAGCTTGTAGCAGAAAATAGGTGCTTTCTTATTTTAATGGTCTTGAATAAGGCTGTTGGCTATATTGACAGCTGTGCCGAGTAGCAGCTGGTAGCTAGGCAAAGTTGTTTAATGTTTATAACAATGAAGAATAGATTTGTATGGTTTAGAACTAAAAGCTTTTTGGAAAGTATCTAGAATAAATATTCTAAAATGTTGGAAAAATATTAATCCAAAGGTATTTTTTTATAAAAATGAAATTTTATTGAAAGAAAGGACCGAAAATTAACAAGATAATTTTTCTGCAACACATACTCAGAATCATTAATCGTATACTCACTCAGAAACATTAAGTAAAGTAAGAAAAAGTAAGGAAAAATGAAATCTTTTCTTTACATTAAATAATCATATTAAATGAGGGAAATGCAAAGGAAGAGGATAAGGGGCATGATTTGGCTCCCAGATGTCTTCAGTAAGAACTGGGCTGAATCAACGGTTTGCTAAATGCTTAATAAGAAACAATACTGATGGCAGTGGAGTTCCATTACTTTACTATCCATTTTTATGGGGCCAGGATTTTGCTCTTCACTCCATTACATGAACCTTAGGAAATCAGCCTCTTCCTTTCCTTCTTTCTTTCTTTTTTTTTGAACCTGCCTTCTCAATTGGATGGGATATTTTAGAGACATGAGAACACCAGGTGCTTGAGAGTAGGAAGAGATACATAATCAACTGTTCTGACTTACTGTTTAGTAAATTAATTTATTATGTCAGGCTGGTAGATTGCTGTTCCTGAATGGACTGTGAAGTTATTACAGCAGTAGAAAACCAAAAAAGTATTTAAAAAAACTTATTAATTTACCAGGAGTAAGTTGAAAACACTTAATCGTAACTTTTGCATAAAAATCAAGATCACTGTTAGCCACACTGATCAGTTCAGATTTTTCAACAAAAATCCCTAGTAGTGATGGTTTAAAGGAGGACTCAAAAGTTTTAATGCAGCATTTCACTTGAGTTCAGTCTTGTAGACAGTGCATAATCAGCTTTTGGAATCTGCTGTGTTCTTTCAGTTTCTGAAATGCATATAACAGGTCACACAGGTTTATTTTTATAGCCACCTACTACTGTCAATACCTTACCTTGTCAAAAACTAAACCTGTGAAGAAAGCAAACCCATTTTGTGCATTGTTTTCTGTAACACTGCCAAGAAACAAACAAATTCTGCAAAACCTAAGCCAGGTTTTCTGTTATTTCTCTTTCTGGAGGCGTGTCTCACAGACCTGACTCAGACAAGGTCCTGGGGCAAAAGGGACTGGGCACTGAGGAACCCCCTCTGTCTACAATATACGGTAAGATGGACATCTCACTGGAGCTGACAGATGTACTGACCACCCGGTGCACTGACAGTTCCTATTTTCTGTTTTTCAAAGGCCTGTTTAGATAGCCAAGTTGCCTTTACACAGGTTGACTTTCTTAATGCAGAAAGTCACACCCATCCCAGATGGGGACCATAGTGGTTGGCAGGAATGGCCATTGTCTTCCCTTCATCCAGGGAAATCACAACACTTTACCAAATTATGGACTTATTTTAGAAGGCTGGGCCCCATTACCAGTTGATTTAGTGGTTGAAAAAACATTTTATATTCATACATCAACCATCTTAATTACTTGATTATCATTGCAGTTGAATGACCTGTCAAATCTCTTTGTTTGGGAAGACCGTCTGCCAGGAAAGCACGTGTCTCTTCATTTTCCCTAGGTCCCAACTAGTAATTTAGAGGACTACATCTTCAGCAAAATCTTTCTTTTCCCTGAAGTTAGTTTAATTCAATTCCATCGCTGTAAGTTGCAAACTCTGGTTTTACATGTAAAACTTAGCACACTCTTTAATGGTGTCCAAAACAACTTTTCCATGTTGTAAAACTCAAGAAAGAGAAATAGGTGAAAGCACTTGTGTGACTTTGATTACTTTGCGATCTGAGTATGTTTTTATGGCTTGTCATTGCATGAAGTCAGTAGTATGATCTAGTATCTTGGCTGTATCTTATCCAGTCTTTAGAGGAAGTTTGATAAAAGAAGCTCTTCTCTAAATGGGAGCTAGAACAAGGGCTGAAAACAGAAAGAATGTTTTTTTCTTTAACTCTTTATAGTGGGGAGGAAAGGAAATCTCTTCAAATTCTAAAATAGGTTTCTAGTTTTAAGAGCCTATCATTATGGAATTAATTTCTAGAGAGCAGAATTATTCTGGCAAAACCAGTGATTTGAAATTATTTGGAATTAAATGAAACATCAGCAGAGATTGCCCTGTGTTTCACAAAGCTAATTTTGTGGTATTTCATAATACTTTTTCATGCTTGGACAAGTTAATAAAGAAAACTGCTTACCCATTGATGGCCAACCGCAGGCACCTGATGTGCTATGGTAGAGCTGCCAACAGTTCCAGAGTTCTCTAAAACATCACCTGGGTTTTCTATGTTGTCAGGCTATGACATGCAAAGGCCTTGTAAGTGCTGGGGGTAACGAAGTTTCTAATCGTGGCTCTGAAAATGCCATCAGTCTCCAAATTCCTAATGCATAGTGGCAAAAACAAATAGTAGAGAAGTTTTTTCCTTTACAAAACAGAGTTGGAAAGAAAGTTAAAAGAAAAGCAAAGGACAAATCAATGCACCATTCTGCTAGAAAAAATTGCTACTTATACAAGAAAATGAGAGTACACATTTAAAAAGTACTGTTACAGGACATATGGATATTTCTGGTATTCCAGCATGGATCAGAGCTGAAAGGAGCTCTGATAATTTTTATATGCATCAGTAAATTGGTGAGTTGGTAAGACATTCTTTGGTCTCCCAGGCATTTGTTTCATTAAAAAAAAATGGTGAGGAAGAATGGGGAGCTGTTGCATTTGGTTTTCTGTCAGGGGAAATATATGATTTCCTGGAATGTTTTTGATTTTTTGTTTAACCAAAAATAAAACCACATATGTTCATTTCCATCAATACTGATTGAATGTATGCTAGAGAAGATTAATTATTAGGGCAAACATGCCTAATAGATTTATGTATAATGTTAGTATGTGACATTAGGGGTCAGATTTGGTTATGCAGAGAGCAGACCTGCACCAAATCATGGCTGAAGACAGTATTTCTGCCACCCAGTGGCTTTACCCAGCTTTGAGGAGCATCTACACTTTCACTGTCCTGAACAGTTCATAAAAAAGAGATAATCCTTTCCTAATACCACAGCGCTTCATAGCTTTACTGTCTACGTTCACTATGGGCTATTTTAATTTCCTAGTATTGGCACCACAACTTTGCTTATTTTGAAGACATGGTCAACTGTCAGTGTCTAACACTAAGTCACAGCCATTCTCAAGCATCCTTGGAAAAGGCACAGAAATCTTAGAGGGAACTAAACTCAACAAAACCCTGTGAAAATCCCAACTGGGAAGAAAAGAAAATGAAGAGATTGTCCCTTGCCTCTAAGGGAAAGAGAAGTAGAACGCAGTTGTCACCCACGCTGCTGGGTGATAGCCCAAGAGCCCACTAGCATGCATGAATTGGCTGATTGGTGCCCACGCATGTGGCTCAGCACACTGCTCCATGGTGCTTGCTCTCCTGGATCCCCTGGGTTTGTCACAGCAAGCCTTGGAAGGGGCTACTCCTGCGGTGGAGGGTGCAGAGGTTTCCAGAGCAAGGATCCAATGGAAACAAAGTTTTACTGGTTCTGCTGATACCAGAATAGCTCATTTTCCTAAAGATGGGAATAGATATTCTTAGGTGTTCAGGCCATAGTGAGCAGCTTTCTAGTAAAATTTCTAGTTTTGACCATTGAAGGATTCTAGTTGCAAGTGCACCAAACTGCATAGTTTTCCTGAACTCCTTCAGACTGTGTTCACTTATGTTTTTCTCAATTTCTACAGCAAAATGGTAGGCTGTAAGTAAAATGTGTCATAATTCAGAGAAAATGGAATAGGTCGTCTGTGTATGGGAGACACAAAACATCACATTTCCAAGTGTGGAGACAAAAGAATTTCAGGTATAATGTTCCAGATAGGTTTCTTTAAATTGCTAGGAGTAGCAATCATCTTACTTTGCTTTTTCTCCCAAAGATGAGATGCCTAGACTAGGGCACTTGGTCAGGTCACTCCTCTGCTGTCACTGGGGAGACAGTCACTCCAGGAAAGGAATCCTTCCATTTATCTTTCTCCTTTGCTTAGACAAGAGGTCTAAATGAGCAGGGCAGACAAATGACAAACGGTAGATGAGCTAATTCTCTCCCTGTGGGACTAATAACAATGTGCTCTTATAGTACTGAGAGAAGTGTCCCCTAGTGAAAATCTGGAGTCATGTTTTTTTTCCCTAGGGAGCCTCCTGTCTTTTCTAAATGACAGAGAACATTTTGATTGCTGTCTATTGCCTTCCTCCTGAGTACGCAAAAAGGTTGTGTGCAAATTATAAAGCTCCAGAAAGGAATGGATCCTCTGAAATGTGATGGCTTTTATGGGATCGTCTTGTTGCTGCTGCTTCCCATCTTCACGTGCACCATTCATTTCAGATCACACCGTGCTTTGCCCCAACCTGTGTAATAAAACAGTGATACAAAAAAGTATCACTAATGATAAAATCTACAGCTTCAACAATCAGTATTTACTGTTAGCAATATTTACCATGACTTTGTTTTGACACAATACCCCATTTCAGAAAAAATCAAAGAAATCCTAGTACGTTTGCCAAAAGCATGATTTTTAAAAGTGTATAAGCAAAATATTTATTCATCCCAGATACATGCCACCTGAATCTCTCACTTTGTTTCAAGTAGGAATGTGCACCCAGGGTTTTCATATGTGATTTCCACAGCAAGTTTTCTTTCCACAGAAAGAAATGTGATGTAGAAAAACTGAATTTTTGGGTTATAAAGTTTTCTGATAATTAGCTCAATGCCTTCTTTACTGTTAGCATAACTAAGGAAATGAAAATAAAAGTTATTTAAGGATACAGCTCATAAGTTCTGTATTATAAACAAGTTACCTGAAGAATACTTCAAGACAAGTAGTAAAAATAAAGTATTCCTCAGACTAATATGTACTGAAAAACAGATTTGTGTGAAACAAGTCCCCAAGGGATTTTATTAACTTCACACATTTCTTTCCCTAGAACCCCAATAAAATCCATCATTGTTAGACATTCATAGAAATATGGAATATTTACATTCTGTGTAAATCTTATTTGGTGTTTGAACATCCAGAAGCTGCATTTCCAAGTCTAGCAGTAGTATGGGTAAAACCGATTGGAAGACCACTGTAGATAAGATGAGACATGGAGTGTCACTTTCTACTCAAGCCAACAACTAAGTAAGGTAGGGAAATTTAAAACAAAACTATTGCTCAGGGCAAACTCAGACCTGTCCATTTGGGTGAGATACATGGCTGGGAGAATTAAATTAGGCATTTTAACTGCAATGTAAAAACACATCTATGAGTTCTGTGCTTTGGACACAATTAATCCAGCAAAATGCTGTGAACAGGACGAGAACAAGGCTGGTGGCTATAAACAAAGAGGCAGAAAGACTGACAGAGAGACAGAAAGACAGAAAGAAAGTGAAAGAGAAGAAAGAATACAACAACCAAAAAAAATTAAGAGATATAATATTTGTGCAAGAGATGCATTCTCAGAAAATTTACTAAAACAGTATTCAACCTACTATTTGTAACTAGTCTATTGACATTTAACTGTCTATGCTGCCATTTTGTGATAATATAGTGAATTCACAATTATCCCTAATGTCTTCTATGGGAAAATTAATGGATACCAATATATTTAGGCAAAGCCCCAAATATTTTTAGCAATTACAAACAGTGTAGCATCTCTTAATCCAGCCAGAGATAAAAAATTATATATTTTCTCCTATTAGATTCTTACCAGAAGGAAGAGTTAAACTTCTAACTTATTCCCACATTATTCCCACACTTCCTGGTGTCCCACATTAGCACAAGCAGAACGATGGTGCATACATTTCTGGCCCTTTCTGCTATTTATCAGAAACCACTCTGACATTCCACTTGTTTTTTTTAATTTTCTGCTCCTCTGTGTAGGAAAATAAGCAATGATGAAGAATTTTTTTTTTTAAATTGCTGTTTTGGAAGAGAGTATAAGTGACTGAAATGTTTGCAAGGTAAGTTCAACTTTATTTAACACAGTACTAGTTAGCTGTTACAGGGCTCTCTCTCTATACACCCAGTTCAGTTTCTGTCGGACAGACAGAAAAAGAGCCGTGCTTCTTCTAGTCCTGGAGAATATGTCTCGTGTTTAGCAGTACTGATTAATGGGTTTGAAAGACAGATGCTGCATGTAAGACGTCTCAGTCAGATCGAGACATCACAGACTCACTCAAAGAAGGCAGCTAATCTCCCGAGAAAAGACCTTTGTCCGTTCAGTGGTAGGCCACACTTCAGATTTGATAACCCGTGTGAATCAGACAGACACACTTCGCTGGGTGACACGCATATCCTTAGGAAGTCAGTGATTATAATTCTATAAACTGATATAAGTTTTATCTTTATAAAAAAAGAATAGGAAATTAAAGTAGAATAGGAGTCATACACAGTCTTTGAACTTACAGTAGCTAGCCCATGAGAACAAGAAAAGATTCAGAGTAGAAGTTTGCAGAGAGTTTGGTTTAGATGTGGCTGCTAACATTACCTATTCCAAGGACTTGTTATTGCCCATTATAAGAAACTTTAAAAAATTACTGATAAGTTTGAAAAACTTTAACAGGTTCAACTATGCTTTTCCAGGCTGGGTACCTGCCTCTGGCTGTTGCATTATGGTTTGCTGTTTGTTTTCATTTGCATCTGAGTTTTTTAAAAGCTTTGCCAAACCAATCACGTTCTCTTGAAGAACAGAGGAATGAGATCAGGAAAAATCATTTCTTGGCAAAATTAGACAATTCTGAACATTTGCTCAGTGAACACCATCCATTTTGTGCACTTCAATGAGGAAGGGTTCCTATCCGGAAAATAATGAGTGTGCAGTTAATGGTCATCTCAGACCACATGCACACAAAGGATTAGAAAAAGGCTGGCCAAACGTCTGAGCGCTTTTGGTCCAAACTTTGGATTGCTTGAACGTGTAACTTAATCATGCTCTTATAACACAGCTTTTTGTTCTTGTTATTTGCAAGTCTTACTCATTTCCTCATTGAATATTAGTGGGAAATTATTCTTGTAATTCTTTGCAGTGTTCAGCTCCTAGTGAGCCTAATGCATGAATCACAGTTATGTCATCTCTTCTTCACAAATCAAACAATGCCTTACTATAACCCTGGACTCCAATTGCTGATAACATAGTGGTTCCAGTTTTGGCTGGGTTCAGCTTTTCATACTGCTGTCCTGCTGCTGGCTTATGATTCTGTCTGGTTGTCAGGCTCCTGCTTCCCTCTCCTGTTGAAGCTGGGTTGGCTTCAGGCTATGATAATTTTGCCTGCAGTCCTTACCTCCTGCTGTTCTATCAAGGACAATAACGCTTGAGGCTGAACCTTAAATTTTAAATCCTTTATTCTGCAGAGCCTTAAGGCACATTCTGCTGCTTCAAGAACCAAATCACAGACTGATTTTTTTGTAGGTTTGTATGTTTCTCTAAATCCTGGGACATTAACTTATTTGTAGCAAACACTGAGCAGAGTGGCTGTAAAGACTGCACAGCCTAGATCAAAGTAGATTTGTTTTCTAACGCAAGAATTTCTAAACACCCAGCACAATGCCCTTCATAGTCACTTCAACTGGTTCTGTTACAGCACTTCTCTTTGCAAAGCCAAAGCTGGTCAATATTTTAACATAAAACCACTGTACACTTACTTCCTTTTCTTGCAAGTGCAAGATGGAAATCTATAGCAATTGATATGCCATTCACGATTTCTTAACTTTGTAGTTAAATTTTCTCAGGAGAGTTTTTCAAAAAGCTACTCACCAACTTGCAACTAAATAATTAATTGTTGGAGGACTGTGCACTACTTTAACATTTCACATTTGGAATGATAGCCACTCAGCTATTCAAGTAACGTGTCATGTAAAACCAACATCAAGAGAGTCAGAATCTATCTTTTTTTTCTGTATCGTATCGGCTGCACCAGATCAGTAACAGCTTTGTAAAATTTAAGCAAAGTATATACTGATATTTATAAGAATGCTAGCTTTCTGAAATGGCACTGCTTGTCCATTGTGTCCATTGTCCTTTTGACTGACTCTCTTTTGTCCCTGCGCTAGGGAGAAGAGAGTATTTGTACATCCTTACAGTTCCATACATTCCTGTAAAGCAGTAGGTTCAGTCATTAGCAAAGTACTTCAGACTTAGCATAGTTCAGTGGAAATCAATCAAAGCACTTGTATGATTAATGCTAAAAGCGGTTTAAGTACATTGATGGATTGTGACCTAAAAGCATCCTAACTCTTTACTGCTTTATTTACCTGCAGACTGAACATAAAGTATTTTGTATTCACATTGAGCTGACTTACCCGGTTTTGATTTTCATAGCGTTATCTCTTATTTCAGTGTTAGCAATACAGCCACAGCCATTTAAACAATATTGGAGTATTCTGAAGTGTAAAAACCTTTTAAATTTCTTTTCAAAGATGCCTTTGGGGCTTCAAAAGCTCAGTTAATACCAAGTAGGAGCAAAAGCAACACTTTTTACAGAAGAAATATGTGGAGAAGAGAAAGAATGCAGCTCGCTACTTTTACTTAGATTTAAAAGTGGGTCAAAATGCATACGTTACCTACACATGCTGAGCAATTGATATAGCCTTTTAAATATAGGGTTTTTAGTATTGTCGAAGGAAGCTGCGTAAAGAAAACGCTGTTTCATCACCTTGACTACAAAGACAAGTGTGTATGTATGTTTATGTTATGAAATAGATGCGAAGGACCTTATGTATAGTATGAGTTGCATAGTATATATAGATATAGTTGCTCCCAATTTAAGCATCATAAAACACGGCATATGCAATCTTGTTCATAAAGGTAAATTATTCTACTCCTGTTTTATACAAACGCAGTTGTTGCAAGATTAAAGCTTCATTCTTCACTCTGTTGTAATTAATGGAAAATCACGTTGACCTCAGCAGAGCACTAATGTCAGTGTGACTTTTCCAAAGTCACTCAGGAGGTTTGTGAAATAAAGCCTGTACCATTCCTCCATGCTCCCTAGGACCTTCCTACACTGTTGCTATATACTCTCTAGGACTACTAACAACTTTACCTGTCATTGATCAACAACTATTGATCAAAATTCCCATCTGTAACATGTCCCAAATGGTCTTTGTCTTGAGTGAGAGAAACAAGTTTCACATTTCTGTTTGATTTATAAGTACTAAAAATGGTAGAAAGTACCTTACGTTTTAACTTGAGAAAAAAAGGCTCCCTTTCCTATAAATTCATAGCTCCAAGGCCCTTTGGAGGCTCCAAAGTTTCACAGTTAAGGTACTACAAAAGCCAATCTTTATTTGGGAGATAAAAACATATGTTTATCTCACCTTCTAATCTTGTTCTCCTGGCTCCAGCAATACACCCTCTGCTGCCAAGCAATCTGAATGTACATCTGCCTCCAAGGTATATCTGCCTCCAAAACTATAAGGAAAGTGGCCAGCTGTGATGACATATAAAGACTGAACCAAAAATACTTGGAGAAAGTGAGGAAGAAGCAATATCTCAATGACACTTTTGCAACACATCATCTGTGAGGGGCCAACACAGAAAGTCTGGCTGCTAATCAGGGCTGGATATAAGCCATAAAGTTCAGCTACAACTGCAAACTTTCCTGAAGCCTGAGGACATTTGGCTTCATGCATTCAGTAGACAGAGAAGGGCTAGCACTAAGTGTGTTTTACCTTGTATAAATTATGGAGGTGTTCTGGTGCAGATGTTTTCTTCAGATTCATGTCCATCATTACTACTGATTGAGGACACAGCAGGGAATAATCGCACATTGAAGGCTATTGAGGCTGTTTTCACAAACCTACTTGACCTGGTTTACAGGTTTGTTCTTAGGGATATATTTTTTCGGTTCAAGGAGAGAGTGAGTGGGTCAGGCAGAAGCAAGGGAGACTGCCCCTCCCCTGTGGAGTTACTGGGCCTGCCCCGAGAGAAGGCTGTGGGCTGTCTCTCTTGGCGAGCAGTAAAGAGAGAGTCATAGAAGCAACTCGGAGCTTGCAGCCCAGAGAAGCTACAGATAGAAGAGGGGTGCAAGGAGCTGGTCTTTGGCACAAAAAGACAACTTCCTAAGGACCAGAAGGGAATTGCTGAGTTTTCTGTTACTCATACAATCAATATATTATCCAAAAGCCCTGATAGCGAGGACCTTCCCAGCAGAGTGGGCAGTGGAAGACTGAATTAAAAGCACTTTTTTTTTTCATTGCATTTTGCCTACTCATTTCAAGTTTCCTCTACTCAATAGTTAAAGATGCCTCTTTATATTCTAATGAAAATGTAATAGATTTTAGGTAGATCTGTCTCAAAACTGGACAACTTGGAACCACGTACAGGCATACAGCCACAAGAGACGGGACACACAGAAAGTGAACATTCTATGTTCTCAACGACAGGACAAAAAGAGAAACAAAGCATTCATTTGCCTACTGAGCTATGCATTTTGCTCTGGAAGAATATTTTTTTTCACTGTTTGGCATTCATGCCAAACAATCTTCATTCATCTAGCATGGACCTGGCAAAGGAGAAAGTTTTTTTTCATCTTTTACTTTCATTGACATTCTTTGTACGTGGGGTTTTTTCCAACTCACATACAGACTACCTGGGTGAAGTTAGGTTTTAGGACAAGTTTGGGAGCTGTTCTAACTCTCCCTAGTCTCCAGTGGCAAAATACTCTTTCATTAAATGAACCACCTTGGGACAACAAATTTCTCACCTTCCCGCTCTCACCCCCCCCCAGTGTTTAATCCAAAGCTAGAGGACTACACATGCAGCAGATGTGTTTGTCTGCACTATATAAATCCATACTCCCAAGCCTAGGCTGAATATGTGTCACCTTTATGTCCGGAAAATGCCAGGACCCACAGGGAAACTTATTTCCAATTCTTTGCCTTGTCACTGTCAGGCATCTGATCCCTGGTGCTCAAATACATCATTGCACCTTCTGTTTCAGCTCTCTGATCATTCAGACCCTTACCATTTGGTTCAGTGTGACGTACCATACACTTCAGATATATAGCCTAATGGCTTGGTTGCAAAATTTGGCAGTGTTTCTCCCTAAGGTACATATGCTAGGATTATAAATATCTTGCACTCAGGGAAGCTGAATGGGAAAGAGTATTTGTGGTGGTCTCAGAAGCAAGTTAACCCACATCTAGAAAGCCCCAGTGGTGGAATACTTCCCTTTTGCAGAGAGGTTTAAAATGCTTTGTTGAGCTTTGTGACCTTGAGAAAGCCAGAGTATAGTTAGGTGAACACAGCAGATGGGAAGTAGGAATCATGTTGGCTCTACAAAGGATAGTTAAGATACGGAATAGCTTCCTCCGGTCTTCGTTGTCCACAGGAGCGCTGTGGTATTGTCTGCCTTAGCTAGAGGAAAAGCAGGAAGATTGTACGCGTCAGTCAGGCTGGTGGTTGTAGAAAACTGATGGTTGAGTGAATCTCTGCAGGAGAGACTGAATTGCTTGGGTCTTTCAATTAGGCCAGGCCCAGTGACCAAGCAAGTGGGGCTGTGGTTTCATGACAAACCATGTTCAGCAGAGTACTGGTTGAGGATATTCTCATACCTCGTATTTCTTCCAGTATTTCTTCCATTGCTTACATATGCCCTTACACTAGCAATTTTCCTCTCAGCTCTATACCATAATCCTGTGTGAGACTTCACAATGAAGCAAGTTAAGTGGATTTTTAACTGGTAAGAGTTAAAAAACCCCAACCCAACCCAAACCAGAACAAACCAAACAAAAAAAAAATCCTGGAATTTTTCATTTAAAAAAGATAGATTTTCCTAAGGAACACTTCAGGTACAGCTGATGAATTCACTAGTGTATATAAAATGATGAGGTACTACATGATAAATACTTAATAAGGTATAAAAAAGAACAACAATTTAGTATTGTAGCAGTGACTACAGTAAGAATCTGCTAAAAAACTTTGACCATTTCCATTATCATTTGGTGGCTGTTTTAGAAAACATCTGATATAACCAAGTGGTATTTGCACTGAGCAGGGTATTTGTATCTTCTGCCTTAGTCTTTGGAGAACCTTGTAGAGAAGTTTTATGTAGGTTGAAAACTCTCCCCCCTTCTGTGCCCCTAACTCTTGTTTTCAAGTGATGTTTGAGCTGAGCTAGGTCTCTCTTCAAGGTTTGACAGTTTCATGGAAGAACTTGCCTACTCAGTCTCTTTTGCGGAGTATTCATTTTGTTTGCCACCCCCCAAGTTTTTGTTTTTATTTTGTGGTTTGTTTGGTTTGTTGTTTTTTTTTTTCTTCTACAAAGAAAGTCACTGACACCTGCTTTGAATCTAAGTTTCCACCTGTCTTTGAACAGTCGTCTTCTAAATAGACCTTGTCTGTATCTGTTAGTTAGATTTGATAGTTTATGCTGCTTCCCTGGAACACCTCTCAGCATTTTTACCACCCAGAGCTTCATCTCTGCCAAAAAGGTAACTGCAATATCCTGGTACATAAAGGTAGATTTCTACTCTAGATCTACAAAAATAAAAAAAACCCACCACTGCCTTTTTTCCATTTTTTGAGAACTTGGCTCAGAGCTTGAACCAGCTACCTTTGAGGCATATAGGGACCTTCATATTAAAGCTCACCTACTATCTGTGTACCAGTACTGAGAAGATTTTAATATCAAGGCACAGAACATCCTAGGGTCTGCACACAGGGAAATCTTCAGCCCTGGCACCAACTCTCAGTGTTATCTATGTATCATGATCAGTACCAACATTTACAGTACTGATTCAGTCCTTCCTGAATCTGTTTACCAGTGTCTTCAGTCAAAATAGCTTTACCGGGTTTACCTTTGATACCTACAAGAGAATGACTTTCCTCAGACTCTGCAAGATCTATTCTTTCTCTGCTACAGGATTATTCCTGTCCCTCCTCTCTCTCCATCACTACCAAGTCAACTTCCAATTTATTCCTGCTTCATGAGTATATGAACCTTACAGTTTACTGTAGTAAGCAAAAGGAACATAGAAACAAATTTTATTTTTTTGGTACTACCATACTTATTTTGTCCTTGTTTGTGTTTGATTTTGTAAGCAAAAGAATTGGTCATGCCAGGGAACTCAGCTCCTCTGTTCTGTTTCAGATCCAGGCCACCGTGTCCAGGAGAATGGAAGTGGGCTCAGCAGTCCTTCCAGCTGTCCTGTTAAGAAGCTGTTCAATTACTTAGAGGAGAAAGGCATCAGTCCTGAGTAGGCCTCATATGTATATGTTAGTCATTGCCAGATGAAGCTGTTATACCATCTGTTCTTCTTTCTTATGACTGCAAATCTTTTTAAGACCCTTCCTCAGAATGACACAGGCTATGAAGATTCTTATAAATGCACAAATTATTGTATAGCGTACTGAGCACAGATATGATAGATCAAATTCAGATCCAGTAAATGGTTGATATTATACTTCTGAGACATGATTTTTCTGGCCTATTTTAGATGCCTACTTTAAAATAGGATCAATTGCACACCAAGGTGCCCTCTATGAATTATAAACAGAGGCTACATTGAGTCCTTGTAGACATCTGTGCTGTCAGCTCTAAAGCTAGGCAAGATGAATACCATCCATAAGGCCTAAGAGTAGTAGCGCTGCCTGCAAGGAGAAAAAGCAAGTTTATCCACAGCTCATTCATTCTTCAACAGCTCACTGAATCATGGAGGGCCAGCAAAAATCTGGTTTTGGTCTTCCGCTGCTCTGCACCAAATGAGCCATTTCCTCACAGCCCTCCTTACAGCTGTGGCATCTCACACTCTCCTAACTCCCGTTCCACACATGTTTTTCCTTAGCTCCTTCAAAGCTGGAGACGTTGCTGTGCTGCACCATAGCTAGAGAACACATGGACATGCGTGTTCATCCTGTCACACAACATTCTTCTTGCAACTCCATGCAGATGTTCTGTTAGATTGACCCAAATGGGGTACAACCTCAAAAAAGAAGACAAGGATCAGTCCTTCCTTACGCTGGAAGATCTAATATTCTGCAGTAAGTGAGCACAGAAAGAAATTAGAGTGCTAACCATGCAAAATTTTACACCTATGGTTAATTTTATGCACTTAGTAGACCATTGGAACAATATGGATTGCTATTCAGATAGCCAAGCCAAGGCACAAGAATTTGCAGGAAGATAACGTAAGTCATACACAGAGTCTATAGAAAAAAGAAAAATCTCCTGAGTTCAAGTCTTCTGTGTTGTAAACATAATATTTCTTCTTATTTTCATCTTCGCGCAAAGCTTAGACCATATATTGTAATTATTACAATACCCTAAAGTATGTCTGGTGTATAACAAATTGCATGCAAGTGATTCAACCCAGAAACCGGACAGATGGCATTTGTACTGCCACTGTATTCTGGGAGACTTAATTCCTCATGTTCATAGGGGCTGTAGAGATTCCTGCTAAATCAAAATACTATCTCACCTCATGGCCTCATTCCCAGACTCTCAAGTTTCCCTCCCTTGGCCTGTATCACACACTTCTGGGATTGTGTTAGCTGGTCCTGCTCATATTATGCACAAACATTTCTTTGGAGGTCCTATTCCCTAGGATACTCCAAGGTCCCAGCTAGGTCAAAAGGCTTATCTCAGAGAACAATAAGAAGATGTAACATTACACTTGATGATGTTAATAAATTTAAGTTGATTTGACAACAATTTCATTTAAATTTTGATACTAATTCCTGATTACAAATATCTTCTTGTTTTACCAGTATTATTCAATGCCCCATAATTCTAGACATACAAGCACAAGCTTTTGTTTTCAACTAGCTTGATCCTGAATTCACACAGCTATTAATCAGTTTAATATGCTTCATGTTGCTAATTTGAAAAGCACATAAGGAAGAAGTCTGTGCAGTACAGATACGACAATTAGTGAAACAATCCTTTTTTTAAAAATTTGCTTGGGTAGTACAAATCTTACCAGTAACTTTGTCTCCTTGCACTAAAGAAGAGTAAATGAGACAGTTGTTCTCATGCCAGCTACTTTTGGTGCCAGAGGTAGCGATAGAAATATGTTGCCTCTGGAGGTTCAAGAGTATTTAATAATCCTCCCCCTTCCATCGTTATTTTCCATTATTGGTCCCTCTTCTCTCTTCCTTGTTATCGTCTAGTAAACAGGCAAGTGTGCAGACACAATATATAAAACTTAAAAAACCAACATGTTCATAAAGAACCGGTTGTCGGCCTGAAAAAAAAATAAAAGAAATGAAAGAGGCAATGCAACTCCAAGAGAGAACAACTTTGACTAAAATTGTGTCATGCCGAGGTGCAGTATAAGATTCTACATTATACATCACATTAAGTTCTGAATTCAGTTAATATTTTAATGTATTTTTACACATTTGTGTTTGATTTCTCTCACCGTATGTGTTTTAGAAGTGGTGAGATTAAAAAAAAAGGCCCTGGAGAGTCTGAAAGGCGGGAAAAAAGCTTCTGACCAGAGGAATTTGCCTTCTTCAAGAAATTAAAAAAAACCCCAACCTTTATTTTTCCTAGATTACTATGATGGATCTTGGCTGAACTCAGGATCTGGAACCAGGTCGACTAAAGACTGGATTTTTATGATATCTTTCACCTTGCCTATCTCAATACAAGTGCAAGGTAGTCTACTTTTGAGCCTAAAGACTTATGATATTAAAAGAATATACTTAGTTTAAATAAGCATACCCATGCCAAAACAATGCATAATATGGAAAAGATGAGACAAAAAACAATTACCTGTAATGGATGTTAGCCATGCCAGCTGATACAGTAACAGTAGCATGTGTAGAACTGACTTTTAGGTCCTGAATCATTTTTACCAAAGCTACTTAGTATGTTTTAATGAGATAAAAGAGTTTTAAGTATAATTGTACTTATGGATGCAATTGTGTGCTATCATACAAGCTGCTCAGACCAAGATCCAGATAAGTTTACACCTAACTCCAAAGTAAAGGCCTTAGGGCTTGGAAGAACTGTATTATTACTGTGGCTTAAAAAGTTACTGTGTATCAGCTGAGCTGTGATAATTGCCTGTGCGAGTGCTCTGGACCTAGCCAAATACTAGGTAATTTGATTTAGGTTGGCGCACCCTGAAGGCTTCTCGGATGCTATCCTTACTGATGTTAGACAACTGCTGTAGTATTTTTCCATTTCCTTAGGACGTGTGTTAGACCAGTAATGAGAAGGTTGATAATATTAAATCAACGGTAGGACAATAATCCAGTCAAAGATTTATGTGATCTAACTTCAGTATTCTACAGTCTACCTCTGTTCTAGTCATCCAGATTCCTCTTATAGTCATCAGACAGAAATGGGCACATCTAGGATGCAATTACAAAGCAGGTATCTAAAACAGACCAGATTAACAGATTTCGAGATATGCAGATTTAGAGGTATAGCACTCATTAATTTATTAAACATTAGTGGATTTGAACAAGATCTGTCATTTCCATGCTCCATATGTGGCCTAGAAATTATCTTTGAATTTAAATAACCTGGTATATTTTATATTACGTTAGCATATTGGTTGGCCATAATCCAGAGTAGGATGAATGCTGGAGTTAAATGCCTCATGCATATTTTGTACTCAGATTATTCTTCCTCAGAGTTATAAGTCAATACAGAACATTAATGTAATGTACCACTTCTTGCAGAAGTGAATGAGCCATTTCTTTCTGGGAAAGAACACGGATGTCTAGCTAGGTGTGGATATGTGATGTAAACTGCACTTGCTATGAAGATGGTCTACTTAATCAAGATGATCTGATGATTTAAAATGTGAGGTAGTGGATTTTTAGGATAAACATATACTGGTTTATTGTTAGCAAAAACTATTCCACTGGCAAAAATTTGCTGTTTATCGTTAAATCCCATGAGGCCACGTAACCCACTCCCCTGGCCAAAGACAGAGTGAATGCATATTAACCATATTTGACAGATGTTGAGCTAGCCCTGTCTTCAAGCTTCTAAAAAGGGGGATTCCACAGTCTTCCTAAATAAACTGTTCCAATGTTTAACTATCCATACAGTAAAATCTTCCTAATGGACAACTTAAAACTCTTTTGCTGAAATTTAAGCCCATTACTTATTGTTCTATCCTCAGTGGACATGAGGGGAGTATATGCCTTCCCATTTGGCAGCACTCTATTACATATTTATTCAACATGTAAGAGACATATCAAGTCTACTCAAAACATTCTCTTTGTAACTGTTATCTGTCTAAATAATCTAGTTGGAAAGTAACATGTGTGTTGTGTACATCTGTGCATGTTGCAATGAGGTCAATGAAATTCTGTGCTGTTTGGGATTTACGTATTCTATGGCTAGTTACATATTGACAATCTGACTATTAGTCCCTTGAATCCTATTCCCAAGAAGATGTCTTTCAACATGCAATCTATCAGGATTCAAGTTGACAGCACATGAACATGAGTCCAAGTAGATTAATATTTTGTATAATGGAGCTTTGAAGAGGTATATCTGATGATGTTCTTTTCTTTTCACAGTAACAAGTTAGAGAAAACTTAGCTTCAGAAGTGCTATAAAGCATCAGTCAATTTTTTGGCATCACTTTAGTCTTACATTACAATCAAGTACCAAAGAAAACACAGCTTTTATAAACCACTCTGATACAACCTAATTGGAGTTAATTCTCATTTCAGCTATGCCACTATAAGTATATTAATACTAATGGGGTTTCACAGGCAAGCAGAATTATGCCCAGGCTGTGTTATTCCTAGGAAATGTAGTTCATGGTGCAAGTAAAAATTTCAAGGAGAACTTTATCAGCTGGGTGCACTATAATGCATTATAAATGAAGTCATAGCTTTAACTGAGCTGTATTCAGAAAGACTGCTCATGTGTTGTGAATTATGATCCTTTCTTCCTCCTTTGACTGAAACATATCCTTGGAAGGACGCAATTGTCTCTCAGGTGTCTTATGGATAATGTGCTTAAGTGTTAACACCTGTAAAGATAAAAAAAGAAGTATAATACGATTTCTTATCCTATATATAAAATTTCCAAATCTGTATACTAAATGTGAAGCCAACATTTTATTCCCTGGACAGTTTACAGTTCATTAGCAGCAGCATTCACAGCCATCTGACAGTTGGCCAGAACACTGATCTAAACTAGAAGATAATGAGGTTAGAAAATATCTTAGAGGAGTATAAGAGCTCTAGAGTATCATCAGACTGTACAAAGAAAAACTGCAAATGGCAAATAGATCTTTTTGTTTCAGAATGCTTCTGCAATGCCTCTGTGGCACAACAGAATGAACCCTACTCTAAAAAGTTCAGTGATAAAAAGTCAGGAGCAAGAAACTGTTGTGACAAAAACCCAGGCTTCTTTCAGGTCCTTTATGTGGTACTTGTGAAGCAAGACTGGGAGATAACCTTTTGGCCAGCAGCATCCAAGGGACCACA
The DNA here is from genome assembly GCA_034782735.1 of Sagittarius serpentarius. Classification (NCBI taxonomy): domain Eukaryota; kingdom Metazoa; phylum Chordata; class Aves; order Accipitriformes; family Sagittariidae; genus Sagittarius; species Sagittarius serpentarius. The sequence goes on along the minus strand of JAVKLA010000017.1, from coordinate 12,207,248 downwards.
TTCAGTGTTTCCTTGCTACATGGCTTTTAATACAGAGAAGCACTGATTATCTCCCAGATTTCTTGCTTCAAAATGCCATTGGAAGTGGAATCCAAAGGATCAGGTGGCAAGGGACATGAACTGTTTTCCTGGAGATGAAGCAGCTAGGTAAATGATGTCACTAAGCAGATATTCATATATATTTCCTGGGGAATTTTATATACCAATTGCACTTCAATGTAGCTTAACAAAATAATCATGGATTTGGCCACAAACAGTATAGTTATCAGTCATGGTCATGGATCTACATAAACAAATCATTCCAGAGCACCATGGCTTTTGCAAACAAGCATTCTTTTCTCCGTGTTTGTCAGTATAGGAGCCTTCTTCTGGAAAACTTGACAAAACTAATCGCACTAATAGACGTGATGGTTCCCACTTCAGTGACCTTAGAAAGACTGCAAGTTTAGGGAAAAAATGGGAACTATAGCAGCTCACTTGAGGTGAGCCTACCACTTTCTCACCCATGCGGATATCTGCCATCTTTCCTATTAAATAAAAAATAAAACCAGTTTTGATCAGATACAATGAAACATTACACAGATTTAGTGGGGAAGGATGAAGAGAAGGGGAGCGGGAGAGACAAAATGCTGATAGGAACGCTATTAAAGACCTCAGTATGGCGAAAGCTTCTAAATGTAAGATGCAGTGATGACTGTTGGAGTTTAAATGGGATATTAAACTGACTTTCACTTAAATGAAACCACTGATCTCTTTACTTTCTTCTCCAATTGCTTTTGAACCTTAGAGAAAATATAATGTCTCTGAACCCTTTTTTTTTTCATATTCAGACACAACAAAATCATTCAGGAAATGGCCCACTTACCTACTGCAAAAGGGAAGCACAAGCCATCCTTTTCTTCACAGGATGGAGTGCTGTATAGGTAGTTAATGACCACCAGATACACCCTCCTTCAAATATCACGGTGGTAGCTAGGGGAACCCTGACCAGTAAACATTTCTGGAACAAGGACTGGCAGCAGTGCAGAATTTAACCTAATGTTATACCCTGGATTTGGTGATGATCGACAGGATGTTTCAACAATACTAGTCTAGCTTGCTAGAAATGAGACTTCTTCCCCACTCTATTAATTTGGGAATGCCTGAATTGTCACAAATCAGACCAGTTAACAACCTGAAGGGGAAGGACACCAGACGATTGCAAATATAGGCCGGAGACTACCCACGGTCACAGTTGTTGTGCTTGGGAGCCTAATGAGCAGCTCCTAGCTCTTACAGTCCTTCTCATTTACAGACTCAAAGTACTTTACGAGATTTCTGCTACTCTCATTTAACAAATGGTGGGCTCAAGGGAAAAAATGTGTGTGTGGAAGCAGAGCCAGAAATTAAAACTAGATTTTCCTCTAGTCTCCACCCTTCTCTTGCCCTGAACTACCACTAAAGATGTACCACAGTTTAAGCCTAAAACACATAGTATTAAGGGTTATCGGCTTATATAGCTGTATATGTGTCAGAGAATTGGGAAAGGGAGTTTTAGAGTTTTGGTACAAAAGTCACGTAGGTGATCTGGCCTGTTCTGTTGAAATACCTTCCAGTAATCTTGTAATTTTGCTAGAGATTGGTGAAAATATGTTTCAAGCGATTGTACCACTGTCATCTCATTGGTTACGTTACCTCATTCAAATTGGGTGCCAAGTTTCCCCTGACTGCCCAGGACCACAGGGTACCTGGAACAGAGCTGCAGTCATGGTCTTTGGCAGCTCCTGAAGACTGCGCTTTCCTGATGCCCTTACTGTGTTGGGGAAGGAGTTTGAAGAGCTGGATAAGAATTTTCTTCCCAAAACATAAGTTTTTTCTTTTAAGTACAAAACAGAAATCAGGTCACTGTATTTTAAACTGACATTTAGATGAGAACCTGGTATTCCTATCTGTCTTTTCAGCAGGGATTCATGGGTAAAGGTTTATCAGTTTTATCCTGAATTGTGGAATGCTCAGTCACACCTGCTGCACTTCCAGTACAAAGAAACACAAGGACATGTTATGCATGGAGGTGATTATTTCCCAAACTAATTTAAGTACAGCCTGAAACAAATATATTTGATTCTGTGGATCTCATCTAAACCTTGTATATCTCCATTCTACGCTGACATTTATGCTGCCTGATGTTTTCTTTCTCTTTAAAATAATACTCGTTATAGGAAACTAAACACATAGATCATACATATTTATGTAGAGACACATTTATCAACCATTAAAAATTTTAATTAGCCCTTTTTGTTTTGTATTGTTTTGTTTTTAAGGCATAGAGAAAGCTCTATACAAATATGCTGAGAATAACCAAGTACTCTCTGGGAAGCCTTACAAATTATCCCTGTTCTTTTGTATGCCTTAAAACACGAGCTTCTCGGAATACAAAGTCACAAATATGGGCTATACTAATGTGTTTTCCTTTCACAACAGTAATTACTTGGAGGATAACTCCACTGGTGCAGTGATACTTGTTATGTAGGTTGACTTCAGTTCACTAAATCTGATTTCCAACTCAGGGATGATAGACCACATTGAAAACACAGGATCTAATTTCTATTAATAAAAAATATGTGACAATCCTAATTAGAACTGAAGTTGTTTTAAACCCCAACCTTTATAAGAACATTTCTAAGAGGAAAACAGCCCTATATTCTTCAAATATTTTTCATGGACCTTTTTGCTTCATCAAAATGATTCAATATTAGAAAAGTGGGGTTTTTTATGAGACTGTTTTTTGTTCTTTTTCTTTGGAACCTGAAAAACTGCTGTGAATTAAAAAGCAAAAGATTTGGTTATGTCACTTTATTTAAATACCTACACCTTTCTAATTAACTCTACTTACCCTGAAGAGCAGAATGTGATTATTTTCTTATAGGGCATCTTTTCAAATCAGTAAAAGGTAGTATAATTAGTATGCAGTTTTGAATGATTGTGTTCAAATTTGACCCCTCCAAGACTCACACAGTGTTTAAGGAAACGCATCCTTCCTTTTCCTTCTGTTACAATCTGCAGTTCCTGCATGATGTTTATTGAAGTAAAATCTTGTTATGAAACCTGCGATGTCAATGATGTGTTACTTAACCACTTACTGAAGGTAACCTGATAATAATTATTTTAGCAATGTTTTGTTGCTTTTCATTTCTGAATGATGCACTGGAAAAATCTGGAAGATTTTTCTTCCTTCTTGTTTGTTTTTATTCTGTTTCTTGCTTTTGCTTTGGAAATGTGAAAGCTCTAATCTTTTTTTCATTTTGTAAGGGAACAGCTAGAGAAACATGCGAATATTTTCTTGCGAGCTCCTGAACCTTACCCAAAAGGATGGGAATGCCGTATTTTCAGTAAAGATATCCTTCATCCTAAATATTGTGATTTATACAGTTGCATAAAGGTCATGAACCTGCCCTGGGTAGCCTGCACCCTCATAAAGTCCAACTGAGGTCATTGGGATTCTCCCTTAGTGCAAGAGTCTATTCAGGCCCTTTGCACAGTGAACCATCCCATCATCAAAATGCTCTGAGGATAAATTGAACAGAAGTTTTACAGTTTGAATTGAAAAAATCTGATCTTTTACATAGTATTCAATTTAACCCTGCTACTGTAAAAACACCACATGTTCAAATGGTCTATAGATGGAGTCATACTGAGGGGGGTTTGGAAAGGGGAACAGAAAGGGTAAAGTTGTGAACACAGTAGTGTGGTTTCCTCATTCATTTGGTTCTAGATAGATACTGAATGTACTGCTCTTTTGCAAATTTTCTTCGGGTCACTAGGGTGACTCTCGGCAGCTTTGCTTGCTGGCTGAACCGATCGGTTTTACATCACTTTAGACTGTGCTATTCCACTAATGCATTAGACAAAAGAATTACCATAGAACAGGGGGTCATAACAAATGGCTTTTGAAACAGGTCCAGCTAAATACAAAAATGAAGAGATATTTAAAACAGCACTAAATAAAATGGAAACATTTAAAAATAATCCCCCCAAAAAACTAATTGCAACCATTTGTTTCATAGGATTAAATCCTTATAGAACATTTTATCTGACTATTTGGACTAGGACATGAACTTTACAAATTACTACTTTTTTGTTTTATTTGGCACCAGCTGTGTGCATGCTTCTGAAACATCACCAGTCATGCTGAGCATTTAGTAGGAATGTTGCAATGGCAATTTAGATGTTAAAGGACATTGTGATTTTTAAGGGCTTGTTATCATGGCCAGCTGTAGCTAACAGCTTGTAAGAGATCAGGAAGAGGTATGTGATTTTCTAACTAACAAGAGCAGCCTGTGTTTACCACAATTTCTTTTCTGCCACAGAATGTGAGGTGCTGGATATGGAAATAGATGTTTTCCTGGGAACAGTATTAATAAATGTTGTTATAACTGTGTTGTCTGTATTTTAATCTCTCAAGGAGTTTCAAAATGTCTAAAACACATCAAATATCCTCTCCAACATGCAATGGAGATGGGATGATGGGTCATGATATAAGATGACCATTAGTTACTACATAAAAGGAGGAGGCATTCTGTGGAGGATGGTGGTCACACAAGCCCTTGTTGCAGGATATTCTGTAGCTTCTTCTGATTCTGATTATGGCTGGAAGACAAAGAGTAGCCTGTTGAATTATGGGGTCATTTAGGATAAATGAGTATTGCTTGAAGGCACCTTTCAAGCAGTGGCTTTAAGTAGAGCATGTTTGCAAACTATTATTTGCACACAAAGCCATCATTTTCCTGATTACTTGGAAGCCTTGAAAAGATATATGCATACTGATCTTTTGAGTGTGCAGAAAATCAAATTAAGGTATAGGCTATTCTCTCAAACTCGTCTTTTCCTGGGTTTCTTAGAAAGAGATTTATACAATACTTCAGTAAACATCTCATCAGATGTTTTCTAAGACTTTTCAATGTCTTTGTAAAGATTGGTAAGGTAGATGTTCTGTGATATAAATATCTGCATAACTGCATGTTATTTTAGTAAGAGATTAAAGTAAAAGTAAACAAACTGTGGAACCATCAGCACCACACAGTTGTCTTTTGTGTCTTGTAATTATGTCTTACAGCTAAAGGTAAATTGATAACTCTGATGAGAAAACCATGTAACGTGTTGGAGGTCCCTAGACCACCAGTTACACTTCACTTTTTACATTCCAGGAAAGATGGTGAGCCTTGCTGGACAAACTGAAGGTTAATTGCGCGAACTGGACAGCATTATCAAACAAGTAGCTTAACTACAAAGATAAAGATACATGCTGTCCTTTACTAAATCTGTGAGACTTTTATCTGTGCATTGCATTAAGATATCAGTCTGATGTATTGTCTTTGCAATAGGAGGAAAACAGGAAAGAAATTTAAGCAGGATTGTAGAGTAACAAAAAGAGAACCTTGCATACTCATACAAAACTAGAATTATAATAAAAATCAAATACACGCTGAATGAAAACCTGAATAATTACTAGGTTTTAGTTAAGGAAGGGCTCTTCAGTGACCTCTGTAGTAGTTAGGCCTCGATAAAAAACTGACTGCAAACTTAATTTATCTCCTGTGGCCAAACCATCTCTCACAAGGTAGCTGACACCTTGTTCCCCCTTGAATTACCAAGTGTTTTGAAGCAAGAAACTCCATTATGAGAAGCTCTGAGATAACCTGCCCAGTGACGGTGTGACCTCAGCCTTAGTTTTTGTGCCTGTCTTCATCTGATTCTAGCACCCTTTGTGTTAGTGAGCCAACATGTAATTTTAGGTAAAGCATATAATATGCTAAATGTTATCCATAAAAAGAAAGGTCCAGTTTTCCTTTGAATGTAGGTGCATATTGGCTGTTTCAGCATGCTCTCGCCATGGTTTCTGCAGTCTATTAATGGCACTCCATGTGCAAACTCATCCCCCTTCTTTGTTTTCATCTTGCCTCCCTTCATTTTCTGAAAATAAAAACTTGGGAAGTAATTAGCAGAAAGAAAATATCCCTAGGCCACTCTGCTCCATTTATTCATCATCCTAATGGTGGAAGATTCAATTTTTGTGATTTCTCTGTCTTCTGGATGGGTACAGCCATCATACAGCCGGATGACAAGGACTTCACCTGAAGAAGTGTACTGGTTTCAGCTGGGATAGAGTTAATTGTCTTTCTAGTAGCTGGTACTGTGCTGTGTTTTGGGTTTAGTATGAGAAGAATGTTGATAACACCCTGATGGTTTCAGTTGTTGCTAAGTCGTGTTTAGA
>JAVKLA010000017.1:12162122-12200734 GCA_034782735.1 Sagittarius serpentarius | reverse complement strand
TTATTATTGTCACTTTATTGTTGTTATTAGTGTCATTGCTAGTTTCTTCCTTTCTGTTCTATTAAACTGTCCTTATCACAACCCATGAGTTTTATTTTTTTTCAATTCTCTCCCCCATCCCACTGGGTGGGGGGAGAAGTGAGCGAGTGGCTGTGTGGTGCTGAGTTGCTGGCTGGGGTTAAACCACAAGAAGGAAACCGTGTCTTGTTTTCCTCAGGCTTCCACAAGAAACTGAAGTAAACCCCACTACTTTATATATAGGCTTACAATAACAGTTAGGTGGATTCTCTGCACTAAGTCATCCTGTGAATAAAACCTGTGTTAAAAACATAAGAATTCATTTCTGCATTTTAATGCAGACAAGACTGAATGGGGAGAGTGACTCCAGTGTCATTTGGATATTTAAGATTCAGGGGAGTTTGTCAGGGCTCTGAGGGTGCCACCAGGCTGTAATTGCCCTGACCACCCTCCCTGGGACTCACCCCACCCCACCCGTGGCCCAGGACACCATTTCAGCCCCCTGGGCCATCGGTCCCTGCCCCAGCGATGCCACAGCCAGGGCCAGTCTCCAGCGCCCAAAGCCTGCGCTGTCTGGCCACGGGCTTTGCTGAGCTGGGCCCACCTCTGGGCCCACATCCCAGCCCAGCCTTGGCCCATCCCCGGGGAGCTGGCTGGAGCTGGGGCTGGGGCTGGGGCTGCTCCAGTGCCCCCCCGGCTGCTCTGCTCCTGGCTGGGGCAGTGAGAGGGGCCCTGGCTGCCAGGCCCTGCCCTGCTGCCCCTTCGACGAGGAGCCCTCGCGGTCCCAGCCCTGGGGACCCCCGGCCTGCCCACTGCCCGGACAGAGAGACAAGGTCATTTACATCTCTGAATGCTGATACAAAGGGTTTCAGACTTTCAGTCACTGAGGAGATGTGTCTTTCCACTTTTACCAAAGCAAAAAGGCGATAGATTGGCTCAGCTACAGTCTAAATCGTTCTTTGCTTGTCTTCCCCAAGATTGTTTCATTGCATATTAGGTGGCATGTTAGCGCCTTGCTCTGTGCACGTTATCCCTCCTCTTTCTGTCTGCTACAGACTTGTTGGAACAACACCTAGGAGAAAGCTCTGCTGAGCGGCGGTGGGGGACAACACGATGTCCCCGCTGCAGCTCCCAAGGCCTCCCCGAGCAGCGGCCTTAGGTGGGACTTTTGCACAGGCTCCAGAAACCTGAGACTGTGCTCTGGCCTTGCCTTGTCATCTGTCAGTTACAGACTCGTGCTGGGGTTCAGCCTGGGATTAGTATAAATGTCTTTACGTGAGTGTCTGCAGATGTACTAGGAATCTGAGCTCCCAAAATCATGGAGATGGGGGAGTGATTCGGCCGACTGGCCGTGGGATTCAGGTGGCTAAACAGGGTTGCCTGCTCTCGAGTACCCTGCCTCTCCTCCAGCCGTCTTCAAAAGAGCCCGTCTCCCCTGGATCTTATGTCTCCTACTTGCCAGTCCCCATGTGGAGATAAACTAGGACATTTGAAATTGCAGAGGAGGTCTATTTGTGAGCAACTGAAACATGCCAGCAGTGCCTGCTGTAGGGTGAACCAAGTCACTCTTTAGGCTATATTGTCCACATCACCTAGTTTGCCTTTGACCATGATGGCAGCTCAGATTTCTAGTGCACCTCCGTATGGACACTTACTTTTTAGTGTCTTTGCATACTTTTAGATACCTTAAATTTGGTCTCCTATCTCATTTTCTCTTTAATTTGGGACTCATCCTTCTCTTCCCTGTGACTTTCTCATGTATAAAATGGGAGGAATCCTGCACATGCTCTCTGTTTTCTTGTACCATAGAGAAGCAACGTCCTCCTAGTCTGCAGGTATTTTGCTGCCTTCTAGGTGTTGTGTCTCGGTTTCTTGTGGGATACATGCCTAGGCAGCACTTCAGTTGCTCTGTTAAGCATGTGAGCTAAAGGATTCACTGCGAGCATCACTGCAAATAGCAGGAGTATGGAAGATAACAAGGTTGCTCTCTGAGACATTAAGCTTTCTCTCTGTCTCCACGCTAAGCAGTTTAGCCAGAAGGAGAAATCCTTTTCTGCTACCTTTTGTCAGAGCCAGGGGTGAGTATTCAACATAGCAGTAAACAAACGCACGCTCTTCACGATGAGGAAAGGATAACAGAAATTGTGTCCTGGTAGGAGGCCAGAAGATGGTAGATTGCATCAGCAAATAATGATGTTAAACTGTAGTGAAGCTGCTGCACAGTATTACAGTAAATATCAAAGCATTTTCAAAGTTAGATTTTTTTACCATCCTGAAAGCCATGTTTCTTGAATCAGCTGTTTACTGTAGTTGGTAAGACCTGCAAAGAATCTTTTTCTACACAGTTATAGGCACCTTGGTTTGCAGCTGCCATAAATGAAAGCAGGAACTGCAGGGAGTCTGGCAGGTTCCATCATCACGTGTAACTTGTGACCCAAAGTCTTAAGTTTGGATGCTGCAGATGCCCTACTTGCTGAACTATGATTTTATTTTATACTACTAATTTTGAAAATAAGTAGTAACAATCACAATTAAATGTATAAAATCCCTTTTCTGTGGTAAATACTAAAATAAAGACTATTGCTCTGAACCAGAGAAAATGCCCATTTTTCATCAAGGAATGAAAAAAAAAATATGGCTTTGACTTTTAGACATTTTGAAAGCTTTATTCTGCCCAGATAGGGAGGAAAACAGGCTTAAAATCAAGTTACATAAATGCCTGCAAATATGCTACTCATTCTGCATATGCTCTGGCTTAAAAGCTTCTATGAACTTCTCTGAAGTCTCTTCCATTTCAAGATCCACAATAATTCTACAAATCAGTTACCTATGTATGTGATAGTGTGGCTGTCCCCCTTTGTGTCCTTTTTCAGATAAATGTGGTTTAACCATCCTGTTCGTACAACCCTTTCCAGCTGGGTTTGTTTCCTACAGATGTGCTTTCTCCTGAGGGCCCAAACTGTACCTCTCTTTGGCTGCACCAGATAAACAAAACAAAAGATTCTGGATGCCTGCTTGATATTGAGTAGAGATGAAGACACAGATGTTCATGTTGTGGGGACTTCAGTTTTCAGTCTGAATTCCTCAGGGCCTCAGACCTACTGCACAAGAGTTTCTCCCTTGTCTTCGGGGTAGTTTGTTTAGGTCTCTTTTATCTCCCAAAAGTATTTTGAAAATCCTCTTCTGATACTGGCGGAATATAATACCTGCTTTCTCCTGTTCAGAAGTCATACTGCTGATCTGTCTGACAGCATATGAATGAGAAAGGAAAGGCCACAACCTGCAAGTTTCCTTTCTGCTGGGGTGAGGTTTCAGTTACTGTGCACTACACAAAGAATTTTACTCTCAACTTTGAAACTCATTGCCAGCTGACTGATATTAAAATCATTGCCTTTTTTTTTTTTTCTACCTCAGAAACTTCTCAGTCCTGACAAATGTTAATGCAAAACCTATGGCATCAGCATGACCTGGCATCTACCCAACATCTGCACCTGCACAATTACAGCCAAGCTTTCCTAAACACTTCTTCCCTAACAGCTTGTTTTGTTTTGGGTTTGCTGTTGTTTTGTGCCATTTTCCGCACCTTTCTCTTTTTAAACACCAAATGCTTATGGCAGGCATAATTTTTCAGATGTTGTTTTGGAGAGTTTCTCAGAGCTAATCATATATGCCCCTTGAGAAGGTTTGCAAGACTGGCCCACACCTGAAGCCGGAGTTGGTGAGTTCCAGCAAAGATACCAGCGAAGATCCACAGCCACCTGGCTCGCCTGAAGGGCAGCAGGAGAGGCTGCTCAAGGAGTGCAGAGCCAGCAGCTGCATTCTGCTCAGGCCACTCTGACAGTTCCCACCGTACCTATAAAAGCAGAGCTATCAATCACTAAACAAGATCAGCCAGCATTTTAGGATTTCCTTTCCCTCTCTTGCTTTATTTCTTTCCCTGTTGCAAATGGCCCTGAGTGTTCTGCACTGATACACAGTCAGGTGTCTTTGCACACAAGTCATTTGCATGAGTGTTTGTGACCTGTCAAGACACAGAAAATGAATGTCAGCTCATTATCAGAAAGCAAAAAAAAACAACCCCAAAAAACTTTGAAGACGGAGACCACGAACCAGATACTTACTTATGTTAATTGCCCAAGGTCCCCTGATTTCAGTTAAGTTCTATCAATCTACCTCAGCTGAGGATCTGGTGTATGATATAAAGAAATAAGGATGTTCACATGTTAGATCTTTTTTTCCCCAGCAGAAGTAGATGCAGATCTGTTGTGCCAAGTTTATAATATTTGAATGGGTAAAATAAAGTAGGAGGCAACAGGCTGAGAATTCTTTTTATTTATGTTGATATAAATCTGGAATAAGTCTTCAGAAATCTGTTGAAATGTGTACAGATGTGGTTACATTCAGAATTTGCAGATTTAAATATGTCTGATCAGGATCTAAAGGCCCATTCATTTTTAAACAAGACCTCTCCTGCAGCAGCAATGGAAAGCTCTACCAAGAAACAGATGGTATGTAATGGACCGTGATTTGACCTTTCATCTACAGTCTGAGGAGTATGTAGTGGGCCTGCATTACTGATCAGCGATTGCTAAATCCAGGAGTTCCTATTTTCAGATCAAAAGGAAACCTGTAACTCATTATGTAAAAGCTAAATCACAAAATTTGCACTTAATTTCATTGAGTTTTCTCTGTTCAGAGAAATGAAGGAAAACAATGCCTGCTTTAGGATTCTGACCATGCTGATTATTAGATCTAGACTGTCATTTCAGGACTTCCTAGAGAAGGTTGCCTGTATCTTCGTTGCTGATCTACCTTTTAAAAAAGAAAACACAAAGCCCCAAACCTGTACTTGCCTTGTGTTGGCACAGTTTCATCTAAATATTGGTCTGCAAATACTAAGAAGAACTAATTTATCAGTCTGTAAAAATATGTGTATTACATGTGGTATCACATTTTAAAAGAAAAGAAAGAATAACTGAATGACTACAAAAGAATAATTTGAAATGGGAGACAATCTTTGAGCAACGGCAATTAACAGCTGTAGAAAAACTTAGACTGACACGGTAAGATTAAAATTTTGAACTTGTGTTGATCAGAAGGGATCCAGTGGTTTACTGTGGCCCCATATACTTAGCTGACTGGTTTTTGAAAATTGTAATTAAAAACTTTTATTTGAAGCATTACAGGCATGCAGACTCACATAATGTAAAGGAGTTTATGTTTATGTGGAAACATAGTATGATATAAATTTTGAAAAAGGACATTTGTACTTGGTTTTTCCCCTTAGTTTTGAACTTTTAAATTGTCTTTACTGTGTGATACTCTGAGAAAAGTTTCTAAGCAAAGACTTCTGTATTTCAAAACATGCAGACATAATTATCACCCGTTCCAGATTCTGGGTGTTTGCTTGGGTAGGCATTCATTACCTAAATTAAAAGGACAGTTATAGGGACAGTGTGGACACCCGTGGTTGTCTTTGTAAAATATCGGAATAATTTAATTGCTTAAATCTCCCTTTGCTAGTTAATTGAAGTGTCTTTATGTATATCTTGGAAATAATTATTTACAGGCTTTCATTTCTGGCATATTATGGACAGTAGGCGGTTTCAGCCAATTTAATTTCCTTTAGCTACTGGTCACTTGCTCTTTTGGAAAATCAAGTATATCTTGCTAGGTGGGACTATCATCTTCTGAGATTGATGCAGCGGGATTATGATCACTACTTTCTAGGCAACCACCAATTTCTGGAAAAGTAATAAAAATCATCCTTAATCTTTGAAAATAGATCCGAAAGAGATGGTGAGTACAATGTTTTTTGGTGGGTTTTTTTTTGTTTTTTTTTTTTTTTTAGCAAAATGAGCACCTAGTGACACCACTTTCATTGCATTTTGGCCAGCTGATGGGAATTGAACACCCTTGCCATTTTTGTGTGACGCTGCTTACAGGTGTAAACAGCTGAAAATGAACTCAGACTAGCTGCCGAAGAAGAGCTCTTAAAATGTAGATAATGTTTCCCTGCACTAATTATATTTTCCTGTGTAGGTGAGTGAATTTGGGGAATTTACTCACTGTTTGTGTTACTTAAAGCATCAGGAAGTCTGATTTTCATTAGTGAAAATTCTAACTCCTCCTATTCATTTTGGCCAGGGATTTTGACAAAGAATATTCATATTTAAAACCTTTGAAATTCTAAATCCCTGTGCTCTGACTTTATACTGTGATTTATTCCTCCCCACAGTCTTGCTTTTCTTACATTCATAGTGAAGAACTTTGCAATAAAATTGTTGGAACTTTCATTTTATGGCTTGATGACTTGTAACTAATTCAATCTCTTCTTTTTTTCTTTTTTTTTTTTCCTAGTTGATGATTATTACTGCTTATTCTAGCAGAGGAAGACATTCATCCTTGTGTGACTAGCAGGCCTGCTTCCAATGCATCCTTCTTGGTAAAACTTTACTTACCAGTGGTAGCATTTGGACCTTCTTACTCAACCAAAATGATCAGTAAAGGTTGCTATGACAGCAACGAATCATTCAAACTCTGCAAAAAAGCTGGTGAATGTAAACTGACCTGCCCTACATCAGCACAGTGTCTATCTCACATTGTGCTTGTTCTAGAGCTATTTAAATATGTCAGCAGGTACAATAGTGCAAATATGCCAAAAGGAGGTCCTGAATTAGAAAAGTGCTTAAGTCCAATTTCAAGCAAATAAGCAAAGGCGTAACGACTTCAGGACTTTGCTGAGTCAAAGTTTGCATGACTAAATTGCAACCTAAAGACTTGCATGTTTGAACACGACAGATACCACAAAATATATAATTGTAGGTATCCAAGTGATAATTGCACATCTCTGTGTGGAGTTGGATAGAGAAATTTGAAGAGGAAAAAATACAAGATTGAACAAGTCATATTATGTTTTATTAGTCAGGACTGATACTTTGGTATGCAAAACATTTCTCCTTCTGTTTTTTTGTTGTTGTTTGGTTGGTTGGTTGGTTTGTTTTTTATAGGATCTGATGCAAATTCCATTAGCTTCAATGGACTTTGGATCATATCGTCAGAAAAAGAAAGCGTTTATCTTGTATATAGAAATTCAGATAAAGCAAGTGGATTCCCCTATGCCTTCGAATATTTGTTGGATTCATGCTAAATACTGTTTTATGCCAGATCTTTTGTTCCTTTAAGAAATTAAAGGAACGTATTTTTGTACAGTTTACTCCAAACAATACTAGTTTTTATTGAGTTAGGGCTCTTTGAATTAATTCCAGGTTTATCCGCAAACACCTGTGAGCCTTGGGAATAACCTGTCTCAGTTTTGGATTTGAAACAAAACTCAGAAATGCAGGCAGGTATTTTTTTTCAAATAGACTTGGAACAGAGATCTTCTGGGGGTTCTTTTCAATCTAAACATTGATTATATTTCTCCAGGCTGGAGCAACATATTGGCTCCTGAGAAATCCAGAACTGCAAGTAGCTTCACTTCCCTCCCCCCCCCCCAAAAAAAAGGCTACATAAACACTGGTCATCTCTGATATTGATTCCATTCTGTATTGCAGTTAGAAAAACCTCCAGGCAGTATCCTGGGCTGATAATTTCACCATCGAAAAAAAGAGCCTTGCAGAAGTTGTCTCATATGCTGCATGTGCGAGACCAATTTCTGAACAATGCACTCTAGACACAAATGAAAATGGCATAAAAGCTTTAAATTTTAATGTAGAACTTGCTTCAACTCATTTTATGATATCCACTGATGATACTCAATACAAACAAAAAAGTATTACTTGGTATATTAAGTTAGATACAAGGCTTGCCAGAGTAACCTGCAAAAGCCAGTGGGAGGATTGTCTGAATACAGAAAGCATGAAAATTCTTGTGTTTTGACCCCAGTACAACCCACAGAAGAGAAGAATTACATATCAGTGCTGAAGAGGTACAGAACACCTTCCACCAACCCGATTCAAAGAGTTTGCACAAGGGAAGAAAAGACTTGCTCAGCTCAAGAGATGCAAACCCCATGTCAACTCATCTTAGCAGGCAAAATGAAGCTGGAAAGAGGAACAGGTATGAACAAATAATGTGACCACTGACAAACTGCTGAGCAGTTCATTTGTCATCTGTGACTAACACTTGACACAGATGCATATCTGCCATCACATAACAATATGGATAAGCCCCCATGATTCCTAAGGTCAAAGAAGCCAGGGAGAGATGCAGCTGTCATTTGTAGAGGCATAAATATGTAGTAATCCATTGCAGCTCACTGAATTTCTTTGGGTTGACACTAGGTAAGCAGGGACAAAAATGAATGGAAAAGTCACCATTTTGAAAAGTGAAATGGATTTTTTTTTTAATCTCACGTTCACAATTTCATGCTTTTACAGCAGAAAACTAAATTGTCAGCAGCACTTCAACACGCACTGGTCTACTTTCCTCATGTCATTTTATCCTTCTTCAGCTTGAGCACAGGAGAAATGCAGAATAATGAAATTTGGAAGAAAAAGAAGATTTATAATAAAAATAGTACTGCTATGCACACTTCTTTTCAAATGGCATCTCAGAATTTTTAATGATGGGGGATGATAAAGCGCATTTTTGAATGGCACATGTTTTCACTGATATGGTGAACTGCCAAATTTCATTTTGCACTGCCGATTATGATGTAATGATGGAAGTAGGATAAGTACACTTTGTAAACCATACACATACTATAACTTTTGGTTCTCTGCAACTGCTTTTAGTTTTAATGTATATCTACATAAACACATATACATGTACACACACATATATATATTTAATGGGATTAAAAGAGAATTTACAAAGTGTACAAATATGAGACTGCTAGGAAGTACATGTTAGTTTGACTTATGACCATTACAAAAGAAATCATTTAGTGCCACACTTACTCCTGTAGCAAATCTACCTCAGGAAACAATGCTTATTTTGTGTATTTCTGCTGTGCAAGAAGGATCAAGGGAGCTTAAACAGTAAAGATGTCTTCAAGTTGTTTTTTCTTCATGCAGTGGGTAACAGACCTTGGCAAATCACTGACAAAAGACCATATGAATGTCAAAGTTTTACCTGGGATCAAGACAAGATGAGGTAGACACTCAAAAGAAAAGATGGAAGAAAATCCATCAAAGTTATAAAAAAGATAGAAACCATGTTTGGTTCAGGACATCCCCTGAGCTGAAAACAAATGGAGTCTGAAAGAATATCCAGGAGAAGGATCAAACCTTCTTGTCCCATTCCTGCAATCGGTGAGGTGTCCCCTCTGCAGACCTCCAAGCAGAACTCAGATCCAGGCTAACTTTTGCTTTCACCCCCTACACCCCTTGCTATGATGTGTGCTCTTATCTTAAGACATCTACAGGTAAGCTAAATAAGTCCAGATTAGAAAGATTCCCATTCAGTTAGTAAACAGGAGATGAGAATCTGATGAACAAAACTGCAAAACATGTCTCCTTTGATTTTTAGGCACCCAAAGCACTGATTCCGTATTTCGCCCATGATTTTCTCTGCCATTAGTCGGATATATTTTTCTACTAATTCCTCTCTTGCTGCATGTTTGTAACTGTGACAGAATTCAAGAATACTACAGAGCATATCACATAAAGTCACACAGTGAGGAATGTAGCTTTTGTCTAATTTCAGTTTTTATGGTCTTAGAAGAAATAGCACTTTTTAAAGCGCTTTTTAAGAAAAGGAGACAGTCTGCTACAGGAATGATGACATGTTTTGGCTACAAGCCAATACTTAAAGCACACTTTTATGCTGTTGTGTTAATGGACACCATTTCTGGTCAGGGAAAAGAAAACACAACTTACTGTAAGTGAGCTCAGCAAGCTCATTCCTTCTGGGTTTGATTTTTTTGTTGGTGGTGGTTTTTTTGTTTTCTGAAGGCAATCAATAACTAACAATTTATTATAAATAGCATTTGGGATGCGTTCCTTTCCTGTGTATAAAATACAGTGATGGTTTTCACTCAGTAAGGGAAGTACCATGATAATTACCTTTAACATTTAAATGACTTTATAGTCCTTACTCAGACAAAAATTGCTCCTGCTTCTTCTCTAAGTGCCAACCATCACTCCCTCTCTACTGAATGCTGTGAAAATCATTACTTACCTCCAGGGAGGTAAACAATAAGGTTATTTCATCCCTTTTTTCTTTCAGAGAAAAACATTTTAGCTTTCAGAAGATCTTGATCTCAGTAAAAGGCTAGTAATGTACTTCTGGAAGCCAATTTATTTTTGCTAAAGTATTAAACAAATAATACAAAGTAAGTACTAAATTAGGTTGTAGATTAAATGCGAACATATTGGTGTGATTCTGTCAGGAGGTCTTGACTTAGGAAGACATTGCCGACATAAAGTCATTGCCTCTATAAAGGTGTCTTGTTTGAGGCTGGAAATATAAGTACCTTTTGCATTTCTCTTTTGGGTTTGTCAGAGAGGTTGTTTACCTCTGGGTGTGTCATACATTTTAAAGGAAATTGAGTCATTTATAACCCCATTATAAATCAGTAAGTTTTCTAAACTACCCAGACTTACTGGTTATATGGTTTGCGAAAGACAAAGTCTCATCAGAAAAAGAAGAGACTGAAGAGATGTATTTCTTTCTAAAATCTATACTTAGCCTTTGAATGATGAAATAAATTTCTGACTCTCTAAAGTTACCTTTTCACTTTATGTATCCCAAAGTAAGACAATACTGATTTGAAATGAGCGTGCTCTGCAAACTATAAGTTTGTCATACTGCAATCTGTCTGGAAAGAGAGTATCATACTGATCTAGCAGGGGGGACTTTAGGATAAGACTACGTTTTCTACCGTTTTCTTAAAATTATTCTGAGGGTGTAGTTGGAAAAACTGTTCAGCCTCAGAATATTCATTATGAGCAAAAACATTTCATAATCTCAGTTTCTATAAGAGTGTTACAGTGTTAGAAATAACAATACTCATCCGACTATTTATGCCACCAGTACAGAATGGTGATTTGTTTCCCTCTGATGGTGACTGGGTCATGTGTTCTTTGGTGAAAAGCCTACAAACTTTCACCATAGACAGAAATTGCTGCACTTTGGCTTTATGCTTCAGCGAGGTCATCTTTATTTTTATCTTATCTTGGATAACTAAAATTAGATCCTTTCTTTTTTGCTTATAAACAGTTTCACTTGCAAATATTCCGTGCTCTAAGATTTACATTATTCACACTGGAAAAAAGCTTTAGATGCATTAAAGCTATAAATCACAGCGTGCTAGAGCGGTCCAGAGCATACTGAAATTTGGTTTTGGTCAGATATATTATTGCTCTAACATATCTCAGACAAATGATCTCTATACAAAATTAGGCAAAGCTGTGGCATACCCTCTTTTTCTCTCTGTCTCTAGCACTGTTGGCATTTTAATGCTACAGGCTGAAACACTGGTAGTATTACTAAATCCCACAGAAGCATAAGACATACTCCAGAAAAACATGAGGTCACTACAACAAGGTAGGCGAGTTTCCGTGCATCTTCCTGGGATCATCTACTGTTGGTTTTCTGTTGCAGTTATCACGTGACTGGGCGCAAGGAGTCAGTGCATGTATGAATTCCTGAAAAGCATTTCTCTGAAACTGAAAACCAGCTTGGCAAAGCTCTGTGCAGGTAATACACTGGTATGAGTGCCTCCTCTGTTGTGCAGTAGCTGTTGCCTAAAGACAAACACGGCAGCTTTTGAGCCACTATTGATAAAAAAAGCACAATGCAGTGTCCGGTAAGAGCAACATTTCTGTTTTCATATTTCATTTATTAGCGCTACAACTAAATGAAATATCATGAAAGCGTGTCCCTCTGTTGAAGCCTAGGAGAAGCTAACAGAAGAATGGTCATTTTAATGAGAAGTAGAATGGGAGATGAGGAAGATTTTGTCAGTAGCATTGCCATGTACTCTAGATGGGGTTTGGGTATGACCTGGAACATGAGAGGCTGAAATTAAAATTCTTGCTTTGCCTGATGTGGAGTAATTTGGGGTGAGAAACTCTACTCCAAATCAGGCAGAGAAAAGTCTTATTTTTGATTCAGACTAAGTACCCTTCACTGGCCATGAGTCTCAAAGAATGTGGAAGTGTCATGCAAACTTGTGTGTCTGCAAGGAGGGTTTGCTTTGCTTTGATTTGGATGAAACAGAAATGAAACACTTAAGGAACGTACTCTGCCCAGTTCTACAGTTATGCCTTTAAGCTTGGCAGTGGCACTGAGCTCCTTTTAGTTCAGGCAAAAAACCTTTCATTGAACTAATGAGTAGAAAACAGCCAAAACCAATCTTCAAATCACTTTAAGTTCAATGATGTTTGCTCAAAAATTCTGATAGAATTAAAAGACGTGAAAGCTTCAAACATATCACCTGGCCTTATATTTTTTTACTGCTATAACAAAAGATATACGTATTTGCAACACAGTTTGGGCCCCTGCATTTCTACGTATTGTATGTAAATAAATTGCCGTCACCCTGTACAGTACAGTGCACTTGTCAGGTCCATTAAATTGTAATAGGAGACTGTTCATGTACTTATGTTACAACCATATGTGTTGCTCCTGATCTTTTGCAAATAGTGGCTGCACCTGAGTGGTCTGTATCCCTCTTAATTTCTGTTCCTTAAACTAGGCATGGTAATGATTGATTTTAGTAGAGCAAAAGTAAAATATGGAAAAGAAAATTTCTGTAAAAGCAGTAGACGATTAGAAAAAAAATTGAAAAAGAAAGCAATTAAGAAGAAAACCTCCTTACAGCAGACAAGTATTAGACAGAGCTGCTGTTTCTCCCTGCCTTTGAAGTCTATTTTTTCTCTTTGGCAGTCATACGCTAGGTTCTTTCAGTTGTTGTGTTCTTTTTTTTCCCCTTTATCCAGATAAGAACGTATTTAATGATCTGAGTATTTTGTCAGAGAAATTTTGGTGAATTTTTTCACTTCGACCGAATGAATTTTACAAACAAAATTCTTCAGTATGTCCATATTGCAGGAGTTATCTGATCATGAATTCCGGGATGTTTTTCTTCTTTTATTTTGCACAGCTAGTGGAGTTCAGAGCTCTGCAGTAACTAGGGAGGATTTGTTTGTCTCATATAGGCATCCAGTGTCATTTCAAAGATCCAAGGGCATCAAAAATGTCTACATGGAGCTAGGAGATCCAATGCAGGACTTGGACATTTGATCCTTTCTGACAGCGGCTAAGCAGATATCCTGTGGTGCCTAAAATGACAATCAGTATTTAGGTGTAGGCAAGAGAATCTCTCCCTAAAGAGAGGGTGTGCGTTTAGTTTGTGAAAGGTAATTACTGCTGCTTTGACTATTGGGTTTCTGTGATGTGTTTACAGTTACTGCAGAACACTGCTGAAGAACGCAGAGAAGAACATCAGACTATGAAATCATGTGAACTTGGGTCTCGGTTTAGTTGCTCCCACATAGGTTTCCAGAGGTAAGCTACTGACATGACCAAGGCTATGCCACCTGATCTCCGTCTCTCTCGTAGTCCTGTAGCAGTCATGTGCCAGACAGGCTGGGTACCCTGGGACATCTCGGGCAGCACTAGACACATTGAATTAATTTATGAATTGACTGAAAGAAGGTTATTGAATGAAGTCCTATATATCCACTATGTAAGATCTACTACCTATCCTATAACCACTATAGGAATGAAGTCCCATATTTCCACAATGTAGATGTCTACATCTCAGCTAAATAGCCTAGGCTTCTGTCATAATCAGTGGAGAGAAAATGGTGGGGGGTTAGGTAAGATTAATCTAATTTACTTGAGATGGGATGGATTATCCTCCAAGATATCTCAGGTGCCTAGATCAGATTAATGCATTGATACCTTTTCTGTCGGATTGTTCTTACTCAAAAATGCAACTAGGGGACATTGTATGTAATAACTTCTCAGAGCTGAACACGTTCAGGAGAGGAGCTAAGTTTGTCCACAGTGTACCCATTTCCTGTCCTATGACACTGTTAGAATGGGATGCAGATCCTAATGTGACCCCTGTTTCCTCTAAGCGAAACCGCTTCTAATGATTAAAAATCTTTCCGTGTCCTTTTGTGTGGGAAGGCGGAGAACGTGACCCAGTCTTCCATGGGCCCAGAGTTCTGCTGTCAGGGAAGGAAAAGAAATTTCACGTCTCCATTAGCCTGCAACTTTTGCAGTGGTTTTCATGGGTGCAAAGCAAGTCTCACTTGTTCCCCTTTAATACAGTATCATTTCAACCATGTTTTGCCTTGTGACACCTCAATAACAAACAGAACAGAGAATCAGACACAGGAAAGGCTCTTCTACACTTCAGCTCTCACCCCAGAAAACTTAGGTACACATCTACGTTACATTTAAATATGCTATTTAAATATTTGCATAATGCATCAACATATACTTATTTTGACAGGATTTCTTTCTGTGCTATAGAGCTCCAGAAAATGTTAACCACTAGTTTTAAGCTGCAGGAGGTGAAAATAACTTGAGAGAGATTTTTTGTCAAGGTAGCAGAAACTAAAAACTATCAAAAAATATCTGCTAATGGACTTTTGTAAACGGTATGCTTCAGGTAAGAAAAAAGAAACAGAAATAGAAAATAGCAGGGACTGTATTAAAAAAAATGGAATGGAGTGTCAGCAATTTAATGTGCATACAAGTTTCAAACAAGACAAAAAATGCTTTGCTTCAGGCAATTTCTTTAAACAGAAAAACCCAACCTTCCATCATTTCCATATGTAGAGGTTCTCTGAGTTAGTAAGTAACCTCTACACTAGAACATTCCTCCTTGAGAAGGAAACTAGGGGAGAAAAGCAGGAGCCAGGTCTTGCAGTTCCTTAAACAGATCACCAATCTGTGAAGGCAGGTTTGGAAGCAGGAAAGATCATTCTTTCAATAACGTGATCTTGCAGGTTCCCCTCTGTCTTTTCTCCCATCACGGGTTTCAGATGCTGGAGAGCTCTCTAAGAAAGTCTAATGCAGTATTTCCCAGCAGGCTTCTTCTTAAAAGTGCCTTACCCACTCATTTTTTTCCCCTACATCCATCAACAGTTGTCAGCTGTTACAGCTCTGACTGCCACGCTCGGTCCAGCTAGAGAGAAGCAGCCAGTGTCACATAATTTTTGGCTACTTATTGGGAGATGACTGCAGCCAAAAATAGGTCAAATTATGATTTAACCTAACTTTACTTTTACCAATATTTTGATAATTTCAGGAACCCCATTATTTGTCTCTTTTGTATGGATCCTTTTTATGCTTTTAAGCTAAGTTAATAGACAGTAACTGAAGAAAATCTAGGGTAAGAAGGGAAATTATTCTTTTACTTTGGGTCATTGTTTGTCCTTGATCCATTTCAAGCTTCTTTTATATCATCATCACCATCATTTCTCTTCCTTTCTTTTGTATTGCTATTTTTACTTTCCCTTTTTATTTCATTTTAATGATGGACACCAATTAGAATGTCATAGCTTATTCAAAACCCCATCATCACTGTTGACTGACAGCAACTTTGCTGCCATTTTGCCTGAAAGCTGCTAAAGAGAAAGGAAAGAATAGTTAACAGCATCACTCACAGCCTGCTGCCCATGTGATAAACAAAATACTCTTTTGGGGGATAAGGCCATGTGAAGGTCATTAAAACATAATAGCACTAACTGTGATGAAAGATAAATATTATACTTTCACTAGGAATCAAAAAATCCAAATATAATGTGAGTCACTTTTAAAGGACAGCTTCAATTTGAACACTGATGATAGTTGTTTCAGTTCCTTAAAGACTTTGTCTTGTAAACCTGAGAGCTGTAAAAGCCAAATCCTTCCCTCCCACTTTATTCACCTATCCATTCACATCGTCAGCCTGAGCAAAACACTTCCTTGCTTGCCTGCTCTAATCAATCCTGAGAGCCTGTGAACTCCCATTAACTTACTTAACTACTTCATAGGGGGTATTGTAAGAATTAATTAAACAGTTCCTGTTTGGACACTGCTTTGAATATGTATGGCGCTGTGGAAATGCTATGCTATTATTTAAGCAATGAATAATGAATGAAACGTTTAAATCTTTGACAACCTCCAGCTCAGCTGCAGATCAGCCCTTTCCAGGCTTCAGGATTCAGTTACTGGGTATGGGGATGTACGTCCATGCAGTTTGGCCTGTGGTTGACTTCAGTGTAGTTAGGTCAGCATCCACCAAGTCAGGATCGGGGCTTGAATCAGAATGTCTGGTTTAGGCTCTCTTCTCTTATTTCTGCTGCTGGTAGCACGTATCAAAGGAAAGAACCTTCTCCTCTCCTTTCTTGGTCCCCGCCCCCTTTCTTTTTTTTTAGAAGCCCTGAAGGATGGCAAAAGCCTCCTTGTGGAAGCAGAAATGCAGAAAACAGTGCAGACGGGAGAGTAAGTACTCCACATTCTGAAAAAGATAAAGGATGGGGTCCCAGGAGCACATACAGGCTGCAGTGGAGAAAGAAGTTGACAAATTTGCTGTTTCTTCCTAAAGTTATACGTTATGCTCAGCCTACTCTACGCAGATGCCAGGGTGCCCTACATGTTCTCTGTCAAACCTGCACTAGAGCGCCTGCCAACATCACTGCAAAATTCTCAGTAATAAGAAACAAGATCATTACACTGAGGCACTATATTAGTGTTCACACGGTCCTTTCTCAAGGTCTGTAAGGTGCTAGAGGGAAGGTACACTATCTTTACTTGGGTTTGGACTTTTTCTTTCCTTCAAGGCCAGCAACTGCATTGCTTTGGAATAAAGTAATTTTTTTCAAGGTTGCTGTTCCATATGCTAATTTGAAAAACATTTTTGAAAAGGACCTCATCTCAGTCTCCTTTCTTCTTCTTTTTGGTATACGATAGACTGGAAAATGAAGATTTAATTACAATTAAAGTTAAAGCAGAGAATAAGTTTCTCCAAATGGTACCAAAAATAATTGTGCATGGTTGACTGAACTGTTCATACTAAACAATTTGACCTAGGAGATCTTATCCATTTTCCCCATCCTTGGGAACAATGCTGTAGGAAACTGATGTATTCGTTCTCTAAAACTATCCAAAGGAAAAGTTACAGAAACACTTCAGCATCCAGGTTACTCATGACCATCTACTTTCACTGCTTACGTAGCTACCTACTCCAAAAGACTGAGCAGTCACTCTTTTGAAATGAAGCTACTGCCAGAATAGCCCAGCTTAGCAGTTGGAGAGGGACTGTGAGGGTCATATGCCTACCTCTTGCTTTATGAGGCCATGTATTTGCATGTATAGGGCAGGTCTGAGGCATTATATTACCGAAGTATTCAAGAGTTATGGAAAAGGAGAGAGTGAGAATGTACAAAATTATAGTAAAAAGGTCAAGGCACTCAACTGAACAAAAGGAGACAGCTCCCATGGTCCTTGTTGTTCCATGGAAAACTCACCACTGGGGAATGGAGAGAAGCGTGAGCACCCCAGTTATGCCTGAGGCCATGGCCAAGTCATTACCTTGGACGTGGAAAGTGAGGAATACAGTACAAACATGCCTCAGACACCAAGGAGGACATCTGACTAGAGTATTTGAGAGAAAATCACATAGTAAAATAATAATTTTTAAGCTTTAAAAAAAAGTTAATCTTCAAACTTTGTATCCTAGCATACTAGAGTTTTTTAACTTTATGTGTTTTTAGTTCGACTGACTTCAACCCAAATTTAGATGTTTCTTCCCCTAACCCTGCCAGGACTGAGACAAATCATGGAGACATTAGCTTTAAAAACTTCAGTGCCAAAGCACTAGATCCAGTCCCACTCCCCCCAGTCACAAACACACTTGGAGACACTCCTTAGAGGATGGTGCTGCCTGTCTGAGGCAGGGAGCTCTGAACTGGTTAACGGCAACCGAAGCATCTGTGCCTACCCCACCTCAGCCAGCTGAGATAGCGATGGCTGCTTCCAGGCAAACAAGCAATCCCACCTTTCCACTTTCTTTTTTTTAAAATAGCTCAAAGAGCAAAAAGAAAAAAAACCAAAACCAAACAACCAAAGGATGTGGAACAGGATTCTTCCAAATCTTGTCAAACCAAATTTCATGTACTTGAGTAAAATGGTCATGGTAAACCACTTCATCTAGGTAATATTTCTCTCTTTTCTTCTCTTGAAAGGAAAGCTTGTGTGAAACAATTTGTAAACTGTGTGGAGAAAGCTATATGGGAACATGGCTGACAATCAGTTATTCATGGATGATCAAATGCATCTCCCCATACCCTCAGTTCATTATTTCTCTTGGACAATTTATTGTGTAACGCATCTTCTTGATGCCTGTATGAATTACTGAAATGTTGATGGACAAGAGAAGAGAAAATTAATGAGTTTGAGAGAATTGCATGAACTTCTATGTTCAGAACTTTTGGGAAAACACCAGTGATGCCACTGAGAGGTTTTTTTGATTTTGTTTCAAATGGGAAAACATATTAATGAATTCCTCCTCCGTGTTCATTGGCATGAACACCCTCTAACGTCTGTGTTCATATCAGAACATACCTTTTACTGTAGGTCTTAATCCTGCAATGATTAAGGCATTAGGCTTAACTTGGATGTACTCATGACCTGAAGTCTTTGCAGAGCTAAAAGTATTGCTAAGACCAGAGCTGCTAATACACAAGGAAAACCCAGAAGACTTTTGATACTTTTAGAATTAAGGTACAAACAGCCTCAACAAGAATTTCAGAAAACTGCAATCTAAAAGTTTCAAGTTTTACTAGACAGCTACTGCCCTTGACTGTTACGTACAAAGAATTCACACTACCTTGCTTAGGTACCCAAGGATGACTTAAGTTAAAATGCTTATCTCTTATCTAGCCAAAAGAGAGAAATAGGTTTCATTTTGAGGCTAATACAGAACAACCTGTTTAAAAGGGTACTCTGGATTTCCCTTGGGATAAACTTTGCTTTCTCTGCTGACTGTATAGGGAGACCAGAGAGACTGATCTTCCAGCTCAGCATATAAACTAGGCACTTAAATCTGGGGTGAGCACACACCTTTTTGCATTCCCATTCACAAAAGTGCTAAAAGTGATCTTCCAATCTTGTTTATGTGTATAGGCATGAAAGCAGGGAAACAAACATGCTCATTCTACACATGTGCACATACACAGGTTTCCAGATGAACATGTATTTTGCAACAATCACAAAAAATATTAATGCTATGTCCTCCATTTGAGTTATTTTGATCACCATTTCTTTCTTTTTTATCTAGCAGCTTCATAATTTCACAGCTGAGTTTTAAATTTGCCTATCAATAATCAAGTAGCATTACAGGGACTCTAAAGTAAATGTACAAAACATGTATATACATTGTATAAATCTGGACAGGCATTTCATATTTGAGGTTACTTTTATTGGATAGCTGTTTGCAATCGCTAGAAAAATATATGTTTCCAGGTCAGTAAAATCACGTGTCTTATCAAACAGGGAGGGGAGCCCTCTGGGTATGCTGAGTAAGAACTCAATAGAATCTAGTTTTAAAACTTTATGCTTTAATTAAAATGTATACTGATGTGTAGTCATTTCCCTGAGCACAGCAATATGGTAATAAGCCTTTAAAAAATTCAGATCTCTGCAGTTTCATAGTACATTTTTCAATCTGATCAAACATTTTTTTTCTCTCTCTAATCAGTACTTTTTGTGGTTTATGCATACAGTATTATATTTGATTCCATTCCCCTGTGGGTTATTACATATCTTAAATATGTTGAGTAAAGATCCCTTAGAAACAGCAAAAAAGCAGTATGAAGTAACACTTGTTCTCCACAAAGGCACATATACCTAAAATACGTAGTCACCTTCCATGAGAAAATTTTACTGTTCTTGCTATCTTGCTCATTGTGCTGGTTTTGGCTGGGATAGGGTTAATTTTCTTCATAGTAGCTGGTATGGGGATATGTTTTCATTTGGTGCTGGAAACTGTGTTGATAAGGCAGGGATGTTTTGGTTACTGCTGAGCAGGGCTGACACAGAGCCAAGGGCTTTTCTGCTTCTCACCCCACCCCACCAGCGAGGAGGCTGGGGGGGGGCACAAGGAGTTGGGAGGGGACACAGCCGGGACAGCTGACCCCAACTGACCCCAGGGATGTCCTGGACCATAGAACGTCATGCTTAGCATATAGAACTGGGGGAAGAAGGAGGAAGGGGGGGACGTTTGGAGTGATGGTGTTTTGTCTTCCCAAGTCATGGTTCTGCATGATGGAGCCCGGCTTTCCTGGAGATGGCTGCACACCTGCCTGCTGATGGGAAGTGGTGAATGAATTCCTTGTCTTGCCTTGCTTGCGTGAGTGGCTTTTGCTTTACCTATTAAACTGCCCTTATCTCAACCCATGAGTTTTCTCACCTTTACTCTTCCGATTCTCTCCCACACCCCACCAGGGGGGAGTAAGCAAGTGGCTGCGTGGGGCTGAGCTGCTGGCCAGGGTTAAACCACAACACTCAGCAAGCTGATGTACTCACAGCAAAACACAAGCTGATGGCGAGACTGTTCCCAGCTCCAGGAGATGCTGTTTTGCTGCAACAGCAGCAATTAACCCCCAGATGGGCCAAAAGAAACTAGAAGCAGGCATGGCAGAAAGAGAAGTGGGGAGACACGGGTCTACTTGGGAGGTAGCTACAAAGAAACTGAATTTATGCACTTCTAATATTGGTAAAATTATATTTTCACATTTCTCGTAACCTGTAGGTGAATTTTCTCCTTTTCAAATTTCCAGCTGCACTACTGGAATGAAGTGATGTGGAATGAATGCCTGTTGGGGAGAAAAGAAAACTTGTCGGATTCATCAAGTTAAACAAGCGGTTTGTAACTGAAGACCATCATAATGATTCAACAAGATGTCTAAATTACATTATGCAGGAAATGTGACTTCTGACATCTCTTATTTTTGAGAATCTGAGCTTAAACCTTCTTATTTCACAAAGGATTTTATGTATGTGTGCTGTATGTGGAATTGCAGTGTGGAACCCTGGTACATATATGTTTATCCACCTTACTTTCCCGCTAGCTGATATACAAGAAAGAGAAGGAACCTACCTGCAGCAGCCAAAAATGAGGATTTTAGTCCCAGAACTACCTAGTAATCGTGTTTATTGCCTTTACCACATGGAATCACTATAATAGAACAGATTTACTTCATATTGAGGTGAAACTGTAAATATGCTGTGTATGATCTGCAATAAAATAACATCTGAACTTGTAACCCCTTGAAGTTAACTTCAGTTAATTGTAGTTTAATTCCAAGTTTGTTAATTGGAGCTATGCTTTTACTTTCCCATGTTTTTAAGCCGTTTAAGGAAGCTTACTCAATTTACTGTGTATAGAATAGCACTTTTTAGAGGCTGCCTGGTGAAGGGCAGAAGAGTGTGTCTCTGGGCTGTTAGGGTCCTGGGACACTCAGTTATTTGCTTGGAAGTTAAGAAACTGTGTGTCTTTGGGACAAATCTTACTAGGTGGTTCAGTCACAGGGCTGTACAGTGAATTCACAAGAAGAAAGGCAGGACTGTGAAAGCAGAGAATGAGAATTACATATAAGGATTTAGATTAAATATGTTCTGGGAATTTGTATAGAAAAACACTTTTTTTCTGTTTTGTTACTTCAGAGCAGATTAAAACTGGATTTCAGATGGAATACAGATACTATGGCATAAAACTTTATTTTATCTCTTTCCTCGCCTGCAGTGTGTGTGAAGGGTTTGAGCCTTTTATCCCTTCCTGCCTCAAGGAAGAGAACCTCACTCTACCTATTGTGTTTAATGTCCTTTGCTAGAGCGTGTAACAGTATTTGAAACAAGTTCACTAATAACCCACCTCTCATTTCTCTGGCGTTTGTGTTTCACACCATACAAGTCTTCGGCTTTAACAGGGACTCCAAAACCCGCCTGCTCATCCAGGAGGACTGCCTTTACTTTTATGATACCAAAATGATATTTGTTCTATTTTATTTATTAACATTTATTTACTTATTTATTTAACATTTATTTTACTTCACAACTCTTCTGTTTAGTAGAGCCTCATAAACAATTTGTAGACTATCCGCCAGAGGTTCACAATTTAACTGAAGAGAGGTTGGTGGCTTTGCAGACCAGCTCTAGAATAACGGCTGGTGTGTAGGGACCCGTACAGAGTTAAACACTGATGCAGCTGTAGTAGAAGCAGCTGAAAGCTTCACCAGCGCAGGGCTTAACAGTGGAAAAGACCAGGCAGACAGGGGAAAGAGAGAAAGAAACTGGTGGCTATATCAAAAGGGCTCTTAGCTCCTTCAGGGAAGCACAGCACAGCAGAGACTGGATTCAGAATATGTAATTGGAGGATAATTATTCTGTGTGGCAGGGACTGTCTTTATTTACGTGCATTGTATGACGCCAAGTACATTTTGAGCCCAAGAAACAATATGAATTATTATTATTTATTTATTTATGGGACCAGTGGGGATAATAACCTGTTAGAAACTTGCACTGCTGGAGAGAGCGTTTAACTTTTCTAGACATGCCCCACCATTCTTGTGTTTTAACCCATCAAATTAATTAAAATATTGCAAATGTTTCTCCTCAAGTGGTCTCTAATTTGCACATGTATGGAATCCTAGAAGTTAGAAATGGAAAAGGCACATTATTCAGTTCCATTATCTGCCTACACCATATTTTCTTTAGAAAGAAATTACCATATTGAAACTCAAATATGCCCATTTGCAAGGGCAAATGTACAAAACAGTCAAGATAGACATCTAGCTGCATAAAAGACCACATATATTCAACTGTGAGAAAAATTAAGAGATTGAACTGAGGCAGACTGGAAACTTCATTTTACATTTGGAGAAGGCAGCTTGTAAACCACTGTGAAAACCCTCAGCATGAGATAAACCTTAATGTAATATTAAAATAACTTTGTTTTGTCATTTTCCCAGGCAGACCTATGCAGAGATGTTTCAAATTGCCATGAGAAAATTTCTAACCTAGTTGGAGTCACAACACACTGGACACTATATAAAAAAGTCTGTTTTCCACCACAGCTTGGAATATATTCAGGTGCTTTGACAGAGAGAGGGAACTTTTGGAAGTTTGCTACAACTGAATTTTGAGTTATTCTACTGGAAGATAAAGCACAAGTTGTTTTGATTTCATTAAGAACAGCCAGAAAGATGGCAGTGTGAAGTCTAAAGTCCATTAAATTTTAAGAGCACATAAACTATATTTATTAGGTAATTTGATTTGTGTAAGAAAAAGCTGAACGATTCAGACCTGATGTCTTAGACATTCTCCAAGCTTTGTTACCTTTGTCATAAGGTACTGTGCATGTGTCCTTCTGGAAATAACTGGTTAGGCAACAATCTCATCCTCAAAGAATTTATTCTCCTTTTTATAGATTTTGGGGTGGGGGATGGAGGGCTACATATATTCTTGCTTTCAAAAAAGAACCCTTTTTCTTAATACCAAATTGAGTGAAGAAGTAAAGATGAGCCTGTTTCTGCTTCTCTTAATGTTACATTGACCCTTCGGTACTGTTTCTTGTCTTGACTGATGCCTCATGAGCTTTTCTAGCTTCATTTCAGCTCCTATGCATGCTTGTCAGAGGGAAGTCTTTTTCCACCTGCTGATGATTTGTACCTCAAGAAACTCAACTCAATAACCATTGTGTTCCACCATTTTCCAATGCTGAATAAACAAAAAACAAGTTTCAACAGGGGCGAGCTATTCTGCTCTATCTTGCTATTTTCAAATGGAGAGAACCCTAAAAAATGTTGAAATAGTTCCAGGTTAAAAAAAAAAAATTAATTTGCAGCCTTACTCAGAACTAATTATGACTGACAAAACTTTGGGTCCCAGCCCCGCCCCCCTCCCGTAACCAGTACTCTTCCCTTTCATCCAAAAATTCAGTGAAAAGTCAGGATCCTTCTGGCTGTAGTGAGGCACCACAAAGCTGACCAGAGCTTTAAGAGGTTACTGCCTGTAACCTTAGCTTTGTAAGGAGCACATCAAAGCAAACAAAAGCACGTTACTTTTCAAAAGTGAGGCTGCTACCAGAAAATAAATAAGATTTTTTGAAAATGTTCTGTATGAGCTAGAAGGAAGTCTGTAAATAGCTCCCTGCCTTGCAGAGTCCTCTCAGGCACTTAGTCCAGCAGCCTCCTGGGTGGTGTCTCGGTGGTCCCTTTGGACAAAGTTTGCTGTAGGTCAGCTCTGCCTTTGCTCCCTGTTCTTGTTTCAGCCTCTCTCCTGGACGCGAGTCTCACTCTGTCTCAGCCTTCTTCTCACTTACCTTCTTGCCAGGCAGCCTGTCCTCTCTCATACGCTGAGCAGCTCTCGAGGTAGGAGTAATCTTTCCTGCAAGGGCGAACTTGACCCCATGTGCAGCAGTCAGGACAAAGTCACCGTCAGCAGTGGCCTCAGGCTTTTAACCCAAAGTACTGCAAGGAAGCAACATGGATATCCCCGTTCTCCCCTCGCCCCCGGTCACACTGTGACTGCTGGCATGCTGATTGCAGCTCACCCCAGTCGCAGTGATTTTCATGACCGATAGATGAAGAGACTGCAGTTCAGCTATTCAGATG
Organism: Sagittarius serpentarius; assembly: GCA_034782735.1. NCBI lineage: Eukaryota > Metazoa > Chordata > Aves > Accipitriformes > Sagittariidae > Sagittarius > Sagittarius serpentarius. The sequence continues at coordinate 12,176,150 of JAVKLA010000017.1, read as the reverse complement.
CTGCTAGTGCTAACGAGAAGACAATGTGGGTAATCAAACTGAAACACAATGCAAACGTGTTGGTCCAGGTCATAACATCAACCTTTGTTCTCCCTGCTAATACAAGCCTCTTCCTTCCAATGTTCTCTTCCTTCAAATGAAACAGCTTGTTCTATCTGAAATAAAGTGTTTTGCATATTTCAGAGGGACAAAAGGAAGTATTTGTAAGGAACAGACACTATTTTTTTAAAATTCCATGTAAGTACATCTGAAGAATGAGAGAGAAAAATCAGGCAATTGTTTTGAAAGGATCAGTACAAAAGATCTGACCTGTTTGTTTGTTTTTCCCCAGAAACAATCTGACAAATTCAGCACGTATTCACTATTCTCTACACCCACATATGAACTGTAATGATGTCTTTACATGACATTGTTGGTATATTTTTGCAATTAAAATTTGTCTATTATGTCAGTCCTGTTGCTGATGTTTGCCGTGTAGTAAAGCTTATCTCTTGTCCTGTTGCCCAGTTCAAATTCAAATATGTGCAATGTCCCCCCTGCAGATGCAAAGCTCGAAAAACACCGGACTCAATTTACTGGACTTTTACATTTGTGGAGCTGCATGGATAAGACATTTCATTACACAATGAGCATAGACACTAGCAGTCAAAACACTGATAATGTACAAGAGCCCAAATGAAATCAACTTTTGAGAAAGATATTAAAAAAGTCTGCCTTTCTGACTCTGTCATTTCTAAATTTGAGAATCACACACAAAAGAAAAATGCCATAGGGCCCATATACTGTTTCTGCTTCTGTTTTCTTTCTTTATCAGTTTTCATTCTTTGCATAGAATAATACCTATTGTTCTAATTTTTAGAAGACAGCTAATTACAATAGTCAGAAATCACCTGGAATAAAATGGTAAACTTTTAAAAATGTAAATTCATAAAAACACTTCCATTGCTAATAACGGGCAATGTTGAAGCTTGCCAAGAAGCGCTACAACAGAGCTGTGTAGTGACTTGAATACGGGCAAGAAATCTCACCTCTAAGCCATGTTCCCTCACTGGTGCGAGCGTAGCAAGAAGCCTGTGACTTCCCTTACCAGAATCTACATCTGACAGAAAATTTCCAGTCTTTTTTCTCTTTGGTAGTAACCAAACAAATTGGTCCCTATTTCCTGTTCTAGGACCATGAGGCGGAAGGATTTTTTGTGGATGACTGAATCCAATCCTTTGCTTTTGCAGGCATTGTTATCTTTGGGTTTTGTGTTTTCTGAACAGGACCACATACTCGTCAGTAGCAGGTCTCCAGTCACAGTTGCTTTCTCTTGTGTCCATACCATTTCTGGTTTTGCATCCTGCTCCAGAAGTTTGATTTCTTCCCAGTCTGCTTCTTGGGTGGCTTGAAAACATAGGCACATTTGTGTGAGACTGAGCCACATGGGCATGAAAGTCTAGTGCCATTCTAGGTGTCCTGAAACCTGGCAATGTGGCACATCATTGTCCTCTGGAGCAGCTGGCAGTCAAGACATGCTAAAGCCTCTCAGATGACACTATACGTCTATGTTTAGGCAAGTGGAGCCCATCCATTTCAGTAGGTTCTTACCTTGCGATTGAGTTCAAGACTAATGCACCCAAAGGTAAATGTCTGCATACTGTTACCTCCCATGATTGCCTATGGATGTTTAGGACTCAGTTCAGGTGCATACAAGCTGGTATCTCATGTTTCACCCAAGATGCGCCAGAGTATCCTGCCCATCCTTCAGCTGCTACTCCAGAAGAACACAGGTCTCCCAGAAGCCATGGGTCCCCTAACCTCGCAGATACCCTTGTACGCCTCAGAGAGAACGAGGATAAGGCAGCTGAGTTGAGCATTTAGTCAACACCACCAAAGGAGTACCTCTGTCAGATAAATATAGACACGTAGTGTCACTTGAAGCCTATCATGGTTTCAGAGACATCTGCACAGATGACACAGGATTTGTCGGTAACCTTTGGAGCACAATCTGGAGGCTGGACCGGACATCCCACAGAACCTAAAGTGAAATAAACGCTTTCCTTTGGGCAGCCGCTTCCTGTCCTGGGACCCCTCAGAACTACGTACCTCCTCTCCAGCACAGCAAACCAGGTCTCACCTCCATTCTCCGCTCTGTTCACTGGTCCCTTCACAGGATCTCTCTGCCCTCTGCCTGGTGGGCCTTCCTACCCAGCCGTTCGTGACGTGGCTGCCGACTCGGAACAGATGTCCCACCGAATCATGGCACCGTGTATGTGCGGCACCATGGCTTCGTCTCCACTGCAGGGCCCGTGTGTGCACCTCCTTCTCCCTGCCTCCTGCCACCAAGCTCCTGGTTTGGCTGGTCACAGGACTCAGCAAAGGCTCCAAGAGCATAATAAGAGTCATGGTTCATGCTCTTACCCCCAGCAGTGAATACTCCATCACAAGCTGTTGTGGTTTAAGCCCAGCCAGCAACTGGGCGCCAGTGGGATGGGGAGGAGAATTGGAAAAAAAAAAAAAGTAAAACTTGTGGGTTGACATAAGAATGATTTGGTAGCTAAAGTAAAATAAAATGTACTACTACTACTACTACTACTACTAAAATATAATAATAAAATATAATAGTAACAACAACAATAATGTAATGAAAGGTAATATAATAAAATTAAATTAAATTTAAAAAAAAACCCAAACAAACAAGAAAAAACAAGCGCTCACAATCTGCTGACTGATGCCTAGGCAGTCATCCGCGCCTCCGGGCCAACTCCCCGTTTATGCGCTGAGCAAGATGTGCTATGGTATGGAACATCCCTTTGGCTAGTTCAGGTCAGCTGTCCTGGCCATGCTCCCTCCCAGCTTCTTGCGCACCTGCTCGCTGGCAGAGCATGGGGAACTGAAAAGTCCTTGACTTAGGATAAGCGCTACTTAGCAACGACTAAAACATCAGGGTGTTATCAGCATTATTCTCACACTAAACCCAAACCACACCGTACCAGCTACTAAGAAGAAAATTAACTCTATCCCAGCCAAAACCAGGACATATGCACAACACTTGCTATGGAGCTCGGCTACCTGTAAGCCACTACACAACTTGCTCTCAAATCTGCATCCCTCCTCTCCTGCTTACCTCCCTTACCCTCTGCTTTCACAGCTCCTTTGCTAGGATCTAGTCCTCCCTCCTCTGGACCAGATCTTCCGCAAGTTGCTCTTTCTGTTGTCCTGCTTGCCTGTTCCCAAATATAACTTTTTCATTAATAATTCCACTTTCATATATGTTTTTGTATCTATAATTTCTTATTTGTTGTATATTCTTCCTGGAAGTGGCTATTATGTCTTCATACCTGAGTCTCTATTCGCTTCTAAAATATTAGATAATATATAATGATGAAATACTGAATGCTGTTAATGCTGTAGTGGAGCAGGAAATGAATTAGAATGGGGACCCTGAAGGTTTATTAGTTCTGCAGTCTGTATTTTTTAACACTATGCAAATGCTAAGTGTAATTGCTTTTTACCATTGATTTGCTTGATTTATAGAGTTTAAGGCCTAAAGTTCGACACTGAGTATCAAGAATGACCTTTTTCATTATAGAGGCTACCAAATATAATCCAGTAATTCTTTATGAAGCCCAGTTTGTTCTTACTGAAGTAATTATTATTGAAAAAAAATCAGATGCAATTTGGTGACCACATCTAATTTCTCAAAGCCATAACAACCCTTATAAGCCTTTGTTTTCCTGAGGATACCCTTCAGCGAGAACTTACTTTTGTGCTTTAGCATTTTAACATCTAATTATAATTTTAATTAAACAATGAAGATACTGCAATAACAGTTTCCTCATTAAAATATGAATCAACAGGAAAATTAAGGTATTATGGCAACTTAAAGTGGGCTATGCTGAAACTGGGTCATTTTTTATTTAAGAGTTAAGTCTTAATTATTGCTCTTTGTGTAAAATGTGTATTATAAAATATCCAAGGTAGACAAAAGACCATTGCATATGTCCATTTACATGGTGTGGGAACATTGGGCAAATTTCTGCTGTCAGCTCCCTCTGGGTCTTTTAGTTATGTCCAAACTTGCCTAAACATTAGTCAAATGTGGTCTTTTAATTTCTGTTTTGCTTTTGTTTGGTTTTGGTTTGTTTTTTTTTTCCTGTCCTTTTGCAGTTATTTGAAAAGCTTGCCTTGCTGAATGCTTTCAGTCACTGTTGAATTTGTGGCAGCTCCTTCTGTGCCACGCCTGAAGTGACTCCCTTCCTCCAAAGAGCAGCTCCTACGGTCACAGAGATACCCTCGGAGGAAAAAGAGGAAAAGCTAAGGAGTGAAAAGCTGTACTGGAAATACAGACCTTGTACCCCAATATCCTGGAAAAACCCAGAAGTGTCAGCGACGTTTGAGCTGAATTAACTTTTCCGAAGGGACTCAAAGCATTGATGTAGAACCAGTGGAGGCTAAGGAAAACTAAAACCAGAAACGATATGCACGGCGTAATCTGGGAAGAAAGTTTTATAGGGGCCAGAGCTGATGTAAAAGCATGAGGCACTCCTCAGAAATACAGGACTGAGGGCTGAGAGAGTTACCTTCTGAGCATCGGCCCTTCTCAAGGAGCCTCCAGAGGTGCCACAGCCAAATCCCATCCGCTTCACAGCAGCCTGAGGTTCAGCCACCCGGGCTACCACGCCGCATTTCCCCGCGGCCCCACGGCCGCCAGCGAGTGCGGGGCAGGGCAGCAGCTCACCGATGGCCTCCCATCACCTGAATTGCTTCTGGTGGTTCTGGGACTAGCTGCTGTCGTTCACAGCCGGGCACAGCAGCCGCAGCGAGCGAGCCTGCGGGAAGCAGGCCGGCCATTCGAGCTGCGTTGCTCCGCGTTGTAGCTGTGGCTGGCGGCTTTGGGATGGGCAGGGTGTTAGGCACCGGTTTCATAGGTTTTGTCCTCTCAGCTAGGCAACGCTAAGCGTTTGCATCACCAGAAAGCCCTGCTGAATCTCAGCGATTTGCCCCATGTAGCTCCTGGAAAAAATTCGGGGGGTTGGCGGCGGGAAGCACCTTTAATTTATTTGTGTGGACTGGTTCTAGCTTTCTAGCAAATGTGGTTGTTGAGTGAACCTGTGCTGCCACCCATAGGCAGCCCCCAAACGTCTCTTTGCTCTTGCAGTTTACCATCACGCCGCTGCTCGTGTGAAAGACTGTTCCCCCGTTCTCTCACGTCTCCCATCTATCCTCGGAGCTAACTGCAGAACACGGCATTAAATTAAGTATAAACAAGGTGAGAAAGAGTTAATTTCACTGTTTTAGTTAAAGGTAGCTCCCTGAAAATGTCTCATTGCTTGTGAATATGGTATTATTATTACTGCTTTTCCTCATTCTGTCTATAAAAGGAAACGAGCACAGGGTGATATTTTTTCCCCTGTTCTCTGATGTGTTGCTAGCAATCACTGTCAGTTAAATACAATTTTAATAATTTTTAATAATTAAACTCAAGTGTGTTTGCTTAGCCAAAAGAAGAGAAGGCTCCAGGGAGACCTTACTGTGGTCTTTCAATATTTAAAGGGGGCTTATAAGGCCTGTAGCGACAGGAAAAGGCGCAACAGTTTTAAAATAAAAGGGGGTAGATTTAGATGGGATATAAAGAAGCTCTTCCCTGTGAGGGCGGCGAGGCGCTGGCACAGGCGGCCCAGAGAGGCGGTGGCTGCCCCCTCCCTGGCAGTGCCCAAGGCCAGGCTGGATGGGGCTTGGAGCAGCCTGGTCTAGGGGAAGGTGTCCCTGCCCACGGGCAGGTGGGTTGGAACCAGATGGTCTTTAAGGTCCCTTCCAACCCAAACCATTCTATGATGATTGTATGTGAAATAAAGATTAATTAGTGGGTTTTGGTAACTTATAATTTATGCACTCCATGCACCCATGTTAATATGACTAATAATACTTCGGCAATAATGAAGTTAGCTGTAGTAGAGCACCAGCTGATGAGTTGGTCTAAAGGAGAGAGAATGATTTCACAGTACTGAGCATTCTGACTTACTGACTTATTGCAGCTTTACTGGCTGCACAGTGGAAGGAGTAAAAAGTAACAGGTTTTGGGTGTTGGGGGAAAAATCAAATTAAGATCAGCAAAATCTTTTCCAAGCAAGACATGAATTCAATAGCATAAATACTGAAAACTTTGCATGATCATCCAGGAAAAGAGACAGCTTTGTTAATATCATTGCTACTAGCACTGGTGCATTGCTACGTTTCAACATATGGCTCCTGCAAAACAGAAAAAACTATTGATAACTTGACAAAAGTGCTGTGTCTCAGCCTCTTCACAGCAGGGGAATGAAAAAATCAAGACTGTTATAATTAGTATGAAGTGTTCCTACTGTAGTTTCCCTTTTGCCCCATTTTTTTAAAAAGGTGAAGAGGGAAATCACATTTAATATTTCTTTTAATTCATACACCCAAATGGTGGCCAGTTTTCAGTTTTTAATCTTCACTTTAACAAAGAGCAGTTGGGCAGCTATTGACGGTGAAACACAGCAGTCGACTACCTTGTAAATTAGAAGCTGCGGTAGTAAAAATGGATTTGTATATCACCGGGAGTAGAGAGAGTGTCTGCCTTGTAAATTTAATTAAACAGCAGGTGCAAAATCAGGTCATATGGCTTTGATGTGCCCCATGTGAGGATGACAACTAGACAATGATTCTAATATGAAGAAATTTGCATACATTTGCATTGGATTGCACAGAACATTGTAGCTCACACCTACTTTCTGTGTTTCATTTTGGGAAAGTTGAAGATTTGAATGAACAGTTCCTATTTAGTTTCTACAACTAAACACAAGAAATGCTTTTGTTCTGTCATGGTAGGGAACATATGGGTTATGATGCTGTTATGTACCATTTTATAGAGTATGCTTACATGATAATCAAACATTTGAAAATGCAGCTGAGATACTTGTAATGACAGGAGAAGCAAAACTGGAAGCGGGGGGGGAATACAGAGGAAGAATGGAAACCACTTCTGCGTTTTAATCTTTCCTTGATGATCATTTGTTTACTGGAGCATTAATGCAAATCTACATTCTGGTCTTTGTCCAGGGGGTGTCACAAACAATTCTCTTTGCTTTTGTAGTTAATATTGTAAACAATGAAATTATGTAGGTTGGAAATGTTTTCAAATCTGGCGATTAGCACCTCATAATGATTATTAGTTATAAAAAAAGCATTTTCATAACTTACTGGCCAAAGTTAAGAATAGAATTGCATAGATGACGGTTATGCTTCTTATGCTATCAGTTTAATGGGAAAACCAACTGTATAGATCCCCAGATCTTTTCTTTGCTCTTAAAAATGTTAATGAACAGTTGATTTCATTTTTTGACAGTTTGTCTGTGAGATTCTGAATCCCCAATGCTCTTTTTGCTGACTGTGCTATAAGTTTTAGAGGCTATTAAAACACAACTGGGAGAGCAAAATGAATCACTATGAGAGACGAAGATGCGGCTGAAAAAAAGGCTGAACCTTGCTCATTAGGTATTACCTAAACCTGGATCAGCAAAGACAGAAACCTGGCAAGAAAATGCGGCTCAGGGAAGCTGTGAGCACGAGCCTGTCCGCACTTCTCCAGGCTGATCTGCAAGCCAACATAAAACAAAGTTAGAAGTTTGCAGTGGCTCTTATCTTGGGTGGTGTTGTCCCTGTAAAGAGCCAGACCTAACAGCTATTAAGTTATGGTAGCGATGTCCCAACTATTGACGCTGAAATAAGTGCAGGAACAATTCTGGATAGTGCAGCTCACTTAAACCAGACACGGGGATCAGACCTAACTAGGCAGCAGAGAGTCCCTGTGGCAAAGCTCTAAATACCACATCTGTAGGAAAGCTTCCCTGGAAGGGAGTGCCAGGTGACAGCAGTCTAACGTGCGTGGTTACTCAGGTGACCTCGGTTCAAGGAGGCTATATTGCCCCTTAATTTATGAGGCAGCCTTTAAAGAAGCATCAGGCTGTTATCAGGAGGCACCACCTTTAAATGCTCATGATGTTGGCTTTCACATACATCTCCTGGGGTAAACTTAAGCTCCCAGGGACGTAAATGCATTTTGCACTAGGGTTACGCAGTTGCTGAGCAAAGAACGAAAACACCACGACAAAGCTCCTGGTCACAAGGCTACATTTGCCCTGTGAGTTGTTGACTTCTGTTTGCAGGAATCTCACACTGCAGAACTGCTTCAGGGGGGATATGTGAGGGTATTTCTCACTTTGGATGTTTGATCTCGTCTCTGCTGGAGTTGTTTACTGCTTGTGTTAAAACACAGACCTCCACATGATTCAGCACAGCTGGGGGTTGGTGAAGAAGAGCTGGAAAAGGAAAAAGGAAGAGAAGGAAGTGGGATGAGAATTCAGAGAAAGGATGGGAGAAAGCTGAACAGGAGCCTCCTAGACAGATCCTCTGCCAACATAAAATACTTCTATTGTATCAACAGCTGATCTGCTTCAGGAGGTTTCTTTCTTTGCTACCTACAGCCTCCTCACTGAGGTTTTCTATTCCCTCAGTTGTGGTGAATGCTAAATGAACTGTTTGTGTTTATCCTAGTTAGGGATAGAAACCTTCAAAGGTACTGGCAGAAATGCTATAATTTCTGCAACCATTCTCCCCAAATCATTCATCACTCGTACCTGCTCGGTCTGTGAGACACTGTGCTTTCTCAGCTAAGTACCCTGAGTCGCTCGAGCGTGGGCACTGAAGCCTGTAGAGCCTCCAGCACCCATGCTATGTAAACACAGCAGGTTTACTGAATCTGGCCCTTGTTTTAAAAAGCTCATATCCTTTGTCCTGGAGCTCCCAGGTGAAGCTTATAGAAGCTGTCAATATACCAGTTGCAAACACATTATTTCCAGCCATAGATTAACACCAAACAATAATCTAAAACTTCCTTTTGGGTCAAAAATATATTAGTTACTTCTTTTATTCAAGTTCCTTCCTTTTTTTTTTTTGGAATGAATTGGGGGGGGGGGAAGCTAAGGAAAAAAACCTAAGCGTGAAACAAATCGACTCATTTGTTTTATCATATTTTAATTTGGGGGTTTTGTTGTTTGTTTTTGTGTTGGTTGTTTGGGTTTTTTTTAAATAACATAAAACGTCGCCCAGAAAAGCAAACATCAGAAGTAAGACAATTAATTACAACATCAATAAACAATTCAGCAGTTCTGAGAAAATATTCAAATGATCTTCCCAAAATAAATGCCAACAATGTACATTAAGCACCTGTAAGAACCTTTTTTAAAATAGTTAACATGCCAAATGCATTCAAACAGATTGGGTACCCATGGTAATTGCACAGCAAGGTTATTCCCACAGATCACAGAGCAAAAGAATAAGTTAGAATAAAAGCAAAAGCACCTAGCAAAAGTGGCCAGGAACAGTAAGGAAGACGCTAGTAAAATGAAAAGAGGATGGAGTGGAGTCAAGCAGTTTCGTTTTACTAGACCTATCTGAGATGTGAAACCAAGGGGCCAGTGCATATGAAGGGCAGGAGGCAAAGAGCGCTGGTCAAGTCCTGCAGGTGGTGGTCCCATGCGGCAGTGTCCTGAGCTGGTGAGGAGAGGTGAGAGGTGGATGCTAGGGCTCTGTCCCCCAGAACAGGGGCATTTCCCCCACCGGTGGATGCAGCCTGCATGGTCACTCCCTCCCCAAGCTTCCAGAACACAATTCCTGGCAGTTTCTCTAGGACAGAGTGACTTCAGACCACCCCTGCACAGGCTGGCTGGTGCCAAGCAGGGCTTGAATTTCAGGAGAGGATCTCTGTTGCTCCCACAAGCCTTTTTTTCTCCAAAGGACTGGAAGTGGTTTCAAGGAGTGGGCTAGAGCAGTTCTGCATCAAGCAGTTACACTGCTAGGAAGCAGAAACCCACCGCTGACTTGCAGTGGCAGCTTTCCCACCTTCTCCCGAGTGAAGGCAGCCAAAAGTACCCAGCAGAAGAATTAACATTCTGGTTTATATTTCACATGCATGTAAGTATCTCTACAAGGTATCTCTACAAGGTATGAAGGGGATGTAAGTTTCCACCTGAATTCTCCTACCGTGGTATCAGAAGTAACACTCACAACAAGATGAAACATTTGACCTGTCCTTTGCTAAGCTTAAAAATGTAAACTTAAGTATTTTCTAAGCAAATTTTCTCAATTCATAAGCCAGTTACATCAAAGGACTCACGTTCACATTTTCAAGGAAAATGTATATGGATAGTAAAAATGCAAGAATTTGTCAGTTGTTTTAGACACTAAGAACCTGGTTCCCAATACCTTCAACCTCATTACAGTCCTCACTATTGGACTCACTAACTGAGCAATAACTGATATCAGGAAGTATTGTGGCCACTGAGACAATTACCTTAGGTGAATATAATTAACTTTGCTAAAATTGGTAAACTTCTAAAAGTCACCACTCCAGGGCTTTGCTTCAGTTTTTCACAGTTTGCTCTGGTTCTTCATAATTGATATGCTTTTCTTCCAAGGTTATTCAGACAGGAATATGTCCCTCTTCACTCCCATGTCAACCAGAGGAAACACCAGATGGGCGCAACTTACTGTTATTAATTTGTACTGCATTGTAAAAAAATATAGCAAACCAGCCCAAACTATTTCCAGCTCAGAGAAAATAAGAAGGTGTAGAATGAAGGAAATTATCTCTGTTTTACACAAAGACACACTGAAATTAACTTGGCTCAGGAATCATCAAACTAGAAGTTAGAAGTAAGTCTCTTGATTCCAAGGATAGCTGGGCAAGCAAAAGTATTTCCCCATATCAAAAGAGTTTCCAAAATCTAGACAATTTTCCCATTCTATAATCTGATGAAACTGGGCCCTTTCAAAGTGAAAAAGCCTTCAATTCACATGGGAATACTCCCGTGTTTTAACTGGCATCTAGGAAGTAAGAGATCGGGTCAGGTCCTTAGGTTGAATGAAAATACTTTTTTTTTGAAGAATCCAAGATGAATATCCTAATCTTTGGGTTAACCTGGGGTAGGATTCTTTCTCATTTTAAATAGCAATTCTTGTCAAAATTTGCTCTCACATCCTCTGGTAAAGTTTGAACTGTATTAATTAACATTTTTTAAATGAAAAAATAGATAAAAAAGTCTCAAAATTCTCTAACTTTAAATCCTTTATGTTATTTCAAACCCCTTTCCTTTCTTTCTAGCTTCCCAATCAACAAAAAGTAGTAGAAGAAAGACAATTTAAATACTGTGGCCTTGCTACACACCTGTCCTGGTTTCAGCTGCGATAGAGTTAACTGTCTTCCTAGTAGCTGGTACAGTGCTGTGGTTTGGGTTTAGTATGAGAAGGATGCTGATAACACCCTGATGGTTTCAGTTGTTGCTCAGTCGTGTTCAGACTCAGACAAGGACTTTTCAGCTTCTCGTGCTCAGCCAGCAAGAAGGCTGGAGGGGCACAGGGAAGGTGGGAGGGGAGACAGCCGGGACAGCTGACCCAAAGTGGGCAAAGGGGTATTCCATACCATGGGAAGTCATGCCCAGTTTGGGGGTGGGGGTGAGGCTCGGCTCGGGCATCAGTCGGCAAGCGGTGAGCAATTGCACTGTGCATCACTTGTCTTGTGTATTCCAATCCTCTTATCATTATTGTCACTTTGTTGTTGTTATTAGTGTCATTGTTAGTTTCTTCCTTTCTGTTCTATTAAACTGTTCTTATCTCAGCCCACGAGTTCGACTTTATTTTCCAATTCTCTCCCCCATCCCACTGGGTGGGGGGGAAGTGAGCGGGCGGCTGCGTGGGGCTGAGTTGCTGGCTGGGGTTAAACCACGACAACACCTTAGAAATTGCATTATGATCTGTTACTAGGTTGAACTGCTATAATACCTCTGGTTTAGTTGCTCATACCTAGGACAAAAATTATCAGTAGTTTATCATTCTAATGCTACTATCATATCTCTCCTTTTTAAACAAGAAAAACTTACACATGCGAGATGAGCGTCACTGCGATGCTCAAGTATGACACCCAAGCTTAGAGCTTTTCCTATTTCATGTGGAGCAAATGTGTAAATACTTTATTAAAATTTTTTTTAAAAAAAGTGAAAGCTGTTCCCTACTGATTGATTTTTCAAAAGCTCCCTAGACTGATTCGGCTACAGATGTTTGCAAAATGATTGGATGTAAAGTGGGTTTAATTCATAAAAGCAATAAAATGTTGCTTACTGACTGAACAGATGAACTAGCTGAGGGGACATAATTTGGAGTGTTCTTATTGGAAATGCTGTGAAGAAATGTAACGATAGTGTGGAAAAAGAGCCTTATTAGATGTGGTAGAATAAATTTACTGCAAAACATTTCAGAAGATTTGAAACATTAAGAAAATTAATTCCTGAATTTTGGATTGTACAGTTATGCATCCAAATAAACTTGTGGCTTCTCAGACTATCTGTGTTATTCACACTTAAAAATAAAATGATTTAAACCTATATTCAAGACAGTGTTAAGATGAACAAAAAGAGATGTGCTGGTCACTAAAATTCTTTGCTGTCTTGCCAAAGGACTGTTCTTTCAGGTACTGGTGTCTACTGTGCATTTTCAAGTCTGTAAAACCTCAGGCGTACTACAAAATAGTTCCTGGTGACTCAGGTCACCACTCCGAAAAGAGAGTGTCAAGAAATCATTGCAAGTTCTCTATCAGATTTCCTTTCTTGAGAATCCAGACATTTAACTCCATGCCTAGTAAGGATGTGCACAGACAGAACTGTAAGTCGTGTTGCTCCAGGACCTCAATATGTTCTTCTGTCATGGTTCTCATTGGCTGGGTTGGATGTCTGAAGCTACATTTCTCTACAAGCTATGGCTGATTTTTAGTATTATTTTAGGTAGTTCTAGCAGTCACCTGGAAATTTTGATGTTCTCAGCTCTCTACCTTACTTACACTCCATTTTTCACTTAAACTTTTGCCATGGGAATTCTGGGCATTAGTCTTAATCTGAGTTTTGAAGGAATATTTAGAGCAAGGCACCATCTAAAACTTAGGCTGGTAAAGATTTCTTTTTGGAAACCTTCAAAAGCCCCTATCTCTCTCCATAGGGAACTCAGGCTCTTTAATTTAGAGCTATTTCAGCAAGTGCCTGGAATTTAAGCTTAGATTAAGTACCTAAATGAGCAGATTGCATCCGTATTCCCCAGGCCTTTCTCCAAACATGTGTTTGCAGATGTGGTAACTGCAATAGATATGACTTTCTTCTTTTGCTGGGCTAAAGTTTTCCCTTGGGCTGGCTCATGACCATTATTTCTGATGACAGCAGGGTGCTGTGAAGCGCATTGCTGGGCAGGATGGAAGTGAAATGATCATCAGTGTGAGCATCTACTTTTCTCCTGGCATGACTGACAGCAAAAAGCATGGGGCTGTGAAAAGAACATCCAGTCATGCTTTCAGCAGTTGCAAAATGGTGGAGTGCCCATTCGGAAAGCTGAAGGCCACATAACACAACTTCGAGCATCCTTTGGGTGCCAATACTTTAAATGCCATGTGTATGACTGTGATCTGCAATTCCCTGTACTATATACTTGGTCAGGGGCAAAACTTCCTGCCGGGGTTGGATTCCAGAAACTGATGGACTCCGTAGACAGTTCACTCAACCAGAAAAGGGCTGCAAAAGTAAGTTCAACAGATGCAAAGATTTATATTTTAATAAGTAATTACCAGCTAATGTATATTTATTCTTAAGATATTTATGTTTCCAGTTTGCCACTGTATTGGGTTTGCATGGCAAGGTTTTGGTAGCTGGGGGGCTACAGGGGTGGCTTCTGTGAGAAGCTTCCCTCATGTCCGACAGAGCCAACGCCAGCCGGCTCCAAGACAGACCCACTGCTGGCCAAGGCTGAGCCCATCAGCAATGGTGGTAGCGCCTCTGGGATAACCGATTTAAGAAGGGGGAAAAAGTTACTGCACAATGCAGCTGGAGAGAGGAGTGAGAACACGTGAGAGAAGCAGCCCTGCAGCCCCCCAGGTCAGTGCAGCAGGAGGGGCAGGAGGGGCTCCAGGCGCCGGAGCAGAGATTCCCC
>JAVKLA010000017.1:12137769-12161406 GCA_034782735.1 Sagittarius serpentarius | reverse complement strand
CCCCACGCCGGAGCAGGGGGGTGCCCGAAGGAGGCTGTGACCCCGTGGGAAGCCCGTGCTGGAGCAGGCTCCTGGCAGGGCCTGTGGCCCCATGGAGAGAGGCGCCCAGGCCGGAGCAGGTTTGCTGGCAGGAGCTGTGACCCCGTGGGGGACCCACGCTGGAGCCGTCTGTGCCTGAGGGACTGCAGCCCGTGGGAGGGACCCACGCTGGCGCAGTTCACGAAGAACTGCAGCCCATGGGAAGGACCCACACTGGAGCAGTTCGAGGAGAACTGTGTCCCATGAGAGGGACCCCAGGCTGGAGCAGGTGCAAAGTGAGGAGCCCTGCCCCTGAGAAGGAAGGAGCAGCAGAGACAACGTGTGATGAACTGACTGTAACGCCCATTCCCCGTCCCCCTGCACTGCTGCAGAGGAGGAGGTAGCGAAAATCGGAAGTAAAGTTAAGCCCAGGAGGGGAGTGGTGGGGGGAAGGTGTTTCAAGATTTGTTTTCATCCTACTCTGATTTGCTCGGTAATTAATTAAACTAAATTTCCCCAAGTCAAGTCTGTTTTGCCCGTGATGGTAATTGCTGAGTGATCTCTCCCTGCCCTTATCTCGACCCATGATCCTTTCGTGATACTTTCTCTCCCCTGTCCAGTCGAGGAGGGGAGTGATAGAGCGGCTTTGGTGGGCACCTGGTGTCCAGCCGGGGTCAACCCACCACAGCCACAGAGCTTGGTATTGCTTGCTATATTATTTGGTGTAGCTTCTGGATTGAGGGAGATGATGATCTTAACGGGGCATGACATTCCCGTTGAATTTTACTGTTTGTATGGGTAAGGGGTTGATACTTTGATGGTTTAATTATTATATTTTAATAGATGTGTGTAGAAAATTCGGGCCATGGACTGCCATTTTGGTTCCTGGCATGCACCACTTGTCTGAGGGTACTCTGTCTTAAAAAGGGAAGCAAAGTTATGTGTTTCCCTTGTTTAGGAAAAATTCTGTTCCTAAGCGTACCTATGCAGTCCCATTTGATATGCCCAGGATGCCCGAGGCATCCGCATGGGGCTAGCACATATCACACAAGACGTATAGAAGACTTCTGGACAGGTAGTTGAAGACCAGGGGGAATTGTATAAGATATTGCAGGAAACTGAATCGCACTGCTCCTTTTGGTCTGTTAAAAGAAATGCTTGAGACCAGCACTGCAGAAAAACATGAAAAATAGCAACAAAATGTTGTATTTTCTGCCTTTAAGTTATGAAAAGGAAAAATTCAGCCAGCATCTTTGTGAAATCCTGCAATGCAAATGATCAAGGCACTAGGTTTTATTCATACAGTCGCTCTTATGCTTAATTTTTAAGCCCATTTGGAGTCATTGTCTCATCAAGTTAAGCCCATGCACATGGATTGCCAAGATCACTGTCTTTATCTGCTGTAACTGACGACAGCAGGGTGTCACTTCCGTGTACTAGCCCACTGTTGCCTGCCTGAATGGGTATAATTGCCAAATCTCTGTTCATAGTGTTTTTAAAGCAGTAGTGAACATTTAGGCAAATCTGGCGGGCACATGCACAATTGTGTGCTTACCTGTGAGGTCTTTATAATGTGGTCCTAAATCTGAGAAGAGAGGGGGGAAAAAAAGGATAGATGTAGACAGGAAAACCTGGACGTAGTAACTTAACAATAGGATGTCTGAGTCTTGATTTCCACAGCCTTACAGCCTTCCTCTCACCACTTAAATGTGCCTTCTTCCCACTGGAAAAAAGCCCTTACCTGTTTTTGGAATTCCTCACAGCCTGTGGGATAACAACCCATGACAACTTCCTGGAAGTACCAACAGTTCAAGAGACAGTACCTTGAATTTGAGAGCCTTTTTGGTTGAATTGTATTTTGCCTCACCTACAGGATGCAGTGTTGAAGAGGTTAAATAAAAGTTGCCCCTCTTTCAAAACTGTGTTAATTAAAAATGCAAAACCCAAAGAAATCACAGCTGGATAAATAAAAACAGCCCAGATGGTATAGCAACAAACTTCTGGCAGGTCTTGAAGCAGACAGTATTCCTGCATATTTTATTTCCTCGCACAGGCTATCATCAGACCACACCAGTGACGGCTTGGGCAGCGCAGCAGAGTGCAGGGCGCTCAAGCTGTCCTGGTGCTAAAACACCCCTAAAAGGCAGCACAGTTCTCAGAAACACCTAACTACCTACCTGGTGTTTGTCCAACACACAAAGTAAGTCCCCAGATTCCTACTGGTGAGTCAACTGGATATCTCTTCACTGAGAACAAATTCCTTTTGGTGATGCTCTTTCAAGTGTGCATGCAGGCAAAGTTCAACCTTTCAGTTTGTGCATGTGTTATCAAATCCGGTGATATCCTGCCGCGTATTTGTCAGGTTGATCTGACATGCTCTCAACCAGGGAATTCAGACCTAGTTTCATGAGCTTTAGATCATGTTCACGTGTGCAGAACTCCAGCAAATTCGAAAACAGGTTGCTTTCACTTTTGAAAAGGAATTGGGTGACACCAGTCCTTCCCAGGTGTGTCTGGCTAACTCCTCACATCCTATAGAGTCGCTCTGTCAACATACAGGAGATGAGCAACAGGGATGTGTTGTTGCAGCTGTTGCTTCCCTTGGGCTGCCAGGTCCATGAAACTCTAAACATCCGAAATCTAAGTATATCTGGACAGCACTTTTAGGAGGAAAAAAAGAGCCATGACTGGGGAAGCATGGACATACGGTGACCAAGCCCAGGCTCAGGGGAGTAGAAATAATGTTTATAGTTACTTTACACACTGTGTCTTGATAAGAGCCTTTCTCATTAACGTTAGCCCTAAGAAATCATTCAACTTCATCCCAGCTGTTTTTCCTGCTCACTGGTAAGACAACAAGTTTCAAAGGGGGTGGAGTAGATGTTGTGTGGATTAACATCTGAGAACGAAATGACTGGGACAGACAAAAGGTACGGCAGAGGCACGAGGCAGAGAGAGAGAGTTATTGATGCCGAGGTTAATATAGCAGAAAATATACAGGGGTATCAATTAAAAATAAGCGCACCTCTGGAGTGAGCATCACTCGTGCTCTACAGTGGAGGCTTGCATTTGTCTTTTCAAATGCAGCCTGGTCTTAGTACATGTGGTAAAACTAGCGTTAGCACTACACCATGCCATCGTGCTCGTTGTGCACCACATAAGCTATGCAAAAACAGCGTGGGAAATGTATGGCATTAGCGTTAGTTTGTTGTTCTGGGTTGTGCTCTCAGACCAGCCCTACTTCAGTGGATGGTTCTGGCTTGGAGTCCCCTGCAAGGGCTCCCCACAACTGGCAGGGGTTTCTCTGCAGCCTCGGAGGCTTACCCTCCTTAATGGGGAACGGAGTGTCCTGGACTTGAGGCTATTTCTCTAGCCTTTGTGCAGTCCTCTGCAGCCTTCATTTACATTTGGCATTATGATGGAAATCAGACTCTTTTACTGCCACTAAACTCTAAACATACGGCTATATCCACCCCAGAAACTCTCATTAAGCTGTGTAAGAGGCAGGAAACAATAGATGGCTTTTGGTCACTGGGCACAATGGTTATTTAAGCTTTATAATTAAAGAAAAGCTTTGGTGAAGGAAAAAAATCCTGAAAGGCAACATGGCTGTTGCAGCCACAAACCTTATTATTGCTACAGCAGAAACTAACAGCATCCATTTTGTCTAGTAACTCGGAGATGGCCTTATTCCAAAGATGGTCTCCTGAGTGATTTGGATTAGACTTTGACTTCACGGCCAGATTTTCATGCAATGCAAGTTGTTGTTGTTTTTTTCTTTCTTTTTGTAACAATATATGTGCTGCTCTGGCAGATGTTTTATTTTCACAATTTTTTTTCAAAATCAACACTACTGAGTGATACTGAGATGCTTTGATGGTGTAATCCTGACTGAAAAAGCCTTCTGGCACATTGGATAAAGACTCGTGATATGCGTGCTGCTGTGTTACAATAGATATACCACTGCTCAACCTCCTGTTCAGGTTGAGCCCCCACATACTTTTCTCACGTCCTCTCCCGGGCCTCCCATATGGTTTTGGGAGCTGCTGAGCTTCATGGGCTGACTCCCACCTTCTGTGGGGCAAAAGCAGCAGATTGAAGATCCTACACACACACATACCCACCCCCCAAGCATGAGCAGGAACAGAGACAGACCTGCATTTCAATAGAAAGAAAAAGCAGCTGGCAAGAACATGACAGACATTTCTTCCTTCAATAGATCTCCTCCCGCTTCCTTTCCACCCACCCTTTTCTCTTTGGTTGCTTGTCCCTGGATCATTTCCTGCTCCAGGTGGCGTTTCCTTCTACGTGGAGAATTTAAAGACTGGAGTGCCAGCACCCTCGCTCCCTCAAGTAATAGCCTGCTCAATGTGCAAACATCTGGGTTACTGCCTGTATAGTTCATAGGCTTGAGTGAAATTCCTATTCTTTGGCAGATAGCTTGGGTGGGACTGAATACTTAGCCCCGACAGGGAATATTTGCTCTACTTTGATCCTGTGGGGACAGCGGCCTCGGTGCGAGGCAGGTGACGTGCGTTTTAACTAGATATGTCGTTATGTTTATTCCCGTAGCAGTGATGACAATGATTCCTCACTGGACTGGAAAACAATGAAGACCAAGCTCAGTATTGAACTTAGTCTAGGTCTGAGGTAGAGATCAATGAATTATTACTCATTTCAGATTGAACATGGATTTCTAATTAACAAGTTGTTCATGACTGAATTCTCATTTCAGTACATATGTTTTAATCGCATGTATATTGTATATGTATGTATATACAAGCATAGTAGTCTGAGGTATTTTATGATGTCTTTTTTCTGTTCCCAGCCTTTACTTTTCCCTTTGGTCCCAGCTCTTGTTTACTGATACTTGGTTTTGCCTACTGGAATCGCATTGGCTTTCTTCCTTGATTACTTAATTCAAACTGACTGTATTATAAAGCAGTAAGTAATGAGAAATTTATAACAGCATGCACATAGTGCACTTCTGGAGTGATTTATCAATTGGTATAAAAAAGTGAAAAAAGGTTTTGCAGACTTTTCAGAATGTGGGTAAGGATCACCTGAATGACAAGGTGAAGAAACAGAGGCAGGGGCCTCGACAGAGAAAAGCTGGTCCTGAGCTCCGGAGCCAGGAGGCAGGGGAGAAGGGCTGTGGTTCTTACCTGGACCAAAAGCTGATAGTCGGTTTGCCACCGCTCTTAGTTCCTGCTGTCACTGGCTCAGTTTGTGTCATGGAAGTTTCAACTGCATTAGGAGCTAATGTGACGCTAAAAGTGACATTTCAGGAGAGATCTGAAACACAGTTACTTGTAGTGGTCCGAGATGACCATTTCCAGAGTACAATGACAATTTTTTCTAGACAGATACACCTGCTGAAGGGCCAGAGCTCCATGGTCAGATTACAAAGGGCGGCTGCTCCTTGGAGTGTGCTGGAGTCCTGATTGCTTCTGTAATTTTTTCCTACTGATAGAATCCCTCCTGGGCACAATGCTTCTCCTTTATGAAAGGATTAGAAAAGAGAAAGGATTTTTCTACCTCCTAAACTCAAAACACAAAAAAGCTGAAAAAAGAAATAGCTTTAAACATGTATACATATGTATATTTTGTTCCACTCTTTTAATAATAACAAAGATTTTCACAAAACACGATTTTGAAAAAAAAAAACCTCAAACACCACAGCTGAAACTCTGGAGTACTTTACACTGTGTCTGGGATTGGGACTGTAGAGTGAGAAAGTAACCGTCTTCCCTGATTTCATTTTTATGTACAGACTCCCCAAAAGCAGAGCGTATTTTAAATAATAGATATTTAGAGGGCTTGTCTGAGGATCTTTCCTTGGCAAAGGACAGGAACAAATTGTTGATGCTCATTTTGTTAGCCACTTCTTGTTCTGCCAAGATGAGATGTTCCTAAGATTCTTTTGCTGTAACCTTGAAGAAGCTCCACTTGAAATCAATGGATTGAAAAACACACCTGCAAGGGTAAGGGATGGATTAGGTATCCCAGCTCAGTGCAGAGGCTCGGGTTTTCTCTGTGAGACATAATTCTTTACTACAGCAGCTACTGAATTATTGTGATATAAGGGCTCTTGATGTGTTTTTCATGTGAAAATACGCATTTTTCAAAGACTTCGTTTACTGAACCTAAGTCTCAATTCAAAACCAGAATTTAAAGTTTCACAGAACACTAAAGATTCTTTAAAAATATCTGAAAATGTGTAATTGTAGTCAGCACTGGACTGACTTTTCGCAAGCAGTAGAATAATCTAATTTATACAGGAAAACACTTAACGTATAAGTACTTAAAATTGCTCTACAAAATGCACAGACAGTATGAACACAGTGCAATAATGCATCTTCAGACGTAATGCAAACAGTTCATTTGTACAATTATCTCTTTAGCTCAAGAAATTAAGTGTGAAATTAAATTGTACAAGTTCAGAAGCTTTGCTCATCAAATGCAGCATCAACACCACAGTGACAACAGTTAATTGTATGTTGTATTTCACAAATATCAGACAATTTAGTACTGGATACTTTCTCACAATTCTATGCACTGTTTTCTACTGGAACTTCCACAAGTTAGTGTGTTTTCCCACTTAAGAAGATCTATAGTTGCTGCAAAATTTTCACTGCTTCTATAAATACATGAGCGATGGTTACTGCTGCCGGTATTTGCTACCTGGCAAATCTGAGCACAGAGTTCCGTTCACACAAAAGGGAACAGGCTGGTGCTGAACAGTCACAGTTTCCTTTGAAACAAATACAGCTGAAGGAAGCAAAGACTTCTCGGGAGGTTTTCAGCACCTTGTAACATAGAGTCTTTAATGAACAGCCTAAAGAGCCCAGCCAAAAAGAAGGGGTAGTGTGACTTTAGTAAGGGCAGTGCAATAAAAACTTTCAGACAAACTAGATTTGTTATGTTGCTTTTTGTATGTTCTTCATAGGACGCAGAAAAACAATTTCGCAGTACATAGAAATTGGTCTGCACAGTTCAAATGTATTCAAAGCCACATTTCACACGTCGTCATTTGTAAGAATTCAGAACTGATTGTCTTTGTTCCTGTCATTTGCCTTTAGTTTATCCAGATGTAGTCCACAGGTAAATCTTATTCATTATCAAAGATCTATGAGTCACTGGAAATCATAGCCTAATTCTCACCTTGACTTACACATCATGCAGCCTCTTTAATTTACTGAAATTGCAGGACAGGAAGAGAGCTTATGGGCTAGCTCCTTTTTCTGAGCCCTCTGACATCTCAGTTTCAACCTTGTAATGAATACCAAATACCTACTTGTCATGGTATAGAGTCATGTCACAGCAAAATTTGGCCTGTGAACACCTGAAGCTTCTACTTTTTCTCGCCAGAATTTGGCTTTTCCTTATATCCACAAAAATAGGCTTCAATAAAATTTATGACTGATTAAACCCAAAATGAAGCAAAAGCTGGTTATGCCTTCAAGGCTGCAAAACAATGTCAGTACAGTTGCCTCCGTTAAGAAAGGCCATTGTCATCAATTGGCTATCGTACACGCACAAGGAGCCACAGTGCAGAGTCCCACAGAGGTCCAAGACTTACCAAGAAGTTTCTCAGGCACAGTCAGGTCCAGGGTCAAATTTCAGTGCCATGCCTGCCAAATTACTAAGATACAATATTTCATTTTCCATAATACAATCTTTGTCATCACTGGCAAATAGTCATGATTGAAAGTGCATGCATCTGGCTCTTATTAAGATAAATTATCACATTAATGTGTTACTCTGCCTATATTTGAAAATGCATATTTATTTTCTTTTGTACAAGTCACCCTTTATTTAACAGAATGGACAAGGGACATCAAAGTGGTTTGGTAAGCAGTGGCAGAAATCATCCTATGGAAAAGCTGTCTATAAGAGGGCTCAGGGCGTGTAGTGATAAGCCCAGGAGTCCCACAGTGAGGATTTGTGCTGAGACTGGAGGATGAGAAGGACACAGCTTGAGCAAACACTTCATTAGCCATGAATAATGAATGAAAGGACTGGACAAAACTGAGTGCACTGTTTAAAAGAAAAAAATTATGAACTGAGCTGTCAATACCTTGTGGTGCACGGAAAGAGCAAAACAGTTTGCAGAACTGCAGTAGGTACCTAACACTAGCTATTTCCCCTGCTAACCAGCAAGTCAGGCACCTTTCTTCTCCAAGCTCAGAAGGGACAAAATTTGCCCCTCTAAGGATGAATAGGATAGTATGGGGTAGCTGATTAATGATTTGCTTTTAGTGACTTTCCCGGAGGTCTTAGTGTATTTAAAAAAAACCCAAACCTTGAAAGGATAAGATCACTATGATAATTCCATAATGAAACTCTCAATAACTGTAGAGTTATGGTACAGCTGAATAACTGTGCAGACATTTTATCACTGGCTACAGTAAGTATTCTCTCCTAGATCCTGCTTGAACATGTTTTCCATAGACTTTGTCAGAGGCAGACTCGAGAGCATGCAAGACTTGTTAATGTATTCCAGGTATGTATAAAGGAAGCACAGGAATCGTCACAGGAGCAATTAATACAAATCAAAATAAATAATTTTACTCTATTTTTCTTAGTTTGTTGTCTTATCTATAAAATAAATTTTCTCAGCTGATGTGAATAAGATTTATTAAAGTGTGGGGGTTTTTAAATTATCATTGGGGTCACATTTTAGAGCTCATGGTTCAGTTGCAAAGTAAGCACCAGCCTTTGTGAGACTACAGGTGGTGATGCTTGTCTCACTGACATTTCTTGTGGGACATAGGACATGGCAGGAACTTACTGTGCTTAATAAGAGATGTAATGAAATGAAACTCAGATCATCCTTTAAAATGCTGTAGAGCAACATTAATGCTCCACAATTAGCCCTTTATCTTATGTTGATGCCTTGGCCATTACAGTAATATCTGAGCATCTTGTATGCCCTATAAATAAAAGGAAGAATAACTTCATCTACTGAAAAAAAAGAAAAGAGAGCATGGAGGTCAATAATGCTTTGAAAGCCCTTATTCTTGTAAGTACATTTACTGTGGTACATACAGTGGAGATGTGAATTATTTATGTGCTGATGGTGCAGGATGGCATGTCATTTCACACATCATCAGGCTCAGAAAAACAACTCTAATCTAAAAAAAAAAAAGGTAAAGCAAAACAGGCTATTAATACAAAACAAGCAACAGACAACGGGAAAGGTCTGTGCTGAAACCTGCAAAGAGCATTCAAATTAAAGGCTGGAAACCTGTGTCCTTCACGTGTCTCATTATGGAGTATAAGGTAATATACATGCTAGTGAAGGTATAGAAATAGCAAACTGATGGACAGTAATGTGGAACAGGGATCTGGGGACAGGATATCATAAAGGCCTGCCTAAACCTAAGCAGGTAAGTCTTTAGATGCCGGAGTGGTATGTTCCTCTTGGGGCAATTCAGAGCACCTGAAGTTAGTTTCCAGCTGGAAACCTGAAATCATCTTCTGGAGGAACAAACTTCTCTTTCTCCAAGGAGGAGAGGGCTTAGCGTAACTAGCCTAGACTTTAGAAATACCTGCAACACAACTTAGTCAAGTCTGCAATAACTGTGCCTCACTTTGAATCCAGTTTTAAATGACCTTGGTAAAATGATTCAAATCCAAATAATTTTAAAAAAATTCACTAGACATCATCCAGCTCATATTATAAAGAGTGGAGTCACAGAGGACCCGTATCTTCTTCTTTTTTAGCTTTCCCAGTGGATTGTTGTATTACTTGCTTGGTTGATAGCACTGTCTTTTACCAACTTTTTTTAACCTTTCTCATACCAAGAGCCCATGTCAAGTTGTTTAACCTTTGGGCATGAAATTTTCTAAATTGGATGTCTTCTGTAGTCTTTCAGGAAGAACTTTGGATGGGATTAAAGAAAACCTATTTGAGTTTTGGTGAACTTTTCTAAAATGCATTGGCTCAGAAAATCCCTGCCTCGTAGACAACAGTGTTTGGGCAGGGGTAAGCTTTCAGGACTTGTCTGAGAGAACAAATTTCACTGGGCCACACCCTGGCATCAACTTTGCAAAGTTGCAGTTCACTCCTTCTCTGTGGAGAATTTTGATTAAGCATCTGAATTCAGTTTAGATTTTTCCAGAACAGAGTAGGCACCATGCTGGGTTTTCCTCGATGCTGTCCTATCATGTCCAGGCCTGTAGAAGTAAACAGGGAGCAGGGAGTTTCCTCTCTTCCATGCTCTTCAGCTACTGCTATAATAATAAATAAAATAATCCAGGATATGCTCTCTGTCTGAGAACAAATGGCCTCATGTGGCTTGCATCCATATGATTTAATGCTCTTCTCCCTCAAAACAGGGTAGCCTTGTCTATGTCTTTCACCCTGGGAACGTGTTGTCCCCCAAACCATGTATGGTGGCTCTCTGACGAAACATTATTTGCTGTGAGCTAAACGTACACCGGTGAGCGTGCGAACCGTTGAGCGATATGAAGAACTGGATGCCAGTGCCTGAGCCCGTGGTCTGGCTGTGGTCTTCTGTGGTTTCAGTGGTCTTCTGCGCTAGGCCTGGGCAGTGGTTCTTGTTGATATGAATGCAAAGAGGACTAGAGGGAGTTCTGGGGGAGAAAAACGTCAACCGTGAAAGCTGGCTAGACGGACACAGGGAATGGAAGTTGTGAACTGAGCAGTAAAGGTTTGTGGAAGGTGAGTGGGACTGGAATCTGGACAGAGGGTGGATAGGTGCTGGCTGAGATGGAGGCAGGTCTGACAAACAGAGATGGTAAAGCTGGGGGAATAAACTGCACTGGCTGGACAGAGAAACTCACCAAGTTTAATGAAATAATTTCTGCCCTGGGCCCATATCTTCTGTTTGGTCTCTACTATGTATAGATCAAAGGTAACCAATTTTGATTTAAATCCTTCTAATAATGTAAAAATAACTACTTTGAAGAAAGTAGTTCCAATAGATTACATGTATTTCAAATGTATAATTTTAATCTAAATTTCAGGTGACACCCAGTACGTTGTTACATATTTTTCTGTAAAGAGTAAAGAACCATCTGCTACCATTTTCTTCATGGGGAACACATATATATGGGGAACACTTATACATTGAAACCAAGTAATCTCTGAACCTCCTCTTGAGTAGGTTCAGTAGGCTGATCCCTTCATCATAAGCAGTGTTTCTAGGTTTCATGGCTCTGCAGCTCCTTCTGACTTAACTTCACATCGCTTTCTCGGCACTATGGACACCAAAACTGAACAGTGTATTCCCATAGGCTCTTATTAGCATGGTATGCAGTGCTGCATGGCTGAGCTGCTCTTCAACACGCCCAACCTAGCCGCACAAGCGTTCACCCTGAAGATACCTCCTTGCATTAGGGTCTTGTATTAAGCTGGTCTGCGTGAGTGCGGAGACACCGAGTTCAAGAGTGCGGCTTCATCTGAGATTTATGTAACCATTAGGGCTTCTCCCTCTTGTCTCCATCATGCAGTTCTTTGTCTAAATGTACTAAATATACTAAATATATGAAATTCACTAGCAATTAAAGGGCTGTTCTCAGGTCCCTTTGGGGGTCATTTAAGGAAATCTTGTGAACAAACAGTAGAAGAGAAAGGAACTTGTTTGGCATGCTAAATTTGTGTTTAATATCACATAAATTTCATATATGAAATAGTAAATATTCTTCCTTATTCAAAGGGCAACTTTGCTGTTAAAAAATGAAATATTTGCCTTCTGTTGATTTTTAGCTCTAAGCCATTCCAAACAAAATCCAAATATTAAAGTTTTTATTTCATGAGTATTGATGTAGAATTTTGACATTGTCCTATCATGAAAATATCCACGGTATACTATAAGTGGTCTGTGTACTATATGGCTCTGTTAATAGAATTGTCATTAGAATCCTCATTTTTTTCAGCAGAATTGTTCACAAAAATACAGACCAAAACCTGGTCATATCACATACAT
The DNA here is from genome assembly GCA_034782735.1 of Sagittarius serpentarius. NCBI lineage: Eukaryota > Metazoa > Chordata > Aves > Accipitriformes > Sagittariidae > Sagittarius > Sagittarius serpentarius. The sequence goes on along the minus strand of JAVKLA010000017.1, from coordinate 12,149,431 downwards.
CTTATGCTTTGATAGTGTTCTACAGGTCTTTTTTTTCTGGATTATTTCACTGACCATGAAAAAAACCCTGAATGGTATATAAATGTACAGCTCACCCTTAACACCTCTTTAGCAGAAGTAAAACACTTTCTCCCTCCTAACACAGGAGGGAAATGCTCCCTCCAGTATAGCATCTCATCTAATGAGACTTTACATATGTACTAGTAGTTCAGTTGCAACTACACTCTTAAATTCATGAAGATCACTTGATGACTTACTGAGATTTAAACTATCATCTTGTTCTAACTTCTGCCTTTGACACCTTGTTTTCTGAAGACATCTCATCTTTGTTATCAGAAAGAAGTATCCCTTTGGTAAATATTTCACTATCACCCTTCCTGGTGAATTGATAAAATTAAATACTTTAACTGCTCTACTATAACTTCCTCTTTTTGCATTTCTGTTTTGTCTCCAAAGTCATTTAGCTTCTCCACTGACTTTATGAAAAAGTGATTTTTTGCTACTTCATGATTTTGTGTGCTTAGTTGTTATGCAAAGAGTTACACCACTATAGTGAATACACACTTCCTCGAACAGACAGGTGCTAACAAGGATTGTTGGTCACATTCTTGAATGACAGAGTACGACAGTTCAAAGATGTTGACTACTTTTTTTCTTGTCACCTTGTCAGTGTAAGCACTTCTTAATCATATTTTCTGCTCCTGATGAGTTGTTGCTCACTGATGTATTGCAATTTGGCAACATCGTTCTTCACATTATGTTATTTTTGTTTATGCATCTTTTAACTAATTACTGTTTAAGTAAATATGTTGACGGAGAGGAGGAGAGGTCTCCAAGCAGACTTAGAATTGCAGAACTAAGCAGGATGGAAGCAACCTCCAGAGGACTCCAGTTTAACCACATGCTCAAAGCAGGTCCAACGGCTCAGGGCCTTCCCCAGTCAGGTTTTGAGTATCTCCGAGGACAAAGATTCCTCACCTTCTCTGAGTTCCTTTTCCAGTATTTGACCACCTTCAGAGTTAAAAATTTTTCCATGTATCCTGTTGCAACTTGTGCCTGTTGGTTCTCTTCCTTCAGCTGCCCTTGACACTTTGTACACAGACAAATCTGCTCAGGTACTTGCCCAAGAAGAATCAAAATCTGCAATGCTTTGAAAAGAAAGCAACCATCTTATGAACTTCCTGAGGTTCCTTCCAAACTGAATTACCCTATGACCCTGGGCTATATATATCCCAGTGCTGCCATTCGTAGGTTCGTATTGTTTCAGGCCAGTAGGATTCATGAGATCATGAGCTGCCAGAAATCATTCCATGCTGGAACTGGGCAGTCCCTTTACCCAAAATATTCCCTATTTAAACAGGCAAATAGGTGGTCAATATCCAATCCATTAACACATTGAAAAAGTAATATATATTAGCTGGCTTTTAGAGAGGTAAATGATTCTTGGTGTTGACTTCCAAATCCTTTTTATTTAATAGTACAAACTGTTTTGTTACAAAAGAAAATCCTTTTCTCAATATCTTGGAAATTTTGCCTTACAGTCTCTAAGTAGCGGAGGAAAAAAAAGACTGAGCAATCACATTTCTGGGAGGCAGTTAATAACCACAGGACAGTACTCCTGAAGGAATCATGAGGGATGGACAACAGCTGCTTTGAGATACCTCTCACCAAAGGAACACTTCCAAGACACACTGAGCTTGGCATTGACCCGTTCTCAAAAAAAATACAACAATAATGTTGCAGAACAAAACCCAGAAAGAAGACATGAAGGAATCATGGAAATAAAAATGAATGTGTAGGAGCCAGATTATGCACAGTCCCTGTGTGGGTGGACAAGCAAGTATGGACATGCCAGCAAGAAAAAGGCTGACATTTCCTATTCTGCAAACTTAATACACGAACAATTTCTTCAAAGGTCTGTTGAGGCTTAGCTGCTCTGTCCTTGCCCTTACCAAATGGTGTGGCTGAAAGGGTATCCTTTGTGGTTTCCCATTCTTGTAAAAAGAAAAGAGAAACATACTCTCACTCCAGCTCAGTGAACTCTCAGTGGATGTTTCCACTCTTGATGCCATTATGATTAATGGAAAAAAAAAATGCTAGCAAAGTTGCAGGATCCTGTTGACTATTGGTAGCTCTGATTTTAGGAGTAGTATTCTTTCTTGTACTCCATGATCAAGAATCCAAACAACTCCATGGCCAGCTCTTCTGTTCTTCCACTCTTCCACTCTCTACCTTAGCAATATCCCCTCAATATTCCCTTCCTCAAGCTCTACACATTGTCCCATCCCTCCTCTCCATGTCCCTCCCTTCCAGCGTGCACTCAACTGTCCCCTTTCTAGCTTTTCCTTTTGAGCCTGGTTCATCTCAAAGGACCTTTCGGTTTGTTTCTGCTTAGATCGTCTGTCACCTCCTGCCTTGTCCTAAGACTTCAACAAATTCTGGTACCATCTTCAACCTCTAATCTAAGAAATAAAAACATTAAGAGCTACTTCTAGCCTACGGGTTGGTGCAATTTCTTCAGACTTATTCCTGCTCTCCATCCAGGATAAAGTCCTGAAGCTTCACAGAGCAACTTCTTACCCCACCACCGAAGGACCTGAAGGGGACAGAAGGCTACACAAGGAATTATCCCTACCCACTGCCTCCATCCCCACTAACCTCACTGAGCCGCTCTAAACAATATTGAATTCTTTAATTGATAACTACATGCTGGCCGGCTCGGTCCTCCACAATGAGTGACAATGAAGGGATGAAGTAAGGAATTGTGCCTCCAAGGTAGGGGAGTAGCTGTCACTGAAATCGATGTAGTATCCAACCAATGTGTTACTGGATGGGATTTTTAATGCAATTGTTATAACAGGGGCAAGCACTGACAATAACAGCACTTACGATCCAAAAGCCATATGAAACCTGTCTAGCTAAGGGTTTAGTTACAAACTTTTAAGTCACCTAGTTGGAAAGAGATTTGAACATCTTAAAGCAACACTGGGATCATTCATAAGTGAGTTCAGTAACCTACGATCTCGCATGGAAACAATCTTGACACTCATAATTTTAGTTCAAAATATGGTAAACCCCAGTGTTTTCCAGTGAACCCTGTTCTCAGCTGTTGGACAGGAGTCATGTCAGGTAGGAAAGTGAGCCGCAGCACATCACTCTGAGCTGAAAGCATCCATGAAAAGCCTACCACGGGCTGAGAGCAGAATGGTCCAAGAGCGGCAACCATGGAGATCACCCTGTGCATCAGGGATCCCACTGCCTCCAGCCTCACTCCCACCTCTCATGAAGACCCAGAGGGTCCACAGCTGCACAGGGCTATGTGCAGGGTCTGAAGTTGTTTGCCTGATTGAGCTGTATCAGCTGCCTGAACACCCGCTCCCCCTCCACTCCAGGGACCAGTGACTGGGCCAGATGGAAGCAATTTCTCTGCCAGATCTGACCCACGGGCCATGTTTTGAACTATGCTGGTTTAGTTTTACAACGTTTAGAGCCCAGTCCTCTACTCAGTAAAGACTAATGAAGATTTGACCAACAAGATTAAACTCTCTCCTCCTTCTAGTTATTTATAACACACCTATCAATAGGAGTGTTTGGAAAGGAGGAATCTTACCTTTCTTTTTGTTAAAATCCATAGTGGAAATTTTCTAAATTTCAAACTTATAGAGACTCTCCACATCCTGTAACTAATTCTGGTAGCTTTAGGGAGTTCCCCAGCTGGGACAAATCCAGGCTCGTCTCTGTTTGGAGCATATCCAGGCTCATTTCTACTGGGGGGCCCTGAAGTTTTCCAGCATCCCTAGCCATGACGCAGACCCATTTGGGACTGCTGCCTTCAGGCTGGCCATACTGTAGCTTACAGAGTTCCCAGGACTGGGGTAGGCCTGCCAGAAACACAGTTTCTCTTGGAATCTTGCCTTGGATTCGGCAAAACTTTATCAAACCCAAGCTGTTTTGAATAAAATATTTCACACTCAACCAACTGGCATTTTTCAGCAAACTTTGTTTCAGCAGAAGGTTTCTGACCAATTCTATCTATTAACAAAACATCAGGTCCTTAGGGAATGCAGAATAGTGCCATGTGAGTCATGGAAGTGTTAATTCCTGTGAAACATCTATTGTAAAAACATAAGCACCCATTTGGTATCTAGATTTATTTAAGGATCACTGTATATGCTGTTACAGTCTCCAGAAGTAATTAATATTCAGTTCCAACGGGCTGTTGCTTCTCCAGTTTTTGCAAAATGAAATTCTCTTGTCCTGGTGGATGGCAGCTGCATTTGGAGCCAAGGGAGCCTCCGCTTCAAAGGAATCCACCTATGTGACGGTGAGAATTGTGCGCGATACATAGTACGGGGATGACAGATCAAAGGTGAACGGGAAGAGTGATAGGCAAGATAATCACTCGCCCAGCCACCGCCTCTGGGCACTGTGCTCCTAGGGAGTTTGAAAGCTCATCTGCCTGAGCCTTCAGGACCATCCAGGAGCAGGTTTCCACACTTCTGGTAAAATGGACTAAAACCATGTCCTCAATATCTGTAAGCTTCTGATGACTGGAAACAACCACCAGTATGCAGATAACAGAATTACAGGAAGAAAGGAGCTGTAGGGAACACATTCTCCCCAGTTTTATGCACTTTCAATCTCGGTTTCATCAGTTTTAGGAGTGAGTTTGCAGTGTAAATAAGAGGAAAAGATGGCCTGTACCTAAGCCTTACATATATGATTATTGCTAGCATGATGGATATTTAAAGAACATGAAAACATAATAATAAGCTACAGAGTATGTTCTGCCTGCACTAAAATCAAGCGCTATTGTATACTAAATAAATATTTTAAATAGGATGCTTCTTTTATGGATGATGCAATGTCTCTTGATATTTACAGCATTTATAAAAGGCTAAACAATATACATTAACCAGATCATTTGCCTCATCTTTCACCATTCCATTTGTTTTATTGCTTCTATAAAACATGATTCTCTGGGCAGTTTAGATGAGCGAAGAGTGTGAAATACTGCTGGCCACATATCACTTCCTTCCATATCTGAGATATTTCTCTCTGGAGTGGTAGGTCTCAATACTCCTATGCAGCACATGAGCATTAAATTTTTTTTGAGCTGTTTATCAATGTGCTTTTGTAGCAATCCTCAGAACAAAGCAAAGGAAAACAAAATAGATGAGGAAACTGAGAATACTGGTTCGCAGAATCAGTTAACTGAATTTGAACTGAGGTCTAAATACATGCCGTTTATATTTAGGTGTAGGGCAGAAAGCTAGAAATGTAGTCAAAATGAAATTCGTTACCTGAAAGTTGAGAAAGGATATAGCCACCCCCGTCCTGCTAGGGGAAAGAAAGATAAAATGTAGGAAAAAGTTGGGAAGGAGAATTAGTTCTGAAATTCCTGTGCCGGTTGGCCGAGGTTATGGTGTGAAGTGGTGCAACTGCTGAAGCTGTTGCTAACCCGGCGTTCCCAAATAAAAGAGGCAGCAGGGCCCCTGTATTCTGCTGTCCTACGTAACTGCCTGATTTTCCTGTGCTTAGAGTCAGCTAAGACAGGAAGCAAAACCACCAATATTTAAGTGAATGATGACAAACAAAACACACCAAGTGACAGCAAACAGTAACACTAACATTTAAAATAGCTGTGGTTATTTCCTTAGTAGAGTAAGGAGTACTGTTACATTGCAGTAAACATACCCAAAAAAGACTAAGTGCTGCACGCTTCTTTGTGCCTTACACTGTGAGTTCCAGAGACTATCCTTGTCCATTTTTAGTTTTTTAGGCTGGTGAGCCTTACGTAGAGAGAAGGAGTGATGGAATGGGTCGTAACATCCGTTTTCTTTTCTGAACCAAACCATTCTTTACAAGGCCACGTAAAATGAGTGGTTCCTCCACAACAGAAACAGAACCTGCCGCTGAAACGCTCTGGTTAGGCGAAGGACCAGGGAATGCCGTGGTGCTGCTGCTGAGGGACCGTCACAAGAGTGGCGCTGCCGGCACTGTCTGCTCTGAGGTCTTCCTACAGGGTAGCGTCGGTTCAGCAAACAACCTGAGACCCGAACCAGCAATCCCCACTTGTATTTATGAGTCCGAGAGGGCAAAATTCTGCGTTACTGCCCATGACCAGCTGAAGGACACGGGGCTTTGTGGCTTCACCTACCCAAACGGGCCCACCCACTGATCTGCCCCTACCGTTAAATGGCTAGTGTCACTCACAGCACAACTTTGATGTGAGCCAGATTGCGTGCTGCTGACAGTAGAGGTAGCAGGGACCAGGCAACGGGAAGATCGTACAGGGTTGCTTTGTTGTCACAGGTAACAGAGATTAGCTCTAGGAGAAGTGCTATGGGTTTCAGCATTAAAAGTCGGTCCCTGACCCAAACTGTTTAGCTGTAAATGCATAACCTGTGAGCGCAACTGCATCTAAGAACTGATCCAAAGCATTTATCTTGGCGGCCTATGCCAAAGCTCTTTCTTCACGATAAAAATTACATGGAGAAAAGCAACAGCAGAATTTGAATTTCTAAGGGCAGAGCAGTTTGATGGGTGCGTTTGCGCATTTGCAAGGCAATCGTCAAAAGGCAAAGATTTAAGGAAAATGTTTCAAAAAATGATATGCATATTTCAGGGAGAAATAGGTTTTGTTGCAGATACATGAGTATGTATCTGATGTCACTCTTTTATGCACATTGCTAAGATTGTAGCTGAATGAAGTTTTATTTGAAGTGGATATGCAAAAAATATCTTACAGATAGCATACTTCAAAAATGCAACGGAGTTCAGTGCCTCTCCAGAAGTGATATTGTTCAGAAAATCTGAAGCAATAAAACCTTACAAAAATAAAGGCTATTGCTACAAATTACGCGAGTGGCTCTTGTTAAGCCTGACATGATTTCAAATCAACTGATTCTGGTAGTGCCTAACCAGATTTTCTAAGAATTTTATTTCATGTTTCTAGGTTTTCTTTTTTCTGATATATTTCCTCCAGTGATGACATAGTGCCATACAACAGTCCTCATCACTGAAACAGCAGAAGACCTTCAAATTATTTCAAAACTTCATCTCGTCATTGAGGCTTATCTCCCATTTCTGCCCAACATTCTCAGACATTTCTCCACTGGCCAAAATTCTCCTGCAAGTCCATCCTCTAGACAGCCATGCCAGGTAGATATCCAGGTATCAAAGAAAAACCTAAACAGCTTTAAATGGGACTTCTACCTTTATGCCAGATACCTAGATAATAAGATTATATAACCATCGTTAAAACTTATCTATCCATTATGGGTTCCCATATGGCAGAGCTTGTTTCTGTGTGTGGGTGAATGGTTAAGAACTGAACATTTGTTGACCCATGCTGAAAGCCTAGGTAGCTCTTGGCCTTTCAAAGAGTTGTCAAGCTCTTTTCCGAGAAAAAACATTTGCCTGGAGTACAGCCTGATGAATCCTCCATGTGTTTAAATTAATGCATCCACAAAGCCAATATTCCAACAGGGGTACACAGCAGTGTTCACAGTTTGATATGCTCTTAGCCCACTGCAGAAATTACTCTGGATCAGGAATTCAGTCAGATATTTCCCTGGCCACACTGTGGTGTATCAGGTCTAGACATTGACGTAGAGGCCAGGTCTGCACAATAAATTCTGGCTTGCCATAGTTAGTTAGGTGTTGTGACAAAGTGTGATTGTCAGAACTATGGCAACACAAACTGCTAGCATAGACATGATTTTTCTAGGAAAGCTTTGCATGTGCCCAAATAGTGTCTTTAATTTAGGGAAGAGGGCACAAACTCAGCCAGCAAAATCATAGTTTTGCCAGTCTGAAATATATGGCTTCACATCCATTCTGAGAATATATATCAGGTGGGATACTAGGAAGCTTTCCAAAGGCAGACCTTTCCTTAATTTGTAAACATTTTCATTAGAAAATGAGCATGTCTCCAAGATTTGGTTTGTGTAGTTTTTCCAAAGTCAGGAAAATTCATTAGGTCAACATTTCTTTGAAAGGTTGACTTTCCACCTCCTTTTACTTTCATATATTATCTGTGAAATGTGGATTATAGTATTTTCCTACTTGACAGGAGTGTTGTATATATATGTTTATTGAAAATTTTTAGCTTCTCAGGTACCTTAAACTCACAGAGCTTTTCCTGGAAACAGAAACACTTTTTTTTTTGTTCAAGTTGTATGGGAAAATGTACTTTTTGACAAGTTGGTTGTTTTTTTTTTTTACTCAGAGGTTTCCAAATTTCCAAGCATTTTGAGACATGGGGAGGAAGGTGGGTTCAGGAATCTGACATGTCAAGATGATATATAATTTTTCACTTATTATTATATACAATGTAGAAAAGAAAAATCTGTCCCAAAGTTGCATAAATATTCAAAGTATTAAATGAGAACACAATGTAAGTTTGATTTAGCTACCGTCTCTGTGAAAATCTGAACTTCCATTCCATTCTAACTATAGCCTGACTAAACATTAACAGAAAAAAGTATACATGGAAGAGTTAGAAAAGTTTCTGTAATTTGTCATAAAAGCTTATTTCAAAATTAGGAAGACACGTATGTGAGAAGCATATCGCATTAAAGAAGAATGTATTTGGACCGTAAAATAAGACCACAGGAACAGTAAATCAAGACTTGGTTTTGCCTCTGGAAAATGCCAGAGGTTTTGAGATCCTCATTTGCCAGCGCCCTGGCAGGTCCTGTGTTTTATGTGACTGCCCAGATAGCAGCATCATTTTGTTCCTGTCATACCTGGGCTGTGCAACTGGGAGATCAGGGATACAGAGGAAATCCCACAGGGTAAAGTGTAGTTCATCACTTAAGAACTGCTCTGAGTCCTACATTATTTGTGTTTTAAGGTGAAAACACTGAATAGATTAGACCTTGATAGAGGAGTATCACACCAACTAACCAATGAGCGCCTTGCCTGCTGTAGTGCAGGTACCTCGTCATTCACGCTCAGCTTCAGACAGCTATAGTAGTTATGGACCATCAGCTGAGGCATCCAACTGTCGCAGTGTGTATTCTTACCCTGACCCACGTGTAAGGCAAAATATGATTGCTTATTTTGGTTTAAGCTAAATAACCTAGCTATGTAATTAACTCAGGCAAAAAGTATATGCACTAAGATTTAGGGTGACTGAGGTAATCAACGGTAACTCAGTAAGACCCTCACATTTGCTCATGGACTCGTATTTTATTTCTGCTCTTACGGTTTCTACTTTCACAAAATTTTCCTCAGGCATTCTGTAGATTGGTAGGTAGGAACACTTCTGTTTACTGTGGGTCAAGAGTTAATGACGCTGGAATATAAAGAAAGAGCCTCAGTCCAGTTGAGGTAGTTCTGTTTCCATCAGCTGTTCATGGACATCTAGAAAGGATAAGACACCAAGGCATGGATTGAACTATGTAAGAATATTGGCATAATCTTCAGAATATAAACTTCTCAAGACAGAGTTTATTTTTCAGACCTTTTATTTCCTGACCATGACCAGATTTCTCCTCCATGAATTTATCTTGTCTCTTTAGGAACCTATTCATACCTTTGGCCTCTTAACAGCTGATGGCTACAAGTTGAGTCATTTTAAAATGCACAAAAGATGTTTCCATCAATTTGCTTTACAATTGTTGCCGTACAGTAGCACTAAGTGTCCCTCTTTCATGCTGAGAGATATTAAACTGTCGTTGCGTTTCATGCCCAGAGAATCAAGGGTGAATTCAACTTCACAGCTCTTTTGTGAAAATGGAAGAGTAAAGATACTGATTGAAGAGAACAGATTTATTCAAGACCCTGGCAAAAGTTGTCACGTTATATTTCCTGAACTATGTTTCATTGGATGACCTTCAGTACAATTAGCAGAGTGACTTCAGAAGTTTTCGAATTGCTTTAATGGATATGCCATTCAACTAATGTTAACATTTTATTATATTGTACTTATTATAATGTAAACACCCTAGAGTTTTCCTCTCATGAAAAACCAGAGAACAGCTAATCAAATTATGTTAGCATATTGCCACTTTCAGTACCGTGACCCTGTTATGCCAAGGCAATCGGATGAAGGTAGATCCTTTTACTGAAGACAGCTTTCTGTCTATAAGTACAATAAAAAGTGTATTGAGGAAGGAAAGAACAAACTGCTTTAGCACTTTAGTGAAACCAATAGACCACTGATACTAGTGCACCTTTAGATATGCAGTGGATTAGCCTTGGCTAAGGGCCAAACAGCCACCCAGCTGCTCCCTCACTCCCCTTCCTTAGCAGGGTGGGGGCGAAAATAGGATGAGAAAGCTTGTGGGTTGAGATAAAGCCAGGGAGATCACTTACCCATTACTGTGGTGGACAAAACAAACTCTTCTAGGAGAAAATTAATTTAATTTCTTGCCAGTTAGAATAGATTCAGGTAGTGAGAAACAAAAAGACAAACTTTAGAACAATTTTCCTCCCCTCTTTTCCAGGCTCAACTTTACTCCTTCACGCATGTTTTATTTCCCTCTAATCTCTTTTTTCTATATTTTTATCTTTTCTTTCTGCTTTATTTTTAAAAGTCATGTATTTATTTCTTACTTGTTACCTTGAAACACTTAGTGTATTTTTAAATAGACAGCAGTGCAACCTTACTTTTATAACACCCTTATTTCCCTTTAGGCATCAGAATTACCAGAACAGAGAAAACAGGCAAGTGTTTGTTCTGTGAATATGTTTTGTTGTTATTCCTAGAGCTGGTCTAAAAATAGAAATAATTTTCTGTGAAAAAATATTTCTGAATATCATCCCTGTTTTTAAAGATTCTAAACCTTTTTCAAAACTGTGAAAGTGGTAAAAATAGCAAATAAATTCAATGCAAAATGTGACAGATTAGCATTGTGAAAATTCACTGAAACCTCTCTGACATGCTGAAGTAATCTCTGTGAAACACCGCTGTGAAATATTGCTTTCAAAGCTATTCAGAATGTATTTGATATCTACTGGTGAATTTAATTTGTACCCCAAAACCACCGATGAGTTCAGTGGAATGGTTCTTATTTTACAGCAAGTTCCGTTTCGGTGAAGTGCTGCCACTTTCTAGTTTGATGAACTTACCCACCTAAGCTTGCATTACTTGATAACTGATGCTGTTTAAAAGTAGCTTTGTAACACTGTGGGCAATTATTAAGTATAGAAATTGGTATCAATGGTATATTACGGTTAAAGCTGTATTATCTCCAGCTTTGCTTTCAAAGGCATATGCTTATGCCAACTACCCTGTTTTATGGAGTTCCACAAACTTACTTTGTTTCCATTGCCACCCTATGTCTGCAATTATTTTCTTATACTGAATAGCAAATCTTGCTTTGTTCACCAATTCTACAAAATATTTTAAGATTTTCTATCACTGCAGTGACACCTGGTGTTGAAAGCAAAGTTGTTAATAGCTCAAAGGTGTAAGAGAATCATTTTCGTAGTATGGATTGTCTTAAAACAACCAGCATCTGGAACTTTTCACCACCTGTTAACTTGGAAGGGAAGGAAAGGGAAAGGGACAGAGAAAGGGAAAGAGATGTGGAAAGGGGAAGTAGAAGGCAAAGGGGGATGGGAAAGGAAAGGAAAGGAAAGGAAAGGAAAGGAAAGGAAAGGAAAGGAAAGGACAGGAAAGGACAGGACAGGACCGGAAAGGAAAGGA
>JAVKLA010000017.1:12053196-12137521 GCA_034782735.1 Sagittarius serpentarius | reverse complement strand
GAAAGGAAAGGAAAGGAAAGGAAAGGAAAGGAAAGGAAAGGAAAGGAAAGGAAAGGAAAGGAAAGGAAAGGAAAAAGGGAGAGAGAAAAGGAACGTCTTCACAAGTATTAACTGATACTTACCAGTTGCTGCATGGCAAAGACATTTTTTTCCCCAAAAAAGAACTTGGTTTAATATAAGCATGTTTTCTGATGTCCCTTGGTCAAGGTCGTCTTGTAGAGAACAAAAATAATCAATTCTTCAGCACTGAAGACTGGCTCAGGTGTTAGCACAATTGCTAAAGTTGATTTTTCAGCCTCAGAATAGTGAGTTTTCAAATTCACTGGATTTAGAAAAGCTCAAGGTGTCTGCAAAAACAAAGCTAATAGAGAAGTGAAAAATCCCTGTGTATTTTTTTTTCCTGAGGAGAAGCACTGACAGCTTTTAATTTGTTTTAAGGAAAATTAAAGCATTCTTCTGTATGTATGTGTGTGTGTAGGTATATACATATGTTTCAGTTTCAACTAAAGAAACTGTAGCTCCGTGGTTGCATACAGAAAAATGCCTCAATAAACCTAAGTGGAATATACAATCAATGGATTTAAATCTATATATACAGTTTTGTCTGTAACAGAATTCCTGTGTGCTAGCATACATAAAATATGAGCATCACTAATAAACAGCAGCTGGAGTATATAGCAAGCTGGATCTTTGTGTGGAATATCTTTAAGGTGTTTTTGGCACAACTTCCAGGACTGTCTTGACCAACACTTTCCCAGATGTGTAGGATTATGGGATATATCTGTTGGAATCTCTCAGGAAAGCACTTTAATTCAGAGCTACACCTGGGCTGGATATTGCAATCAGCTCCCATTTTCCATTTACAATTTTCCTACCTCGTTCATTTTAATTTCTCTGTTTTCTCCCTTATCACTTAATATATTTTCCTCATTATTGGCATCTGGGCTGTGTGTTCTAACACAAACACCGAAAGACCAAATCAAGATTAAAAAAAAAAGAGCAAAAATATTCCCATTTCAGATGGAAGAGCAGATGGAGCTCTTGGCACTTCAGAGGATTCAAATTGACCCTCTGCACCAAGCTCAGGGAAGACAGACTGTCACTGCTGACTGGAAAACACTAAAGAGACCTGTTTTCCCATCGAATATACAGTAGCATTTTCTAATTCTTTAGCTCTAAGCTGTGCATGGCCATGAAAGAGCAGCTGATTTTTTTCAGATTAGACTCTTTCATATCTCATGGATGCTTTTCTCTAACTTTTATGTTGAAATGATTGTTCTGAATTTTGAGATATAATTTTGATTCTACCATTTTCTTATCAGTGCCTGAGAGGGGCTGAGATTAAGGGGTGACTATGCCCTGCTTCTCTCCCCTGCCCGCTGCCCCCCCCCACCCCCCGCCGCCTTCTTGGTAATTTTAGCAGCCAGATTGCCGTCATCCAGGGATTAAAACACTCTGAGCAGAAAGGGATAGAAGCTCAGCTGGTGCAAAAGAATTCAGCTCTGCCCAGAGCAGTTCACGATGCGGCCCGAATTCTCAAAGCCAACCTGTGAATGTTCCCAGAATAACCATCTTTCCCAGGTACTGTCTACTATGCCGGTTGCCTATATTAGGTATTAACCATGTACCTTTAAGGAGCTTTTCTGAATGTTTTATGCTATTCCATTTTGGTTACAGCATTGTTTCATTAGACAGATGCAAAATAGTATGAAATGTAACTAATAATTTATTTCTATATGATGTAAGTGCAATCTGAACAAATCTTTTTTTTTTTTTTCCTGAAAGGGAGAAGAAAAGTTACACTTTGGATAAAGCTTTTCCTGAAGAAACAGGGCAGACACAAGTGGTATAATTGTTAACAAAATGTTTATCCTCTTAAAGAGCATCAAAGTTTCAGTGAAGTTTAGAAGCTGAACGGCCTGATGTAAACCAGAACCATGCAAAAGGCTCAGGTAAGTCAGATTCTGACAGAGTCCGAGACTTCCCCAAGACATTTCCTAGTTTGGTATGTCCATCTCACCCCTGTTTCTGATCAAACTGTGTCCGTTACCTTTCTACAGTCACATTCAGGAAAAAATTTTGTCCAAGAACTAAACAGGAGTTTTGAATTCATTTTTTATGTGAACAAAATTGTGTCTCTGGTGCTTGACCAGCCCACGTAACACATCTTTGTTTCTCTAAACCAGAGCGAAGGAATGAGTAAGGGAGTAAGCATGTCTACATGGGAGGTTCAGAAATAGTAATACATTGTGAATATATTAGGAAGGTCACTGCACGAAATGACCTGTGCTAAATCCGGCGCGGTAAGCAGCATACAGGGGCACTGTGGGGATTGCCAGTGCTGCGAGAACTGTAATTCTCCGTTGACACAATGCACAACTGAGAATGGACACATCAGGACTTGGCAATTATGTGACTATTGTTCATGGGCAGGGAATTCTTCTTTTCTGAAAGACAGGCTGAGCACAGCAATAGTTCTCTGTTCAGCATGTCATTTAAGGAAAACACGATGACTGAAGAGACTTTGCTCTCTAGGTATTACCTTCTTAACAAATATATCTTGAGACTTGGGTGCAAGTTGTCGTATTCAGGACATTACTTTTCTGAAGAATTTTTATGAGCATTTCTAAAGAGAACGTAGACTCTGAAAGGCAGAAATATGATTCTCCCCTTCCTCCATGGAAGGGAACTCTACCCAGGAGGTGCCAGGAATCCTCTGCCCAGACATCACTCGTGGAAGCACCAGCCGTTCACTTCTTTGTCCACTCTCTCTGTTTTCTGTAATGGAAGTCTAAATAATCACTGAGGTAATTTTAAAAAGAACTCTGACAAAAAGCCATCAGTCTCACTTTCTGCGTCATGTTGTGTTATGCCGTGGTGGATGTATTACAAGGGAGACTGATATGTGATGGCAAAACTTCCTCTGGCAGGAGCTGCAGAACCGCATCACACAGAGCCTCCTCCAGGAAAGCTGCAGATACAATCTAACATGTGCTGAGATCCCTCATGATTATTTAAATAGAAAATTAAAAGCCAAAGCTGTACAAAAATATTTCTCCTTATATTTTGGTGAAACTAGGATAAGAAAAAAAGTCATTCACTCAATTAAATGGATAGAAAGCTGAATTTGGCCCTTTTATGAATACAACTTTAGCTGTTGCTAACATAGGCTGGATTCCACATGGACTGAAAGTATAAACTCAGTATTCAACAAGCGATCCCACTCTACCTGGATTTTAAAGATAACTCAATTTGATCATGTATCCTTATTTTTCTCCATAAAAGTGGCAAAAATAGACTAGCTTCAAGTAACATTTCCTTTTTGAATAGTTACTTTTCAGTTTTAAGAGGACATAAAAGGATCTGAAATTATAAACATCATTTGCCACTCAAATATATTTTTGTGCCAAGTTTTGGTATAAAGCAAATTTTCAGCTGAGTGACAAACCAATAAATATGTAGGCTTACAGTAGCTCTTCTGAGAAACTGAACTTCAAAGAGTGTCTTTATAATACTAACAAAAATGTGCTAATTTTTATGCTTATTTTTCTTTCTTAGTTTGTTCCTGATGGTTAGGAAGTTGATCGCTCATTTTTCTACTGCCATTCACACCAGCTGCTATAAAACAGCTATAAAAATACTCCCAGTGCAGATCTTGACCGTAGATCACGGTACCTAGACCCAGCTGCAGATGGATGGAGCAGCTGGTCCAGAGAGGTGCTGTTCCTGACTCCCACACACGCTTGGTCATGATGCATGAAGCAGCACAGTTGCTCCCCAGCCACAATTCCCATTCAGTCACAGATTTATGAAGTAATGAGCCGCCTACCAGAAAAAAACAAAACCAGCAGCTCTCCAGCACACTTTAAACAAACACCCAAGAATATTCCATAATTATAAATAACTACAGCTCAGCCATCAGATGAATTGCTAAAACTTTTTTACATAACTTGTTAAATGGGAAGCAAATACAGTAGAGCAAGGAGAGAAGGAAATGTGCCTATGTAGGGAGACAGCAACATAAAAACTGGTAGTACTTTTTCAGGATACATTTTTTTTTAACACCAGTGTGATGGTTGATGGGGCTGTTTTGCAATGATTTATGAATATTTCATGTGACCTGGCTATTCAGTAATCATCGTGTGAATATGCCAGCTTACCCTGACTGCAGCTATGAGAGAAACAAGCAGGAATAATGAAGAATGGTGTGAGATAAGATATGGAGTCTGAAGTAAATGCCAATACACTGTGAAGGGACACCTATAACCCATGAGGATGCAAACTCCTGACTCCAAGGCAATTAACATTATTTTTGACTAGCCTGGGTTTAAGGGACCACCAAGGATTAATGGTCAAATAGAAATAATCTCTCCAGAGGGGAGGTAGGAATTTCTTGCGAGGTGTTTGGACATAGTCCCTTTTTGTGGTATGTGTGGTATGTCTATGCAAAATAGACCTGTCCAATCCACAGCTTGAGATGATGGGATTTTTGCTAAGGAGGGCATGGAGAGGACTTATTGTTCTAAAATTGTTTTCTTCTTGCTGTTTTGCTTCCATTTTTAAACAGTTCATTTAAGAAAACTAGTTACTGTGGCTACCAAAACTGGGGTGTTTTCAAGTTCCTGAGTAGTGTATCTCCCAGCTGTATCCTGATACTGCATTAAGGCATCATGCTGGTGGAAGCTGCTCTTCTCTCCTCACGTCTAATGCTAGGGTTTCCATGTAAAAAACAAGCCAAGAACAAGACAGGAAAAAAACCAGTGCATTATTTGAGCAGTGGCTTGATCTTTGACACGCCAGTTCCCTCAGGTGCACTATGGTGCACCCCAACAACTAGAGAGATACAGCTTGCGTTCATCAGTAATCAGAGTCTCCAAAAGGCAGCAACGACAGTTGTCTGTCCAGTTTGACCTGCTGGCTAAGTGAAGTGAATCTGGAGGAAAATAACAGCACATCACACACTGGGCAAAGACTAGAAATAGGAGCCTAAGAGTTAAAGTCATAAAACATGTCATTGCAAAAAGATTTATACAGCCTTCATCTACCCTGCTGTGCCTTTCAGAAACTTAATGTTATTTGAGTTTGCTTGGTATTGTTTAGTGCTGATAAGAATTATACTCACAGTTCTAAAGAACACAACCTCATATATACTATTTGTTTGATACTACAGATGTGATGTTAAACTATATTATTTATGTTCTTTACCACTAATTTATCTTGGAAAATAAGTCACTGATCTTAAAGCTTAAAACTATTACAATAACGGTGGATGATTTTATTTGATGTGAACTACGCTTGAAAGGGCAAGTTCAACCCCTTAGGTCTCTCTTCTTCAATGAGCATAAGTAATTCAGTGACTTGTCCTGCATCATCAGGGAGATGGCTGCATTATCAAATAGGCTTCTTCCATCTATAGCTTGTAAGATCCTATCAATGCCAACAGGAGTTTCAAATATGTAACAAGGCTAATGTATTTACAGAAAGCCAAGATAAAGGAAATAATGAAATTTAGACTGAGGAACTCTCAGATTTTAATAAGATAATCTGTTGATTTTTTTTTCCCAGACAAACATTGTCTCTTCTGTACTCAACAGCTCTCCTCATTGACTTTGTCCTCTTTTTTGAAGGGTTCTTATATGAATGTAATCCCACAAGAAATTAAGCATGGCCATATATAAACTGATTAGTTAAGCAGTGCTTGACAGAAGGGGCTTGTATGCACAGAGACTGAAGGGAATTTGGGACAAAAGTCCAAACTGCGACCTTCCCAGGTGCTAACATGTCATCATGTAGGAACTGAGAGTACGCAATACCCTAGAGGAGCCTGGAGTGAAGTCCTGCTTTGATCTTTGCCTACTCCCACAGAATTCATTGACCTTGCTCATTCCATTAACACTTTATCACAATAAGGTCTATCCAATACAGTAACACGGGGAACATAAGGGGTTTGAAACTGTCCCAGCCTAGGCTACCCATATCTAGGCAGCTAATATCTAGACAGCTAATTTCATAAGGTGATTACATTCTTTAATCTGTCCTCCTCACAACATGTTAGAGAACAAGCAAGTTGGTTTTAGAGGAAGTACCGGTTGGAAAAGTCGTTTTTTTAAGCACTCAGGTAAAATGTGCTCTTTGATATCAGTGAAGTACCACTGATAACTCAACATGGTCATACAAATTTGTAAAACACTTACAGATACAGAAAGCCTTTCCTTGCTAGCTGGGAAGTTTAATTTTATTTCCAACAAGAACTGTTACTGGGCAAAAAATGTATTTCTAATATCCACTTCTGCTCTCAAGATATGAAAGAAGTCTAAAATATGGTCAAAAATTCAGAGTTTGCTGCTCTGTGGCCTGTCTGTTCTCAAGCCGAGTGACACACACCTGTCCACAAACACAACATGCTTTCTTTTGGTTTTGGAAGTGTAACCTCAAACTCTGTGATTTTTTCCCCTGGATTATTCTGTGTTGCGGGATGGGATGCTTTGAGTGCTAAAATATTGACTATTAGCACCCCAGCATCACTTTCTGTGAAGCACTTTTGAACTTGAGTTTATTTCAGGGGCATGTGAACAACGAAGGTCCCAGAGGAAAGCTTATTAATACTGTGGCATTTCTGAACCTGCTATCCCGCAGCTCCCGAGCGGTGCGTGCACTGCGCTTTTTGTGGTACAGCACCATTTTCCACAGGCTCCAAAGAATGCCTTTTTGTGCTGTAGTGGCTCACCTGTTTAATAATGGTAAATAGCTGTACAATCATTAACCGACCAATATCTGTTAAAGTAAAACTGAAATAAGGAAAAACAGATGTTGTTTTCTGTGTTTAATGAAAAAGGCTTATGCATCCTCATACCGTATTGTCTGACCTTTCTCTGGTTTGGACTTTATGTACCAGACAGAAGTATTTACCACGTAATCCATGTATTTGAATGCAGTTTACAGAATTACCCAGAATACATTTGGAAAAGCAAAACAACAGCCCTTGGCAAACGTGCCAGTGAGCATAACCTCTGAGCAAATGAAAGCAGGACACCTGAGAGCTGCAGACCCCAGAATGCAACTGCTCGCATGCTCAGTCATCCCCGGAGGCATACGAAAAGTTTTACACTTCACAAGAAGCCAGACCATTTCACTTGCTTCAAAATTTCACAGCAAGGTGAAGAGGAGTAAGTATCACCCCATCACTAGCGCGCTTCCATTATTTCACTCTGTTGTAGAAAAAAAAAAGCCACCATTGAAACAATATACTAGATAGAAACAGTTTCTTACATATCTAGAGTGAATGGCAGTTCTTCATGGCTGAATGAAATAAGTACTTAACCCATAGGGCTAATAGTTAATGCGAAACGGTGGGACGATTACTGCATAACTGGGGAGCACAAGCTAAAGCTGCTGTTTCTGGAGGGGGCGAGTCACCTTAGAGATTGCATTGACATGGCAGTAAAGCAAGCTGCAAGGATGTCTTTGGAGGTGTTGGAGCCCATTTTACTGGTATAACTCAGGTGATTAACCCAGGAGATTTTCCTCTTAAGGCAAGAGATTTTATAGCCCGAATGAAATTATTCTCTTATGGTAATCAAGGCTTCAGCAGGGTCATCATTCTCTCTCTGTGACCCAGTCACCACGGGAGAGGAAGGGTATCATACCGAAGAGGCAAGAATAGCAGTAAGGGTAGCAGCTGCCATAGTCTTGCTTCAGCACTGAAGACAGTATGTCACTCTCGTGCGGAAGTCCAGTATCTCACGAGGGACTCAATCCACTGCTATCATTTCTAGTAGTAACAAGGTCATATAGATATGCTAAAATTGGTACCATTGCTATCAAAACTACATTGAAAAAACACACCTCCACCCTCTCCCTTATTGTCCTATAGGAAACCAACACCTTTCCTCTCGAGGGAAGTCTCTACATGATTTTGGCCCTCCTTGTATTGAGTCAGATCAAAGGTTCATCCAGTTTGGTAACTTGACTCTTACAGTGAGCAGCAACAAATACTCAGGAAAGAAGAAGAGTAGGTCACGTGTAGAGTGCTCCCTTCCCTATTATGCACTTCTAGTTTCTGATAGTCTAGATGTACTGCATCTTGTTGAATGAAATACACAACTTCATTCTGTTTTGATGCAAAGTAATGCCTTTTATTTTCAGATTTTTCTTTGCTTACTTGTTTTTAATCTGTTGCCAGCTAATTCCACTGTTTTCCCTCACTGTACTTTGACTTATCATGGTCCACAGATATAAATGTGACAATTTTCCAACTATATCAGTTGCTCTAATTAAAGATACGGTCTCTCTTCCTGTAAGCCTTGGCTGCTTTCTAGTTCTTGCGTTCTGAGATATAATGATGAATCTACTCTATGCGCTTTATTCAAACAATCCATGGTTTTGTAGACCTTATCATATTCCCTTCCAATTGCCCTTTTCTAGATGAAGAGTCCAGGTCTAGCCTCACTTCTAATGGAGACGAGAAGAAGGAGTTACTGGTACAGCGTCTGAGATTCTTAGTCAAGCTGGTCAAGAATATTTCACTGAAGTATTTATTCTTGGAAATGTCGGTTTGTAGAAATGTAGTATTTTTCCAAGAACATTCCAGTCTTGACAAATCTTTAGTAAGCGGTTTCTCAAGTCAGGGTAGCTTTTCTGGCCAAAATAAAAAGGAGAAAAGAGGGAATAACTGCACCTCCTTTAGCTGCTGGGGTGGGTGAACGCAGAAATGTAAACGTCATGAACAACCTATCTTCAGCACTGGAGTGTTTATACTAAGTTAAAGAAATGCTCCCTGGGTAAGTAGTTTGTAATTTATCCAGGTCAAGGAATGAACCAGCAGAGTGGTATATTGAACCCACATGTGTTCGTGCTTGTAGCATTGCTCTAATCTCCCTGGCATAATGCACTCCATTCTCCTTCACCCTAGAGCTCTTTTACCAAGACTAGCAATATAAAGAGACTTCAAATTGTAAAGTAAGACTAAATTATTATCCATTTTCATGTCCTTTTACACCACCTGTGTGCTGCTGCCCTAGAATCAAACAAATTGCTCTGAAAGTATAACAGAAAGGAAAATCATTCACCAGAACTGTGAACTCTGCCTTTGTCGCTAAATAGCGGCTTGAGCTACATCAGGACAGAAGGCTCTGTCTTTGGTGAATTTGGCTTCAATATTTTCTTTTGGAGGATAAGAGGGTGAGAACAATTTCATTATTTAACATTCAGGAAGGTAAAGATTGAGGTATCTAAGGGTCATTTCTGGTGAAAGGCCATTTTGGGGTTGTATGCCACAGTTCTCGGACACTCAGCATGTTGCTGCTTATTTTGTATAAAGTCAGCTGTAGTGCTAGCTAGCATCGAGGATATCATATTTAACATTTCGGTTTTTGGCTCTGTTAAACATTTCAGAGAAGATGCTGCTGACTCTGAAATGTGGGGAATAAAATACTTGTACATGGAACTCAGTCCTCAGTAGATATTTTACTTAACTTTAAACAAGATTTTCTTGTTTGGCTAAGTTTAATACAGATATGATTTCAAAAGAAACAACCAAGGCTGAGCCTTCCAGGGGCTCAGTTTCCTCAGCTCCAGCTGAATTCCACATTAAAAGCAGCTCTGAATAGCTACTGCGTGTATACGGTGCAGATCAGAGCAATACAAAGATACTGCCTAGAGTTGTACAGCAATGTTATCACTCCGGCAGTTCCTAGCAGACATTAGCAGTGCAGTGGTTCCTAGCAGCAAGGCAGACTGCTACACCGCTTCCAGCCCTGGAGAGGATGTGGGTAACTCCACATAGGAGTAGGTAATTTCTCTAACCCACCAACCCAAAGGGATAATTAAAAAGAAGTATGCTTTGAAAAAAGCTGCTCATTTTTTTCTCCACGTAATTCTTTCGTAGACTGGAATAATCTTCTCTCTCCATCCTACTGCCAGGGAGGCAAGCGAGCTTTCTGTGCAGCTGAACCAAAGTGGAAAAAACTCAGTGAAGAATCAGTGCTCTTTACTATTTAAGCACCATGTACGAATACAGCTTAGAACAAATTTACCTCTGCTGACAGGTGGAAGCGTTAAGACTTACTTGTGTTGATATAGGTATATGAGAAAGGAGGTAAATCATGACTTCTCTCTACCATTCAGTATCCATGCTGGGAAGAGAGCTTATTATCGCTACGACAATTACTCTCCCGTGCATTGCAATATGGATAGTAGCTCAGCTAAAGCATGTTGTCTCTGCTGAACTAAAAATGACAAAATTCACAAACTCATACTCAATGTCAGTTTCTCCTTTGTTCTTCAATTTTTGTAATCCGCAAGATTAATCTCCTGGTTAAACTACTTAACAGCTACAGCACATACAGCTTTATTGTTTTCGCATTATCTAGCAGCAAAACCCAAGCCAAAACATAGCCACCCAGGTCAAATTTTTGAATGGGTGTGGCTAGGAACAAGTTTTTCTTTGTGAATGAGGAAGCATTTATATAAGATTTTGATTAAGACTGGATAATGTACAGCCAGTGACAAAAATATTGATTTCTTAGTGATGGTTACAGCAAAATCTCTCCTGTTCTGTATCGTACTGTTGGCTAAAGTGAGGAATACAGTTTGTACCCTTATTTTATCTATACCATGTGTCAGTGTCCATAGTTCTCCACATTGCAATGAGTTTACAAAAATGGAAAGTCAGGTGAGGAAAGCCCCAGAATGATGGATGTTACTTTCAGTCACAAATATACCCTGAAGAATTATCAAAAATAAAGAAGAAATGATACATAGAGAAAAAAATGTAAAAAAAGAACTTCATAAAGTGTTTTTATATCACTAAAAATAATTTTTTTACCTGCTAAAAAGCCCCAGTTCTTCAAAAACCATAGATTTAAGATCTTTCCAGGAAGATAATACAGCTGATTTTCACTACTACATACATATGTCACTTATAAATCCTGTCTTAATTCATTTTTCTCAGTGTAATGAAAAATTTCATATCTGTATTCTGGAATCAGATTCTGTTGAATCTGAGGCTTTACAGAGGGACAGATAGGTTAGATCTTCCAGATCTTTTTTTATCTGAAAAATCAGGTATCTTCTTAAAACAAGTGAACAAGCTAGTACATATAATCTACATCATTAAACTGGCTTTTCATTCAGTTTTCACTCGTACCTTGCTATGCTTAACTCATTCTTATATAGTTTGCTCTACAGTCTCGCCTGCTTTTAAGGTGAGACCAGCAGCCCCCACCAGCGCCAGCAGCAGCCAGATGGAGGGAAGTCCTGGCCTGAGCCCGTTCTCTGCCCCAGACTTTTGCAGAGATCTTGCATTATTTTCTTTGTCTGTGACTCCAGTGGTTATCTCTGGAATGGAACTGCCCTTCCTTTCAACAAGGCTGGGAAGAGATTTACAATAGTGACCAGTCGCACCCTATAAAATACTTACATAAATAGCTGCGTACACGCATTTACACACATTTACATGCACACACCCAGCTTTTTCATTGACATTTTACAGCTTTTACAAGTACCCTAGAAGGCAGGAGTGTACTAGGCGGTATTTCTTCTCAGGCAACATGTCTTTCTGTGAGTATTCATGAGGTTGATGGACACATCTAACTGGGTACCAGCCAGTCTCTGATAAAGGTTCTGGATGCCCTATAGGAAAGGAAACATGACTTGCAAAATGTTTATTCCTGTGCTGCAGAAAAACACTCTGATGCCTCCTGACTGCACAGGCTACCAACCATTGCCTTTGCAAAAGGAGGCAAAACATGAAATTCAGGGCACTTCTGCATTAGAAGAGACACCAAAGGAAGCAGAAGGAATAAACGTTGCAAACAGCTGTAGGAGACAAAGCTATCCTCTTTCCACTAAACATGTCTGCAGAAAAACACTTGAGATAAGCTTCATTATCTTTCTATAGACACTTTTCTAACACAGGTGGGAGTCACTTAGGTAGCTAGCAGATGAAGGGTTTGCTCAAGGTCAAGCACAGTCTGTCAAAGTCACTGCTAAACCCAGTGAAAAAAAATTACATTGAAAGCCTCCTACAAAAAAAGAAAAGAGAGGCGCTTTTTTTTCTTTTTAAGACGCAAATTTTCTCAGAGAACAGGTCCATTATCTTTTTTTTCCGTTTTTTCAATTAAAAACGTGAACAAATGTTTGATTTCTAATTGTGATTTTTTAAGGCCCTGAATTTTTCATGTGTTTGCAGTGTTTTGTGTGGACAATACTGCTTCCCTCTTAGCTGCAGTCAGTGCCAGTAGTGGAATGTGGAAGTACTGATTTCCAGACCCATGCACTTAAATATTTCATTTTATGCTACAATATTTCAGAAACATTATGTTAAGAAAAAAAAAAAAGAAAACTCCCAAAACACAGCTCCAAACTATCTACATAAAGCAAACAGAAATGTAGATACTGGATCGTGTCCAGGACTCCTGGTTTCCTGCAACACTTACAAGACAAGAGTTAGGGCAGCATGCTGCAAAAAGATACCGACCCTTTCCAACATGGATAGACTTGCCACGTCCGCAGTGCCACGGCTATAGACTTGGCTGTCAGACCCAAATTATCTCTACCGCCGGCTGTACCGCCTGGGTTTGCAAGGCCATAAATCAAGGCTATCCCCTGGAGACGGGGAGGGGAAAGCCGGGCACTGCCAGCCTCAGCCCTTCCTCCCTGGCAGCTCACTCGGGGGCCTCCTCTGCGCCCTCTTTGATACACATCAGCCTGCTGAAGTCATTGATGGGAGAGAGACCAAGGCTGGAGCTTTAAAAAGCGTTATTCCAATCAACGTTCTGATGTTTTGGTTGTTTGGGTTTTTTTTTTTTCCCCTCTTGCTTGTTATTTTTGTGAAGTAAGCAGTGGATTCGGTCCATGGGAGGCACTGGTGGGAGAAGACTAGGGTGCCTTCAGAGCTGGCTCTCTTAATTAACAGAAGAGGATACTCTAGGAGCAAAGATAGGCTAGAATGAAAAAATCTGGATTTAAATATTGCTGGACTGTGACCAGCTTAGGGGAAAACTTCAGATACAGACTGGGCACCATCAGAAGCAGCTGAACCAAAACAGCAGAACTGAATTCAAACCTGGTCTGAGCCGGGTCCAAAATAAGCAGCTTGCTCTCACATCTCATTACTTACTACTCATCTTTGTTGATCCCCACACTAATGGAATGGCAGTATTTGTGCTCCCTTTTGATTTTTAAATTTTCTGGCTTCAGAAAAATTGAAGGGTTTCATGGAAGGGGAGAAAAATATGTGTGTGTCGGGAAGCGGGGGCTCCTGCATGTCTGAGGAATCATAGTGAAAAAGAAAATTTTCATCAGAGTTGGAAACCTGAACATACATCCCGGTAGAAGGCAGCGGGCAGCGAAGTGCTACAGCACCATCTCCTGGCAGCCGGACATTTCTGAATTTCTAAAACCAATTTAAAACACAGTCAAACAGACTGATGATATTTAACGGCCAAAACTTGGGGTGAATTTAATATGCTCCTCTTTACAAAAATGCATTAACAAAATATGGAGCTAAAAAAACTGGTTCCTATGACTTACAATATTTGCAGATATTCTTTCCCGTATAGGAAATTATCATCATTGTGCAGTACTTACTCCTTAAATTCAAGCATTTGATACTAAATCATGAGAAAATGGGAAGTCATAAAATTTGAGAGTAAAGTTGGTTAGAAATTGTCTTTTAACAAAAAAAATTTGGTTAGTTTTTCATTGTCTATGGTGAGATAAATAATAATAAATATATCTAAGTAAGTCTGCAAAAAGCATTAAAAGTAGTCTTTGAGATTCTGAGAATTTTTAAATTATCAAGTTCTACTGGCCTAGAATCATCTTTGTAACCTGAAAGTATAAATTAGCCTTTAAAAAAAAAAAAGTGATAGTTAATGTGTAAACATGTCTTTTAAAAACAAAATACAAGTGATATAATATTTTTCTGCCATGGGGGTTCTTGATGATTTCCTCCCAGACGATGATTTTCCTGCCAAAATTTTTGAGCCGTCATAGTACCAGTCTGTGCAAGTTTTTTTCCTGAAATCAAAGGTTTTCCTCCCTGTCAAGAGAGGAATTTCCCACTCCTGCTGAGGACATGCCTCCTTGACTAAACACGCCCTGTTTATCTCCCATTCTGGCTTGGACCCTGTTCCCAGTGTGAATTGCCCGTAGCTTCTCCCAGCTACTGTTGGAGTATCTACCTGAAATAATGTCGGCTCTCACCGCGTGTAGGACAGTGCAGAGCACAAGCTGCAGTCTAAAGAGACTCGAGTGAGGCAATTCACAAACAGGATTTGGGAGTTCAGCTCTGTTTTCCAGATCACATACTTTGTGTTGGGACAAGATCTTCTCTTACTCTATTTTTGTTCCGTATTCATTTTATCTGCAGATGGGTGGATCCCACTTTGAAAAAAAAGAGTGGGAAATACTGAGTTTAAGAAGTCGAATCTAGGTGATGCCCTGCATGAAATAATAAATCAAAGAGCCCTGGAAAGGGGTTCCTTTTGCCACAACTGGGTTCAGCAATATTGATGAGCATAACAGGCACTCAACAGATCTCAACAGGCTTTGTGACAATTCGCCCTCATGTGTCACTGCTGTGGCATATTTTGGGTTTTTTATACTGAGTTCTTCCCTCCTTTCCGCCTGCTCCCTGCAAGAAGCCGTGCCTTGTTGAGACACATCCAGAAACAGCTTATGTTTTTGCCGTATTCAGATTTCTGTTTTAAATTGACGATGTGAAACGTTATCAGCCAAGTTTCGCGGTTTGGGGCAGATCCCTCCATCCTGTGGCAGCACTGCTCCTTGCAGCAGGGCTTCCAGGCTCCCCCCGGGCGGGCTCCAGCGAGTCGGACCCGGGCGCGACGCGTGGCAACACACTGCTGCAAAAATCCACGCTGTCTGCGAAATCTGTGAAGAATGCCGCGTGTTCTCCAATGCCGTTGGCACCCTGTCCGTAAACGCTGCCTGTTTCCTCTGCAGAGTGCCTCTTGTATAGCGCTTGCCTTTCTGTTACGGCTCACTTCAGGGTGCCAACTGGGAATACCATCTGGGTGCATCCCCTTACGGCCAGCGAACAGTCCCCCGAAAGACATGAGGGACACCTCAGAGGAGGCGGGAGCTTCAGACTTTACCCCTCTGATCCCAGCTAGTTCCACCAAGAGAGCAACTTCAACCGAGCACACAGAAGGTTAATACAATAGTGCGTTCAACATGGAAAGTAAATTTCTGTGCAGGCAAATCATGAAAAAAAAATCACATTCAAAGATAACGGTTAGCACAGGGCTTTTCCAAAATTCTTCCAGTAGTGAGTGAATCATGGCTAAACACTGAAGTCCTTTTTTATTTAAAAAAATAGAACCACAGAAAAATAGGATTAGAAGGGACCTCGAAAACCTACTGCAGTGTGATGAGATCAGTTATACATTCTAATTATACCCTAACTGTACCTTGTATTTGTAGATATATACTATATCTATACCTGCTAACCTCCAAGCTACCTCTTCCACTGGATCACTAACTTTATTTTAGTAAGGTTTCCCAGTGTCTGAGGTGAATGTCTCCTGTTTTACTTCAGTTCCCTAGTTTTTCAGTATACCCCTACTGGATGTGTAAAACCGATTATCTCTTTCCTCTCTGCACCAGCTCTCTACGTACTCGAAGCCTGTTATTTTGTCTTCCTTTGGGTTTCTTTTCTTTAGCTTGCCCTTCCCTCCCCTTTCCCTATTTATGTCAATATTTCCTCATGCCTCATGCTTTTTAGACCTCTAATTCAGCTTCCAGACTCTCCAGCAGGTCCATGTATTTCTTGCAGTATGGTACTTGGAAGCACGGTACCAAAAACTAGCTGTAGTGGTGCAGCCAAGCCCTTACCAGCAAAGCAGAAAGTGATTCCTTTGCCTTGCCTTTTTTTTTTTTTTTGCAGGTATGTAGGTGTCTGCTTCCTTGTATGCTCTTCTGGCATTCTGTCATCATACGTACAATATATTTTATCATAATTATTATTCAAAATTCCAAAATGAATAAAAGCATACCCACCAGCTTGAAATCCACAGTCTTCGGTTTTGCATGTGTGCTCTTCAAAGTTGAAGAAGTCTTGTCCTTGAAACAGAGACGCGGTGCACGTCAAATATATTAAAGATTGACTTTGTGATGGATGTTACAGTCTAACAAGAAACTAGAAACCAAATGGGCTGAGAATTTGGTTGCATTTAGAAAAATGGCAAAATGCAGTTGGCCTGGGTTTCTATCCATCATACCTGGCTCAAAGGATTTCTAAGCTAAAGAGTCATGCCGGCATCAGCTGTAGATTACATATTTTTATGATTTTTGTGAAATTCCAGGAGAAAGAATGTTGAAACACTGCACATTTTACATATCAAAACCACCTGGACAGATGTTGCTTCAACTATTGACATTACATCAGGACAACTGAAATAGCATTGCATAAATCTCTCTAATACCCTTCATGAAGGCCATCAATCATTTTTAAATGTGCATAAAACTGAAGTGTGAGATAGAGAAGTTAGCATTGCTCCTTCAGATTTAGGGCTGCATGGCACTTAGCCGCAGCATTTTTAATAAACTCTCAATAATGAGAAAGTACATAGTGGTGTGATGACAGCCTTGATTTATAACTCAGTTACATCTGACAATTTTAGTATTTTATTTTTAAGCAACTTTACTTGCCGTGTTTCTGTTTCTCTACTTTGTTATAGTTGTAAAATAGACTTACTTTAAGGTACAGTTTGTAATCGCTTCCTGATCAGAAATACACAAGGGACCTGGAAATATAACAGCTTTTATTTTCACATCTAGATAATCAGGACAGAGCTAAGTGAAAATTAAAGTCTTTCCCTAAACAAATAGTTTTATGAACTTTACAGCCCACTATTTGCCTGGTTTAGGAACAGCAGAAGGGGCGCTGCACTTACCCTGACGGGCGTGCTGAGCAGTGCCCGCCCGCCGGGGCAGGGAGCCCCACGCACGCCCCGCTTCCCACACCTTGCCAGCCACGGGCAGACCTGATGGCACCGAGGGGTCCAAAACCCCGGGTGCCAGATGCAGCCCACCCCGGCATCGCCTGGGAGGCACAGGGAGAGGCTGGCCCTCGTTCGCTTCTGTGTGCGCAGAGGTGATGCTGCAGGTCACCGTGCCGGGCAGCAGGGACAGGTATTCCTCCTCAACAGGGTAGTCTGTCTTACGGAGCTAAGGGATCAGGAGGCGGGAGGAAAGGAGAAGGGATGCTGAGAAAAGGGCGCTGCAGCTCGTGAAAGGAAAGGCGACGGAATTTGTTGGTGTGCGAACTGAAAGGAAACGTTATACAGGATTAAGTGCTGGAGTTTGGAAAGAGCTTAAGTACCTCACCCTCTGCCAAGCCCCCAAAGGGAGCAGAGATGCTGGGAAACCTTGTAAAGCACAGCCTCCCGCAGCAGGTGCCCCACACTGGCTCGTCCCTCCTCCCTCCCCTCCCGGCCAGGTAGCCCCCACCTCCACGACTCCCTGTGAGTGGGAAGGGCATTAGCTCTGTCCCTGGGGAAACGAAGCAGCGGAGTTTGATTGAGGAGAAGGGCAAAGAGCCTTTCGGTCCCATTGTGCTGAAGGCGATGGTGAGGAAGAGGTGCTTCCGTTTGTATAAATACTAAATCCAGGCTGAAGGAGCGGGAAGGTGGGTTTTGAGTCATTGGGCCTGGAAATGTGGGGGAACAGACTGGATCACTTAGGGACAGAAAGTAAAACAAGGAAAGGTGGAGGTGAAAACTGTGTATAACCAGACGACAGGAAAAGTGGGGGAAAAAAAGGACTTGCTGGAGGAAATTACAAATTAAGGGTCAAAGCGGCTGAAGGGAAACCAGGAGAGGACAAAATTGTACAATTCCAAAAAAGGACAGTTCTTCCATACTAAAAACAGCGTTTCATTAGAACTGGTGAGAGTTTCAGAGACCCTGAAGAGTGTCAATGACACAAAGAGGACAGATTATGGTAAATTAAAGACATATTAAAGATTTGGGATAAGCTTAGGAGGAAAACAACAATTTGAAAAAGATAGTCGCTGAAACAAGATAGACAGCAGGTACAGGAGTAGCTGCTTTTAGAAGCTGAAATAATGCTGCAGTTTTACCACGTTCGGGGAAATCCAGGAAAACTCCTGTTCACTTTCTCCTCCTGCTTGGAAAACCAGGAATCTGAGAGGACTGGCACAAGAAAAGTGAGATTGTATCAGAAATTGTGTTTAGAGTACAAACATACAAGATAGGAGGAGGGATAGGAGGAGGAATAGAAGGAATTAGATCGAGGATGTGGCAACACTCTAAAGTTAAAAATAAAGCAAAACAAAACAGTAAATATTTTTCTGGAATTAAAATAGCATATTGGTTTTTTCTCTCTGCCTGCTGCCCACGAATAACATTTAGCAACAGCTATTCTGGTCCTTTGCCCACGTGTATACTGAGACCACTGATAGCTCTGCGGTAACAAAAGCATTTAAAAACCTCTGTCAGACTTAAGCAGATGAAAATATACTAATGCTCATCAAGAAGAAAAATATGACAGCAGGAAAAAAGCAGGAGAGTGTGTACTGCTTCTTGTTCTGGAAAATCTCTCATACCATAGACATAACTCTGATTTGATGTAGAAAAATAACCATAGAGAAAGCTGGAAAAATAAGCCTTACCACTTTCCTACTTTTTCTTGCAATCTCTCCCCATCTTCCCCTGTCATCACACCTCCAGCATTTAGATGATGATTGAAAGACCTGGCTGGATTTTTTTAGAATTTGAGATTTTAAGAACCTCTCAAAATACTTTGCTGAGGTTTCCAACTGAAATAATAATAGTCCTAGTCTTACACCCACCATGCTGTTTAGCAGTTACTCTCAGAAGATTTTCTAGAATAGGTCTGGTTTGGTTTTTTTTTCTATCAACAAATAACACCTGGCTCACAAGTGACTCTTCTTTGAAAGGACTTTTGCAGAAGGGAGTTTAGGTGCAGCCCTGGAGATTCTATGATTCTATGATTCTATGATATGCAGAGGGGCTTCTGCTGCTGATCTCAGTGGAGAAGTCAGACCCAGAAATGAGTAGGACCCTGCACAGCCTGTTGCGCTTAAGCACAGAGGTTTGGTCCAGACTGTTCATCTGATCTTAACCATGGTGGCTCAGAGACAGCCTTCGTGAGGGTTAGCTACCACTTGAGAAATGCTGATTAGTAAAATGTGACTAAAAACCTTTTCAGGTCATCAGCTGACAGGGTATCGGACTTTGATTTAAAATTCAGTTTCAGCTTTGAAGTATTAAATCAAGGACTTACTTAGAAACCCCCTTTCCTGTAGAAAGGTTGGGATCACTTAACCAGCAACAGATGGCCACAAGAGAGAATTTCGTAAGGAAATTGGAATAAACCAGGATTCAGAGAGTTTACAGGGCTATGGAAAAGAGGGTAATAAGGCTGAGTAATTTCTCCTTGCTAGAGCTGACTCAGCAGCCAGGTCTTCCTCTACCTGCCCTCAGGGGAGCTATGTCCAGACTAGGATCTCAACCATAGATGCTTTTATCTGGGTCACAGTCTGGATTTTCAGTAGATGTGGTTTATAGCAGAATCCAGAGAGCCAGGAAGTGTAATTTCCTAGAAATCAAATGGAAGAATTACAGGAAGGGAGGGTGGGCTGAGAAGCAAGAGGGAACGCAAAGGCTTCATAGACATACTAGACGTGGAGACTCCAAGAACAAAGAAGCTGAGGTCTGCAGAAGCCCCAGCGAAGGAAAAGGAACACATTTCTCCATGGAGAGAAAGCTGGCTGTGATCTACTATTGCTGGCAGATGGAGCTTCAGCCTCAGCTGGCAACCTATCAAGCTTTTAAAAAAAGTAGTAAACCGTCTTGGCGATGAGAGGGAAACAGCTACAGTGCTGAAGGAAGAAAAACCACATGCTCTGACAACTAAGTGGTTCATGACCCCTGCTCGCAAAAGAAAATGAAAGGTGGTAGTGGTTGGTGACTCACTTCTCTCTATAACAGAAACATCCATTTGTTGGTATGACCTAATGCTTATGGAGAGGTTCTGCCCAGATCAGAGCTACTGCACGAGTTTGCCAAGGCTCATTCAGCCATCTGACACCTCCTCCACGTGGCTCATTCACTCGGGAGCTAATGCTGCTGCTCTAGGAACAAACTAGAGAAAGCCGTAAGAAACAGCAAGGCTCCTGAAGCGACGATGAGAGAAGCGGAGCCTCAGCTGGTGTTCTTATCAGTCCCATCGGCGAGGGTAAAAGCCTGAGCAAGGACAGGCACATCCTGGAGATAAATATATGGCTATACAGATGGTGCAGCTTAGACGACCTGGGTTTCCTGAAGGGGGGAGGAGGTATTCATAATAGGGTCATAAGAGGGACGAGAAGGAAATGACTGAATCAGTTGTAGATACGTGTAAAGTATTTTGCCTTATATGATGCAGGATGCACATGTTCACTTTGAGATCTGGAATCTGGTGGGAGACAGACCCGTTGAAATTCTCCAGGGTAATAACAGAAGGAGGAAAGGGCATCTTTGGGAAAGAAATACAGCAGGACACAGAGAATGCAAAGCTGGTTACGTTTAACTTAATTTTAGCCTTTTCACTGTAGGTGTCTAATTTAAACTAGTCGTGTAGGCTCATGTTGCAATCAGACCTTTCCACCTGTCTTAGACTGCTATTTTAAGATGGGAAGAATTGCCTCTGGAGGAGTCTGTGTCTCTACATAGATTACGGAGAAAACCTAGATAACAAAGCGTCTAAGATAGTTAAAATCGGATTAAATGATTATCACTTATACTGTAAATGTTGTTAAAAAGTGCTGAGTGGAAATCAAACCTCTTCTCAACTTGATTCTGATCAAAAAGGAGAAAATGACTGAAAATGAAGAGGGGCAGGCAGCCTAAGGGAGAATGATCAATGAAGTAGTAGAATTGATAATTCTTGAACGTGGAGGAGGAGAGAACAGCGGAAAAAAGGACAGTGGGCTTCAGGAAAACAGATTGTCATAAGTCAGAGAACTGATCGGTAAGACCCGTTAGGAAACACAACTGCAGGAGAGTCCAAGGAAGCTGGCAGTTTCTTAAATAAAGGCTCAAGAAAGATGAACGGCAAAGTAAGTATAAGAAAGAGTGGCCACCTCGGGGACTGATTTAACTTTCCAGTTTAAGGGATCCAATAATGTATTCGGCAGCCTTGCAAACCAGAACAGGAGAGACTCCTTTCACTCCCTCACAAGTTTCTTTCTCCCTTGCCTCTTAATTTCCCTTTAGTTGTAATGAAAAATAATCTTAGTTATAAGTTCCACCTCAACAACAAGAGGTTAAACTTGGGTTACCTCTTCAGTAATTCACTCTTAAGAAAGAAATGCATATAAAATGCAAATTGGTCAAATTGTTAATGACAAGCATGAAGAATAACACAAATATGAAGTGGCAATGCCAGAAAGACCAAAACCCAGGATAATTTCAATAAAGTTTTTAGAAAACTGTAACAAGAATAAGAGTAACAAGAAAGCATTCTGTAATTTTTTAAGTAGTAAGATCTAGTCTTCTGCTTAATGGAGAGGGAAGGTTAATGACAGATGTTTCTAATGGATCTGAAGAGTTTTATGTTTTTTTGGCTTTAGTTTTCACCAACTGTGATTAGATAGCTAACACAATTAACGTCAATGTCAAAGAAGTATGAAGTCAGCTGGCATAGAAAAAGAGCAACTTGGAGGTGATTTAAGTAAGTTAAATGTTTTCAAATCATTTGATACCCTGTTTAAATTCTCCTCTGAGACCTTAGGACACTGCCTAGGGCAATATCAGGAAATCTAGTCATTATGGAGGGTAGCTGGGCTCCAGAAGACAAAGAAGATAAAACACAGTGTAACATATATAAAAAGGAGAAAAGGATTCCTCAGTCATTTATAGGCCAGTGGAGCTTAACTTCAGCTCTAGAATGACACTGGAATAAATAAAAAAGTTGTAAGTATTTGACACATGGGTTTGTAAACTAAAAACACTCTCGAGTCGCTTGAAAGGCCTTTGATGACGGAATAAAATGCTGTGTGGATAGGAAAGAAGAAATAAGTATGATATACCTTTTTCACTTAAGCTTTTGACTTCGTCTTCTGTCCCGATTACATAAACAGGTTAGGAATATGTGGTTAAAATAAATGTGTGCACAGAATTAAATGAGAAATTAATCCCAGTGTTAAGCAACATAAAGCTGGGAAGATGCCTAAAGATGGGACCTATAAGGTTCTGTGGTCAGTCTGGTAGTCTCCAGTATCCACATTAAATAACTCGGACAGTAGAACACAAATACGTTTCTGAAATCTGAGGTTGTACCAACCTGGAATTGCAAAGACAGTGGACAGCAGGATTAGAACTCAAAATTACTTTGATAAATTGAATACATTCTTGATGTCAAGAATGACATTGAGAAATTGAATAAATGACATGCAGTGAATAGGACACAATTCAACAAGGTTGTGTGCAAAACTTGGCACTGTAAGAAATGAACAAAGGTGAAGTACAAATACCTCAGGAAATCAACTGGTTACAGAAAAAGCTCTTGAAGCTATGGTGGATCATGCACGAAACATAAATTGGTGGTGGCATACGTTACAAAAGGGCTAACATCACACTGGTAATAATAAGCAGGTGTACTGCGTGGAAGACACGCGGTGGCATCCCTTCCACTTCAAATAAAATGTGGCTTCAGCCAGAGCACCATTCTACATGTACTCCTGAAAAATGGGGCACTTCTGGAGAGGGTCCAGAGGTCAGTGACAAGTCTGATCAGAAATTTGAAGATAAAGACCTCGCAAGGAAACTAATTGCTTTTTTTTTTTTCAAAGTACAAATAAAAGAAGTGAGGGAGAGACTTAAAAGCAGTTTCCAACTATAGCAAAGTTTACTGAAAAAGGGAACGAAATGTTTGGTACTAGTTGTTTTGAATTTTCTTTTTTAATGCACACTGGAGATAGAACAAGTACTGTGGGTTTAAATCGCAGCAGTAGAAAAGTGCATGAAGTTTTCAGACTGTAAGGAGAGGGAGATACCAGATTATCTTGCCAAAGATGATTATAGGATCCTAAAAGTTTGTAGACCAGGTTAGGCAAACAGCTATTATACACAGTAAGTAGGTAGGTAGGTAGAGATTTTGCCTTAGATTTAGGCAATCTGGATTACTTCTTTAAGGCTCTTTCCTACATACTTTCTTTGATTCCATAATCTTTATGGGATCCTGTTCTTTCCGTCTTAGGGAACAAAAGTGATTCTGAGCAATTTTAGTCTCTTTTCATTGCTTCAATCCTGTTGTCAGTTGCTGGAAATGGTATCCATTTTGAGAAAGATAAATGTGGAGAAGAGAATAGAATAGTCGTGACATTGGGACTACAGTCTGCTCTGGACGGGTGCAAGATCTTTGATGGACATAACTAGTGCTCCTTTGAGAAACTTTCATTTCACTTGCAGATGACACACACTGTAAAGCATGCGGTTATTCCAGAGGAACTGAGCTATCCATGAGCCTAGATTCAGAGAGTTATTTTTAGATATCCTTGGTTCAGACTACGGCATATCTCAAAGGCTTTGAAACCAGTGTAGAGCTTGGAAGACAAGCTGTATTGCTGACAGATTCATATTCTGGATTATGGTATGAAATTAGCCCATTTGGGGAGTGAAAAAGGCATAAATAACTGTTCCTTTTCCTTATCTGTCAGGTAGAGCATCCTTTCATCAGCAGGGTATGACTGGAAGTTTTACCCATGAGCACTTCGGCTTGAAAGCTTTGCACGTAAGTCAAAAATCCTTTTCATCTTGGGGAAGAAAAGTAGAGGGCTACACTCAGTTTTAAATATATACAAAATAAAAAATAAAATTAAAAAGAAAAGGAAAATCAGACACAACAGGAAAACAGTTTCTGTCAGCTCTTTGTTTAATAAATTTTGTCTCAGAAACTCTAATGAAAACCATACATGACAAGCCCCTAAAAATGTAATGTTTACCTACAAATTGTGTGCTATAGACAAAAAGAAATTATGCTGTTTTCTTGACTTAATAAAGGATGATTTCTTGTCTTATGTGAGAAGCAAATAAACACAGGTGGTCTCCTTTATGATAACAAATAAAAATTAAATTTCCGTTCTAATTACTGTGGAACTGTCTTACCTCTCTCCTTTTTTAATACATATCTTAATCCTACAGTTTCATTCATACTAAGGGCAATTTTAATTTTTCTCATGCATGTATGGGAAGAATTAGTACTTATGTACTCCAAGAAAAAGAAATAAAATAATTAACAGAAAAAAACCTGAGACATTTTTATGTGTCTAGAGAATCTGTCATCATATAAAATTATTTCTGTCACCTAACTGCTCTGGTCCATTTACATTTATATACTAGCTGAGGAGGGAAAACTCAAATGAAAATAAGTCTTCAGCAGTTCCTTTAGGTAGTTGAATAATTTTTTCTAATTTCATGTGAAACATGGGAATATACTGGAGGCCCTTATAGGCCTTTTTGGTGAACATTTCTTATCAATTCTGTCATCTAATGCAAATTTAACATTCAGGAACTAATAAAAAAGAAAACTTGATTGATTAAAGACTGAGGATTTTTTTTTTTTACATATTTCATTATGTGCATTGGAAATTTAAAGAAACTGATTTTAGAAATCTTTTCAGGGGGCAAAGATTCTCATATGTCTGTCCTATGAAAATAGATGAGGCTTAATCTAGGATAAATCAGGCAATGATTATATTCATCCAGTTTTTACCATGCCAGAGGAAAAATGGTCCATACCTTCTTTGTTCATTTCAGCTGAGAATGTCTTGCTTTTCGAGAGTGGTTATGTACTAGAACTGAAGGCTGGTTCACTTAAATGTTGTATCTTCCTTTGGAAAGCTGGAAAAACAGACCTGAGCTATTCTTCTCCCTGGCAAGGTTTTTCAGTGCAAATAACCAATGCCAGTAAAACCAAGGTAAGAGAGCTAGCTAAGCTTAAAGTTGACTTTGAATTTTTCTTACTCATAGGAACATCACAATAGTAAAGACCATGGATTAGTCTGACTGAATAAACTTTGTTCACTTTGCAATCCACAAAGGTCTGGAAGGGAGACCACTTATTTTACATTATTTTTGCACTATCGCAGTGACGTTGCAAGGAAAGCATGAGGATGATACGATTTCCGTAACATAACTGTTGGATAAAATCCTCTGTACCAAAAAATAAGAAAGATAAGTACTAGTGGGGCACTTCAGAGAGAGTGTGGAGCAGCAGTGAAACCAGTCCATGCGTCTGTGTCTCTCGAGCATTGAATGAGCAATGATGTCGGTGGTTCTAGAAGTCTGCTGAGTGCCTTTAAGGTAGATTTCTGCTTCCAGGTTTCTAGAGTGACTGACCCAAAATTAAGGCAAAATGCTGATCAAATAAGAAATTCTGGGCACCTCCAGCCACAGAATCACACATTCATGGAATCACAGAACTGTTGAAGCTGGAAGCCACCTCTGGAGATTGCCTAGTCCACCCCCCTGCTCAAAGCAGGTTCAGCTAAAGCAGGTTTCTCAGGACTGCGTCCTGTCAAGTTTTAAACATGTCCGAGGATGGAGACACCACAACCTCTCTGAGCAACCTGTTCTGGTGTTCAACCAACCTCATATTCAACTTTTTTTTTCTGATATTTAAATAGTTTTCAGTATTTCAATTTGTGACCGTTGCCTCTTGCCCTCTCACTAGATACCACTGAGAAGAGTCTGGGTATGTCTTAGAAACATAGAATCATAGAATGGCTTGGGTTGGAAGGGACCTTGAAGATCATCTAGTCCAACCCCCCTGCCATGGGCAGGGTTGCCACCCACTAGATCAGGCTGCCCAGGGCCTCATCCAACCTGGCCTTGAAGACCTCCAGGGATGGGGCATCCACAACCTCTCTCGTCAACCTGTTCCAGTGCCTCACCTCCCTCTGAGTAAAGAATGTCCTCCTAACATCTAACCTAAATCTCCCCTCTCTTAGTTTAAAATCATTCCCCTTCCTCCTATCACTATCTGACCGTCTTCTGATCAGGTATTTATATACATTGACAAGATTCCTCTTAAGTCTTCTCTTCTCCCGGCTGAAATGACTTTTCCTCGTATCAGATGCTCCATTCCCTTCATCATCTTTGTGGTCCTTCACCGGATCTGTTGCAGTA
Organism: Sagittarius serpentarius; assembly: GCA_034782735.1. Taxonomy (NCBI): domain Eukaryota; kingdom Metazoa; phylum Chordata; class Aves; order Accipitriformes; family Sagittariidae; genus Sagittarius; species Sagittarius serpentarius. The sequence continues at coordinate 12,111,341 of JAVKLA010000017.1, read as the reverse complement.
TGTACATGTCTCTCATACTGGGGAGCCCAGAACCAAACCAGGCACTCCAGAAGTGATATTCAGGGTTGAATAGAGAGGAAGGATCACTTCTCTTGACTTGCTGGAAACGCAGCCCTAATGCAGGCCAGGATGTTGTTGACCTTTGCCACGAGGGCATGTTGCTGGCTTATGGTCAGGCTGGTGTCCGACAGAACAGCCAGGGCTTTCTCTGCAAAGCTGCGTTCCAGCTGGCTGGGCCCCAGTATGTGCTGGTGCACGGGGTCATTCCTCCCCAGCTGCAGGACTTGGCATTTCCCATTGTTGAACTTCGTAAGATTCTTGTTGGACTGTTTCTCCAGCCAGCTGAGGTCCCTCTGAATTGCAGCACAAGCATCTGGTGTATTAGCTGCTCCTCCCAATTTTGCAGCCACATGGATACAAGCTGATACCATGGATTTACATGCAGCATTGGTCGTTCTCCTTAAAACAGAGACATACATGTACACAAACATACGTATTGTGCGCTGGAATACATAGAACAGGTGCATAGGCAGTTGAACTAGATGAACATTGTAGGTCCCTTCCAACAGAAATATTCTATTCTGTTCTGTTCTATTCTATTCTATCCTATTCATATATATATATAGCTACAGACAAATGTGAGTATTTGTGGGTGGGTGTGTATATATATATATATAAAAATACACACACTGATATTCACATAGGCATACAATAGGTGTAGTAAACAAGTGCATGGTGTGTGAATACGGTTTAGGTAGATGAATCTCATTTTAAGCACGTATTAGAAAGTGTCAGTCCCATCCATATTCCACAGACAACAGAGAAAAGTATACTTATGGGCAGTGAGCACCCCCACCCAAATCTGATCACCAGCATTGCCAAGCACAGTCACAGGGACAGCACACACCAACACTCTCCTCGTCCCATCAGGTCTTCAGAAAGTCTGGAGATTGCTGTACATAGTATCAAGGCTCATTGAAGCAAACACATACTGTCTGTCAGGCAGCTGAGCCAAATATACCTGCCTTGAGAGTAAACTTGGGGAGATAGCATTAAAATGCCTCTTTGCCTCTACGCAGCACAATGTGAAGGCAAAACTCCTTTTAAAAATTCTCTGCACTGCAAGAATTGTGCAAGCTGTTAGGGTCAGGTACTCAATATTCAGAAGTCAGTCCCACTTTGATGAGCATTTTAATTAAATGGTACCTAAAGGTGAACTGACATTCTTGAATGCCCCTTAATAGGACATTCCAACCAACACCAAATCTAGAAAACAAGCTGTATTTAACGTCCTTAGTAAAAAGGTTTGAATGACATAGCCACAGCAGGAAGTAAAACCTGGGTTTCTATAGAAGCAAGTGGATTATTAGACTGAAATAGATTTAGAGATGAGATTTAGGCAGAATGGACAGAAAAGATGTAGATGGGTATACACAGTGCAGAAATGGAGAGATGAAGAGATAGATACAGCAGATAGATTCTCATGAAATAGTCTTTCCGTGTTTGGTGTGCAGCTGCATAGCACCTGCCTGACATTTACAGCAGATAGCTTTTATTCATTTCATGGGATATTCATCAAAATGTGGTTGAGAGATGGAGAAAATTCCAAGTATGTGTCATCACTTTACTGGCTTGTGCAGCTGTTTCCTAAAGCACACAATGATGTTGTGTTGTTAAGGAAATACACTGTCACCCTGCTGAACAAATAAAGCATTTAGTTTTATTGAGTAACATTACAATAATGATGGGAGATAATAGACTAAAAATACTGTTTATTCAGTGAAAATGGACAAAAACTTTACTGTCCATGAAAGAATCACTTCATGTACAGAAAATAAAAATTGTGTTATTTATTTAGCTAATATGAATTAATTCAAGCTACCTTTTTAATAGTTATGGTGTAAAATACTTCCTGACATAACCTTTGATCAAGGATAAGAACCGGCGAGTATTCTTAACAGCAGAAGTCATCAGAAATACCAGAGCTCAGACTACTGGAACCAGACAGAGGACTGTATCTGTCAAGTCTAACAGATCGCAATTAATTATGCTGGGAAATGCATAAGCCTAAGATAGATAGAGGGGGTTGTTGTTGTTGTTGTTGTTGTTGGGATATTGAATTCATAAATTTCTGATCATACCAAAGGGTTAGGTTACCCTTGCCTGGGAATAAACCTGTCTTGTTTTTTCATCTGTTTCTGTAAGATGCTAAATATTTCTCAAAACCTGATGCTTTTAGAAATATGTATTTAAGATATTTCTGATTATGATGATATTTCAGCCAAATCAGCTAAGCCACAGCCCCACAGGACTAGACTGTTAACTGTATGGGACTCTTTTGCACAGGCAGATCTAGCCCAATGTCACAACATTTTATTCCTTTCTGGTTTATTTCTTTAAATTTTGCAACTGTTGCAGAAGAAAAAGAAACTCGCCTTAGTATTTCCTTTCAGAGGGGCAGCTGGACCTTTTTTTCTGGTCGTGGTTTCATTTGTAATGAGCCTTCATAGATTTTTCTTCCGTTTGAACCTATGTTTTGAGGCTCTTACTTGAATTAACCAAACCTTCACATGAAAGCTCAGGGCAAAGATACAGGTTTCACATGGTTTGTATGTGAGACTGTGTGTTGGCTCCCACTGGGTCAAAATCGGACTTAATTTCAAGCAAGGCCCCTTTCATGCCCTTCACCTGCCTCATCCTGAACCTCTCACCAACCTGCCGCACATCTGAGCTGCCCTTCTGGGAGAGTCAGCAGAGAGCACCTTGCACCCCGCGCTGCCCCACGCCAGCTCGGTGGCGTTACTGCACCATATAATGACAAACCCCACCCTTGGGCTCAGAAGAGCATTCCCTTGAGGGCGGTCTTGAAGCATACACAACCTACAACATGGCTGTGGGACAAAAGCAAAAGTAACACCTCACCGGCCCAGGATTACCCAGCAAACTGCTACGAGCTCGCCTGGCATGGCTGAAGGCCGACGTGCAAAGGGCAGCAATATGTGACCTGCTATACCTGCTTGGCTGGAACAAAGGGCTGTAATCGCGCTGGGAGCCAGGAGAGATAAAAAGAGGAAGGCTTCTGCAAATGAAAGAGAGGGAAAAAATAGTGTTCAATAGATTTATGATGTTTACTTATTTATTGGAAATCTAAAAAAAAAAAACCCCAGGCTACGAAGAAGCTGCTGCAGAGGGCTGAACTGCTGACGTAAGCCCTTAGGACGGTCTCTGCAATCACAGCTACGGTGACATGCAGTTACTGAACCTGTCCAGGCCACCTGTGGTGGCAGCTGAAGAAGGGAGTTGAGATGCACTGTTGTAATTTATGGAGAAAGCTTCGGAGCTCCCTGGGAGCCCTCACTGTTCTAGAGGCAGCCCTAACCACTGCAACCACAAGCTTTTCTGACTTGAGCGCTCGGTAGCATCCTCTCAACTAAAAGGGGTAGGGGATTCAATTCATAATGCAAACTGTCCATTGAAGCCTCCTGCAGCTAAGTAAGGAACTCACGAGGGCTGGAACATTTTAGGCTTTGTCCTTTAGAACAAAGTTGTTAAACTATGACCTCATGGTGCCTCTATCATTACTGTGGCCTAGATCCAAAGGCAATTGAAGTCAACTCCCATTGACTTCAGTGGGCTTTGGAACAAGCCCTCTTCCACTTCAGCACAAGGCTATTTTTAATGAATCAAGACAGCCTCATCAGAATCCGTTTTGGCCATTAAAAATGGAGTGTACTGTTGCACTGGAACTGAAAGTCTCATCATGGTGCTTGGCTACGATATCAGGATGGAAGGAGAGATAAAAGCCCTTTTCTTGCATCAAGCTGCTCCTGCTGGGGCTGCCTTTTTCTTGTTTCTTGTTGCTAAAATAGCGGTACTATTGTTTGCTTTTATTGGTCTCATCTTTTGGGATTTGGAAATCCCTTCCAGGGGAGAAGAGGGCAACCTACACGCGCGCGCACCCTCACCCACCCACCCATCTTGTGTGCTCATTGCTGCCTATATTTCTGCAGAGGTATTTTATGTTCATTGTCTACAAGTTACTGGTTGTCTATTCAAAATAAAATATTTTCTTATTTGTAATCCAGGACAGATTTCCCAGAAGAATCCGCTATCATATTGCTCTGCACCAGCACTTTTTCCATTCCTGAAACATGTAGCAAAACAACTTCTATACTACTTTTTGTGCTCAAGGGAGATTTCTTGACTTTATTGCCTTTAGTTTCCATAAACAGGAGATACTGTCTGAAAAAAAGAAAAAAGAGGGAAAAAAAGAGATATACTTCATTTGTTACTACGTTACTGCAGAGCAGCTCTCCCCACAATCTAAAAAAAAAAACAAACCAAAAACAAACCTGGATTTTTCAATCATTTCTATCACATTATGATGTGTTACAGGCACTGATAGTTTGATTTCAGACAGTACTTAATGATAGATGTTGACTGTCATATGTATAAAAGAAGAAAATCCCATTTCGTAAGTTATATGTAAAACTGAAGAATGATCTCTGACTTGATATTTCAAAATCTGAGTAACTTCTTAGGTTATTATGTTTTATAATATTTGTTTCATAAGAAATGCATTGTTCTAAATCAGAATGAGAGCACATTTCAACATGTTACAATTTCTTATTCAAAATTAATTACAATTTCCAGCTGGCTCTGAACTGTGAGAGTAGTAGAAGGTAGGAAGACCTGTATTTCAAGCCGAAAGGTCTTTATCGTGCTTGATATTAATAGAACTCATAAGGGGAAATATTCTGAGCTTTCACTGAGCTCTGTGGATAGAAGTGACTACAGAAGTGGAAAGTGTTGGTATTAAAAAGAATAACAGTGATTTCAGGTCCTGAGCCAAAATGAGTCAGGATATGGAAAGAGCCCGATCCAAAGCCCTCTGGAGTCAATCAAAGTCTTTCCATTGCTTGCTGTGGAACTTGATTCAAATTGTGAATTTCTCATGGTGACATCTGTGCATCCTTCATTGATGGATGTGGTGAAACAGTACTGGAGACAATCACAGATAGATGCCATTGCTGCAAAATGACAATTTCCTGGCTTTGTGTAGCATTTCTTCAGTTTTTCATGCCATTCTTTGAATGTCATCATTCATCTGTTTCCCATGGCTCTTTTCCGTTTCCTACTTTGATTTATTTCTCTCTTTTTTTTTTCTTTCACAAGATAAAGTAGTAACATATACAATCAGATGTAAAACATTGTTTTGGAATATGACCAGTCAGACTTTATACTCTGTTTTACTCCGTAGCGTTCTGTTTCTTTGCAACTATTGAGATTGCTTTTTTCATTCCGTACAATACAATACAACACAACACAATACAGGTGAGAAGGGTGGAAATGAAATACGGTATTGCATTTGTGACAACCTGAAGAATAACATCTTCCCTCCTTTCCCATGCAAAATTAAATTATGAGTCACGTCTTTTTCTGCCACTCCTCCATATGTAAATTCTGTCTCTATCTTGCCTTAGAAATATGCAGGAAAAATGAAAGTGCAGTTGTCTCCTTGCTTTTCACCTCATCGGAAAACATATTAATAGGATTTTGTTCCATTGCTCCGAGAGTAGGGGAGAGTGTAGGTCCAGCTGGGGACTACCAAACACGTGCGATATTGTGTGAGATCAATCTGCCTCAGGCTTGCATGAGTGCTACCGAGCCTGACTACTGGTCCTCAGTGCATGCATTGTTCTGCAGTATAATTGTCCAGCTCATAGCTAGCCCAAAGGGACAAAGGAAGAATACAGTACACACCTGGAAAACACTAACTTGCCAATACGTCCCTGGGAATGTTATCTGCGCTTTGATCTAGGCAGAGTGGGAGCAGGAACAATTTGTTTTTGTGCAGTGTGGATATGTCGGTTTAGAAAGGGTCTCTGGATTCCGGAAACAGCATGGTATGGCAGGCTTTTGAGAGGTGATTTCACCCCACTAAAACAATAAGAAGGCAAAGAGAGTAGAGATTTAGTCTATTGACTTCCCAAGTAAGACTGACTTGGCAAACAGCACTGCCCGCTATTTCTTTCCCTTCATAAAAAGCTTTCCTTAAGCACTGCAGCTGATAGCTGAAAAGACAGCAAGTCTTGCCTCCAACCAGAGAAGTATTTCTTTCTGGTTTAAATCTAGTCAACCTGGCACAGCTGGTGTGCCAAACTGTCCCACTGTTTGGTTATCAAAAAGAGAATAAGGTTATTGAAAGCGTCTTACTTTCTGGACAAATGAACTTGTCTTCTATTGCAGGTTTGACATAGGCCTTTGAAACAAGGCTTTCCCTTACCAGCGTTTTTGCCTAAATACCCTTTTCTCAGTGTCCTTTTGTTTCTTGAGCTCTCTTCACTCCCAAGCTTTTGTTGAAACTATTCCAAAGCCAGATATTTTGCCCTCTTACTATCTTTTCTCAAAGCCTCTCTAGAACTGAGCCCATTGCACAGGCTGGTCTGTCCTTTCATTTTCACTGCCTTTATTGTGGGCTCTTAGAAGGGCAAGGAAAAGCCTCTTCCATTCATTAAGCAAGACATTACCTCTTTTGTTCACAACCAACCACTTAATAATGATATGAATACCTACACCCCCGTAATCATGTGAAACAGCTGCTGGGACAGACTCAGACTGTTTTCTCCATATGCTGTCTTGAGCTTTTGCTGCCAGGGAGCGAGGTTTTGGTAGCCTTCCTGTATTATAAAACACCTTAGGGGCCATAATGACTCGCCCAAGTGTCCGAACAGACGTCTCGGCTTTCCTGAAGGTTTGGAGTAGGTGCTGCTTGAACGGTTACTGATAACAGAAGGTCTCATAATGAATTTAGAGTTGCCAGACAGCAGAGTTCGGAGGTGTTTCAGGAGGTCCCAATCCATCACCAGAACACACTTCCTATGAAATATTTGTCCAATCTGTTATTAAAACTTCTAACACTGGGAAAGCCCCAGATCCCTAGCCTGTTCTGGGGCTTCACTAACTTAGCTGTTAGTAAGCCTTTGTTTCTAGCTTCACTCTCCTTTTTTGCAGGCTAAGGCCACTGTTTACCCATCCACTACAGACAGAACGTGCCTCAACCGTCCGGTGTCTTGCTCCGAGGAAAACAAAGCAGCTCAAGCATTGCAGGATAGCATGCTACAGTGGGAAAAGGTGATAGCAAATGACCACAAAGCCCTGCCAGGCAAATTTTGACATAGTCTTTGATTTAGCCGTATAAAGTATGTATTTTCAAATGACTGCATGACTCCTGGTTCATAACTCAGAAGATTACAGTTTAGGTTTTCAAGGGCTGAATACCTGCAGATGCAAACAACTGGCTGGGGCTTGACCAGTTTTCGGGTGGAAACTCAACATCTACCTGGCCATTAGAAGGACTGTCCAAACCGAAGAGAGCTGAAGAAATCCCGTGCTTTTGTCCTGCAGACAACATAGCCCCGCTGTGCAGCTGGGATTACAGGCTACAGCCCACCCGACAGCCAGGAGCTGGGCATTCTCTCGAGGCATCTTCTCATTTGCTCAACTCTGCTTCTGGTGTGGAGGGTTGCAATAACCTTCCTCAAATGCCACATATACTTCAGCAGCCTTGCAGGCCAGAATCCCCAAAACACTCAAGTGACTACAAAATAAACTATTTTTATTTTCATTCTCTTCCCCAGAACCTCGTCACTTTGAGTTAGAAAGGGACTATGAGTACAAAATAAAAAAATAAGGAATAGGTGTTTTGTCCTAGGTCTTACTACTCCAGAAATAATATTATTGGTCAAGGCCTTCAGACTTAGGGGATTATGTTTTCAAATAAAAGTGAATCTAAGCTGTAAGTGTGAGCCTTGAATTTAGCCAAAATACATTAGGGAGGTAAGACTTGCCAAACATACGTTAATGGCAACAGTAAGGGAATTTAGTTTGACCTGTATTTTTTGAACTTCATTTTCATTAATATAATATTATTTTGGAATATCAAACTGCTCAGAAACAGATAAATACTTGTGTTAAGCAAGTCTGAGAGAGTTATACCATATGAAGAATTATTATTTAGCACATTTTTGGATAAGAAAAGATCAAAGCATTCATCCTTCATTGGGATTTTTGAATGTAACACACCCGTCTATTTTTAAACTGATGAATTGCTCTAAAAACAAAGATCTGTCAGAAACAATAAACCAAAAGGGACTATAGACTACTTATAAATATTCAAAGTGAAGACATATGGCTTCTGGCATCGGTGTTCTGTGGTTATGCTGGAAGAGAGACATAGGAACTAGAAGAGAATGGAAAGAAGGAATATTACATAAAATGATACTGATTTAAACTGTGAATGTCCTGATATGGACTTTTTATATACGGACCACATCTGGATATACAAAATTGTGAACTGTTAGCTGGAAAAAGCACACCTGCATACCTGATGGGTATGAAGAATAATAAACAGAAAAGTCACAAAAATAGCCCCATGTGTTTAAGGTGAGTTTAGGCAAGTCTGCTGCACAGAGAGCTCAGCTGACTGTTTCTAATCAGAGTTCAGAACAGAAGACACAAAAATTTAAACATTTGCCATTTTTACTCTTAATCAAATTCATTTTGCGTTTCCATGTATGGCTGTATCAAGATCGCTGTTTCCACTTCTTCCAGTATCAGGTACTTCCCTCAGGAATTCAACTGCTGAAGTACAGAGCGTGCGCAACACTCTCTTTTCATTTCCCAAAAAGGTTTCTAGACCTTTTTTTTTAATTATGTTTCACAGAAATAACATTTGAAAACAGCTAGTGTTTCTTGTCATCTCAGAAACCAGAATGGAATCTGACCTCCATAGTAAACAGTCAGGAACATAACCCTCTAACCAGTCCCACAAAAGCAAACACGCAGAAGAAAACAGAAATAAAATTATCTCAAGAAGTTTAAGTAGCTAAAAGTTATTCATCTCAGACTGCAATTTTACAGTGACTTCTTACAGTGATTCTTCTGACGGCCTGCTAAATGAGCATGGGCAAAAGGATCTCACGAGCTCCAGTGTCGATCCTTGGGAAGGGAGGAACCAAGAGACTTTTAGAGGAAAGGCAGGTACCAGCCTTCAGTCAGGCTGGCTTGGGCTGTGGGAAACCAGCTCCATGCTTCCTCAACATCTACGGACTGAAACAGTGAGCAGTTCGACTCATCTCATCCCTCTTAGACACCAAACCTAGAGACATGCCTGAATCTCAGATAACTTGTGAGATAAGCCCCCTCTGAAGGTAACAGACTCTTTCCATTGAATGTAGTGGGAGACTTTGCTGTCTAGCTAATGTGTAGACTTCCAGTTTGGGTGAGAGAAAAAACTGCTAGAATCAGGGTGAGAAACTCACTTTTGGGCTCCTCACTACAGCTTTGTGAAAGGAAATCTATATGTATGTATTAAAGAGGAAGAGAGAGATACAGATTTTGAAGAAATAAGGGAACCTTGCAAATCTGTTTCTTTTAGACACATTTTCACTGTGGCTGCCTATACCCCAGTCCCCAGTCTGAAGTGGGATGGAAACTTGCTGTGTTACTGCAAGGTTTTGTTGCTTGTTAGATGACCACTGCTAGAGCCATGACTGCTGGTTTGATGCAGCTTCCTTAATTGTTTTTTTAAAATGGGAAGTTTCTCCAGGATATTTAAGGATTTGCCGGTTTGATAGAAGCAAAGTAAAAGAAAGAGAAGATGCTGAAAAATATAAAAGTGACTTCTGTGGTTGCCTTTTGGGTCCATTTCTCAACTGGCCTTAGCGTTTGCTTCTACCGCTGAATGCAACAAAATGCTCTTAGAAACCAAGGATGGGAAAATCAGGGTCAGAAACTTCGCAAAGGTGGCATGCAGCCCTATCTTACTGGAAAGACATCGGGCTCTATCAGCAGGGCCAGCATAGGCTGGGATCTAAAAGTCCAGTCTCCTACGAGAGGCAGCAGTTGCCAGCCCTGTCTCCTGAGGGGTTTGAACCTCTCATCAATGGCCCGTTGTCTGGCCGAGAAGCAGTGCCTCTGGCTCCTGTCAACTTCCAACCAGCATGCTTAACCTCTAATTTGGGCAGGAAAAATACCAACTGGCACAACACCCTTGAAAGGGTGCCAGTCCGATTTCAGTCCACCTTCTGCCAAGGTCAAATTCTTCTCAATTTCCAGACTCATTCCGTTCAGTGTTGTCCCCTGTGGTCGAGGAGAGTTTCCCACGGACACCTTTGGAACTGCTTCATCATTCTTTGTATTGACATCACTCTTAAGAAATGTTAAGCTATGAGAGGCTAAAATTACAGTATCACAAGGTTTGGTTCTTGAACTTGCCCTGTATGAAGGTGCAAAGTGCCCCCTCTTCAGTGACCCTGGCTGGAGTGCTGAGCAAGCCTATTTGGGCTCAGCCAGGTGGGAGAGCTGCTGCCCCTGAAGGAAAGGGTCCTGCCAGCAGTCCTGGCTTGAATGGATTTGCACAGCGGGTGCAAAGTAACCCAGATACACGCTTTTCTACACAGGCAGTTTATCAGACACAGTAAGAATAGTCTTTCACACAGGTATTCTACGAAATAAAGTATGTATGGTTTTTCACACAAGCATTTTACACCTGCTCAATTTGCGTTTGGTGTTTTTTCTCCTTTCACTTGTATTTGCACGGTGGTGGTGTTTTTTTAATTATACTGCTGCGTGTTTCCCTTTTTTATTAAATACAGTGTCCTCTTGTAGCCTACTGGATGCCTCTCCCCTAACTCTTTGAGCTTTTGTCCTTGCCCCCACTATGAATCTGCTCTGCCAAGTTTTCAGCTGACATAACATTGCTCATACCCACGAAGTTACTGGGCTCCTACCGCTTTCCCACTCCTGGTTAACTATGGATTAAACATACAGATTCTCTTCAGCTGCCTGCGAGGTCTCGCTGTTTTGCTAACTGGGACCACATTTGTTTCAGAAGTGACAATTTGGGAGCACGTTCCTGGGAGAGAGGGGTTGCTGGTACACATCAGTGCTCTTGATCACTGCTTGCTTGCCAGTCCATATGGAAAAAACCTGGGTCTCATTATCTCCCTGCATAAAAGAAACACAGTCATTTAAAACCATATCCAAAATAAATGGCAATAGTCATTTGTGGAACTATCTGAAAACATGCTAGAGCAATTCAGATGCTATAAATCTTCCGGTATCATCTGTGGCTATAAACAGTGGTGGCCGCAGGCAGTACAGATACAAAACACAGAAAGAGAGCCGCAGTAAGAGAGCCACAGCTAAAGCACTACTCCTCAGAGTAACTGCAGACTAGTAAATCTGGTTGCTTCCTTGTCTCTCACTCACTCTGCTTTAGCCTCCCAGGTTTCTTCAGAAAGCCGACCCTAAAGTGGTATCACGCACCGGAACATCTCCATCCTCCATCTCGGGGAAACGTCTACACTCCCTCAAATATTTCTGTTGAAGAACTGAGTGAGCAACTTTCCTTCTTCAAAAACACAGCTAACAGGGTCTTTGTTCATCTCTTTGATGCTCCACATGTGGAGACAAGAGGAATTGGGAAAGGTGCCTGGACTTCCCTCATACATCTGGAAAGTGGATCAATTCTTCAACACTCTGCCTGGAGGACATGTGTCAATGTGTTGTTCTGTGCGTGTTGCTGTTTTCCCACGTTCTTCCTCAGTTGTTGCAATGAGTAGCTGTTGTTCTGACATAGAAATTAGTCACAATATTCAGAGATTAGTTATGCAATACCACCTGTCCCCAGTGCCAAAGTCTGGCGTGGCATTATCTTCTGGAACTTCCACTGTCATCAGCACATCTTGTGCAATAACTCCTAGAAATGGTGTTGAGGCCACCAAGGCAAGTAAGGGTGGAGAAACCTACGGTCAAAGTGCCCTCCGAGTAGCTCTGACTGCATGCAAAAGCTTGAACGACAGTAATGTTCACAAGCCTTCAGGACTGCATAGCACCTAACTCCTGAGGGATTATCAGCTTAGTTCAAGTCTTCTCTTTCATTCTTCATTTAATAAAGAAATCCTGCTTTTGGAGCTTGTGCTGAATCTCAGTGTTGGTTTTGCTTTGTTTATTTGGGTTTTTTAAACACTTTGATTCTGGTCTTCATAATGCATGAAAACTTGCAGATGTGGGTGCTTATGGTTCAAAAGCCAATAGATGGACATAAAGAATCCAGAGCTTCCTTTTTCTTTACGATTTAGGCCTTTACAGCTCTCATGGGTTTTGGGAAGCTGCCTCATACACGGGTCGCTCATTCGTCATGCGGGGGTTATTTCTGTGTAACACAGACCAGAAGCTGCAGGAATCTGCCGCAGGGAGATCTCCGTCTTCACAAGCTCTCCTGCCCGCTGTGGTCCCTTCACAGGATGCACGGTACGTCTGCAGGTGGAACTGCAAAATAGCCGTGCTGGTAGGGATCTGCAGAGCTGGCTTTCCAGGTGTAGGAATGCTATCTCATGGTTAAAACCCTGAATTTAGCCCTTTATGTTGGAAAATGTATGTAATATATGACTATTTAGCAATGCAGAGCAGAAGAGAAAAATGAAGAATTTGGGACGTTGTATTTGAACGAGCAAGTGAAACACCCGTTAGGCTGGAGAGCCTAATTGAATTTTCGTTGAGTTCTCTTTGTGTACCATCAAAGTGCCTCTAAGGTTAAAGCAGCATCATATCAAGGCAGGTACTGAACATCTCTCAGATGAAACACATTCTCTTATCTGATTACTAAGCCCATAAATCAAACCTTTTTAGAGAAAATGTTAACAGCAATGTTCGCTGAGCTATTCCTATTAAAAAGAACATGCTTTGTTTTACTCTAAGGGTTTCCTGAAGTTTAACAAGATCTGTTTCTCTTAATCACTTACTACCTTTCTCTGCTTTTCCCTTTGAATCTTCTTTTGTCTCCTATCTTCGTATTAATTCAAAGTCATAGTTTTCATTGGCAGCTTGCTACATGTTCAAATTAGTGACCACAAGATTTATTTACCAGAGAAAGAAAAATCGTTAGTAGCAAAAAGCACCTTTGATATTGTTTTGGCAAAAATAAAATCACAAGGCCAGGCTAAACCTAACATATAATATGAGGCCATCTTGCCTGGATTATAATTAATTTTGAATTCTTCTTGTTGCCATGACACCATGCATGAAAATAAATAACCCAGCCATTGTGCAGCACTCAAGAGCTTGTTGGAATTTTGGGTTTTGTTTCTTATGTTTAAAATAGCAAGAAAATTCCATTTTAGTGAAAGAAAATTCAGCAGTAACACCAGAGAGGTTTTCCTCTCTGTGGAGTGGGAGAGGGGTGGATGCCAGATATCTTTTGAAATCTTGCTTGTTGAAGAAAATAATAATAATGAAGCAGAGATGTTTGCTTAAGTTGCCTGATTCTACTCCCGACAAATCAAGTGATTATCACCTTTCCTAATCTTTGTGGACTACCTTCATTTAATATTCCTCTGCGGCCATCCCCTCCCAGCTGCTTCAGGGGCAGCGATTAGCCAGAGCGCAGCACGCAACCCACACACCCGTCACGCCAACCTTATGTTGAGTCTTCAGTAGCTCTTTGGAGATGCTGGGAGAGGGTGAGTTCTTCAGAGTGGAAATACCTATTTTACACAAAGGACATATAGGACACTCTAGAAAGTAATGGAAGTTTTTTTGGACCTCACGTTCTGACAGCTTTTATGGCCTTTGAAGAGATTAGGATATTTTCCTGCAAAGAGAAAAGGTTTTCCTTCCCCTCCAACATGTTGAGTGCTCCTTGTATCCAGCAGCTTTTACAGTCCATAGTGTTTCACACGTGGCTGTTGAACAGTCAGAAACATAAAGCCCTATAAAACCCTTCCACTGGGGCATCGTTAGTTGTTTTATTGGCAAATCCCACCTGATGCAGCCTCCTGACTAAGACCAATAACTGTTGCTTGAAGCAAGACACCAGGAAAACCGCAGTCATCTCTGTGGGGCTGCTGCCCACCTGTATTTGGAGACGATCATCTATGAGCAGAGACGATCATGACCATTTCTATCGCGCGCACCGCGGTGCTGCGAGCTGCAGCGAAGGGGCGGGCAGGCAGCTCCCAGCTGCTTTGCTGGCACTGGGTAGCTGCTAGAGCTCCTCTGCAAGCTTCATATTTGAGTTGGAGTACGGAAAGTCATAGTCCATCCAGCCAAAAGAAGTGTTATAACCTTATTGAGCTGCGCTGACAGGCTGCGTATTTGAGGTTGCCATCAAAAACTTTAAAGACCTTAAGCAGCGAGTGTCCTGAAGGGTCATTAAGGTATCCTTTGATTTAAAGCAGATGTTGCTGGAACCTCAGGCATTTCTGTTTCCTTTGCCTCGCAGCCGCAGCCTCTGGCCAGACCCCGCGGCTCAGAAGGGGTTTTCTGAGGCACAACAGTAAAAACTATCAAAGGGAGCTGGCTGCACCCTACAGAACTCTTTGGGTTTCAAGGGAGCCCTGGGATGTCTCTAGAAGGACCAACGACATTGCTTGCAGGTACTGTAGCTTTTCGCATTCGGTTTGTTTCCACAGACAAATGGCAGAGAAAATATTTGGGTCAATTGCCTCAGTTTTCGTGCAAAGGAGAAGCTGACTCAGAGGGTCAGCTCTCACATTTTACCCCAGTCTCAACCCCCACCCCTCAGCCCCCCTTACCAAGTCTTAGTTGTAAGGAGATGCCAGTAACTGACTGCCAGTAATTGCCTCTCCCTTCTGTTGCTCCCGATCTCTCTGCTTTCTGTTTCCTACTGTGGGAAGCAGTGGGATGGCCCCTGTAGACTTGCATCTTCCAAGGGCTATTCTTCAGCACACAACGCTGCTCTGCGCCTAGGAACCATACCCTGCTGCTGGGAAGCCAGGAGGGGCTGCAAGCAGCACTGAAGGGCTGGAGGCATCCTGCACCGAGAAGGTCCTCTGTCTGCAACCTCTTGATCAGTGCTGAAGGCTGGTGAAAACTGCTGAACAAAATGCAGCGGTACAGTGGGTGCAAAGTGTTAGCAGTCCGGTAGATACACTGTGCTACCCCATTCCTCTAATTGCACCATTTTGCGTAAGATAATTGTGAGGTCCTGAAAAGGAAAAGTGGATCCAGCTGAAAAACATGGTCCAAACACATCCCTAACAGGCTGTAACTGGCATGAACCAGAAGTTTCCCAGGAGTCCCTGGAAGTTTGGCAGGAAGATGGTGGCAGCCAGGACAGCACATTATATTTTCTTTAAAAGTCAGAGTTTGTGTCAATGTTGGCAAGATCCTGAAACATACCTCTAGGCCACAAAAAATACAAGAAACTATCTTTTCACTTTGCTTTACTCCGATAGAGTTGGGGGCTGGGGGGAAGGAACACACACAAACGTTGGCACATATATCAATAGAGTGAGGTAAAGGCAGAAGGACTCACAGCAACCCCTCGTTGGAGCTTGCCGCCCCTGCCAAACATGTTGACTGCTAAACGGGTGGTTAGAGTTATTGTTTGGACAGTTGCATTGTTTCTGCTGAACATCTGTATTAAGGAACAGAGATACGACAGCAGGCGTGGGTAGGAAGGGAGAAGAGAATAATTTGGTTCAGTTACAACATCCGTCAATTATAAAATATAGAGAAGATGCAATGTTATTAGCCAATACTCAATCTGTTTTGAACCAACTGATTCTTAGTGCTCCCCCTTCTTCTCTCAGTGTGATTAATCAGTGCTCTCTGAACACGGCATTTTGAAAGAGACCTCTGGTTTGCACCTCTCGTTTTACATTTGCAGGCTGAGACCGCTCTGTGCATATATCAGTTTTCTGAAAGTTCAAATACTTAGGCTTTTTCACTTTCAGAAAAGGTTTATATACTCTCAGAGAACAGGAGCAGTAACATATGTTAATATCCAGAGACTAGAACAGCCCCAGCAGAGTGTGCAGGCCCATCATTACGTCGTTATTTTTAGCCATGATATCATTACAATTAACTCTGTGGAGGTTTTGAAACACAGACGTTAAAAGATGGAGATAGAAATCTCGTTAATATGGATTCCTCGCAGAAAGCCAGTCCTTACTGCCTGCGATGGCGTTCAGAGACTGCACTCTGCTGGCTCACAGCAGCACCGCTTACCGCAGGCGCTTAAAATGCCCTTCCCCTGTGCTTTTCCAACGCACCAAGAAAAGTTTATCCATGCTCCAACTCCGGCATCCCTCACTCGACCTACACCCATCGCAGGAGTCACACCAGACTTCAACAAAATGAGCACGCCAATAATTACCGAGGCGTGAAAATAAAGAAAGAAATGCTGCTTTATGCTCATCTGCCGAGGCAGTTTTAAAATGGAATTTTGCACAATCTCATGCATTTGTCCTGCGGCTAATCCCACAAAACGACAGTGTCATTCTCAAAACATAATGAGACCTCAGGATTTTGAGGCAGCTCAAGCATTTCTACCACCCACCAAAACCCAAAACATCATCTCAAGGGAGCAAAGAGAGAAAATAAAATATGTGCTTGTTTGTAATCATTCTCAAGAATAAAACACATCAGTATAGATCTCAGGAATGGCTGAGCCCGCAGACTTTAATTTAGACTGGTATGAGCAGGTCAGGCCTACAGAACCAGCTAAATTAGTGTGTTATGTTTGCTCTCCTTCGATGATATGTAACTTTTTTCTCTTACAGTCCACAGCGAAATCAGTCTCTTGCATTCTGTGACACGAAACAGATTATGACAATTGAAGCAAATCACTGGCAAAGAAAACCCTGTCAGAAAAACACGTTTCTCTGTCGCAGGTGCTCTCTTACACAGCAAGATGAGTTCATTGCTCACCTAAAATGAAAATCCAAACCCTCTAAAAAGTAAAGGAAAGACTAATCTGTTTTAATGGGCTCTCAGCATCCAATTCATAGCATACATGGAGTCCCACTTACAGGCATTTGTTTTTACTTTTGCAGCTACTTGGGGAAAAAAAGGCAGTGTTTTGAAGGAAAAAGTGATTTAATTCTATTCCTAATCCACTTTCTTCCATGTAAAGCTACAAAAAATACCCCAGAACCTTCACTGGTCTATTTAATATAGGCAATCTGCATTGCTCCAGGATCAGATTTCCTGCTCTACAAAATTAGGCAGTAGAATTTCATCTTCCTGTAGACGTATATAAGCTACACTGTCAAGAGGCCACATTTGACATCTAAGGACATGCTGAGCATAAAAATAAAGTACCACACATCAGCTAGATGCATCTACTTGCATTCAGATTTTAGAAAATGGCATTGAGTTAGGACACCTAGAATTTACTTCCATGGGCTCTCTTCTTTGGGACCTAGGTTTAAATTTAGCTTTTATATACTGATTATAGTGTTCATTTTTGGCTTTAAAAAAAAAAAAAGTGACCAAGGAACACCAGGAATAAATTACCAGTTAGCACATACAGCTTGACATTGTTCTCTCATGTGCATGCACCACAAAAGAACCGGACTATTCAGTCTTTCAAGTGCATTTCCATTGCTTGCATGTGTGAGTTGGTTTGCATGATTTACAGCATCTAAATATTTTGCATATGTGCCACATGTGTGTCAAGTTATAGTCGTCACACACACACACACACACACACACACATATTCATCTGGAAACACCATGTGGGAGCATGGTTCTAATTTGCACCAACAAGTTCTGCCCTGATATCTGAAAGCAGTACTTGTGATAAGGCACTCTGCGAGTGTTTCACTCAGTTTTAGCCACGTAAAAGTTACGTGCCTGGACAAAGACAGTTGCCTAGACTTCTGTCATCAAAGTGGGTGGGGAAAAAACCCACACCGGAGAAGCACCTTGAGAGGCTAAGCTAATTGTCTAGACAACTATCTTCATAAGCAGCCTAGGATGGGAAGGGAAATGTCCCCAAGACCCAGGAGATGTGGCTTTGCACTCTCCACCATCAGTTAAGGCCAGACACCTGAATGTTAAGACAAACCTCATACTTAAGCGGTGTCAGATTCAAGGCTGAATCTTGGTTCCCAGAGTGTGGAGTCTGGGTAGCAAAGGCTTCCTTGTACGAAACAGCCTTTTCTCTCTTTTTGTTTTCAAAATCAACAAAAGTTCCATCAGTTTCTATGTATCCTGCATAAAATAAGACTCTTGGTAGAGGTGCACTGCTAATGGGCAAGTAACCACCTCACAAACCCTCCTATGAGAAACATCCTAGAAGATCTCCAATAAAAATAAACAAACTAACAAACAAAAGATGCTTTGTGGATGTTGTGGACGCACTGTGCTTGCAGGTTGGCAGTGGCCACCTCTGGCACTACCCCCATACACGTCTGCGTACGTAATTCAATTTCTACAGTCACATCTCTATTAGTACCATTATAACTAGCAGAATGCTAGAACTAGCACAATGTTTTTGTGCTGTGGGGTTCAACTGCCTCGATCGTTCAGTTCTTACAGGACGGTTACTGGCACGATTTTGACCTGAACTCTCCCATCCAATGCCCAGGTACAGTTCAGGAGTTATGCCGGGGCTGGGCCCTCTCCTAGCACAACTTACTACTATGGATGTGGGTCACCTCCGGCAACTGAATGATCCTGGACACTATTTACACATACATGGGCTAGAAAAGTTTGCCATTTAAGAATTAAACTTAAACGCTCTAATTTTAGACAGTAGAGACCCTGAAGTCTGTTACTCCACTTAAGAGTTTCTGCAGCACTTGATTCTCTGATTACAGACTTGTGCAGAAACCCAGTCACACAGCTGAAGGCATCGGTAAGAAAATCCTTCTACGGCAAGGTAAACTGAACCTGGCAGAGAGACTGAGGAAATGCCCAGGAGCTAAACGTTACTAAACTGCACGATAATTGCAAGTGACTCAGAAATAATCCTCCTCTCTAAAAGAAAACTGCAAAGCAAAACATACCCTAGTTGGAAGCAACAGACTGTGGGAGCAGAGGAAGAAAGCAGAAAGATTGCTTTGTTAATAATACCTGCTCCTAGAATAGGTCAAGACCCCTTGTGGCATTTATAAACTATTTTCTGCCCAATTAATTGAACAAAATGCCTAAACTGATCTTTCCCGTACGGAGAAAAATCATTATGCTCCATGAAAATGAAAGAAGGAATGACTGAGTAGCAGCTATTACGTGGCCTTGATTTTTCTTAAATTTTTCAGGTATAAAGCATGTACATGCACTGCACTTATGCACAGCACTGTTGGTTGTTTTTTAAGAAATTGTACCTGTGCTTTTTTTATGGGTATAGACAAACTGTATCCTATAAAGTGAGAAAGAAACTCCGGGGACTGAAGGAAAGACTGCATCCTCAACTGCAGCTGAGGCAAAACGCAAAGGGCCTGTTGATGGACTCAAGAACACGAGAGCCAGTTCCCACTGTCAAAGAGCGTTCAGTATGCTCCCTTGTTCCGGAGACTGGACTTTGCCTGTAGAAGTTTCACCTCCACACCACCAAACCGAGGGGGACACAAGCTACTCGCAGCCGCCTCCACCGGACCTACCCCTGCGGGGCAGGAACCTACGCATCTCGGAGCGATCCTCGGAGCAGCACCTTCACCCGGCTAGCGCGTACCTCAGTGGACTGCAACGGGAGCTGGACCAAAGACCCAGCTGTGGGTCACATTAGCTCTACAGATACCCAGATCCGCTCTTTCGGCTGAGCTGGGAGGTGACGAGTCCGAAACCGCAGTTAGGTCCAGAAGCGAGGCAGGAGGTCTCCAGGCTTACAGGCTGTGCCTGCTCTGAAGGACGGAGAGGCAGGTAAGCGTAGGGAGTCCTACCGTAACAAAAGCCCTTTTCTTTAGTGAAAGTGTAGCACTGAAAAGCCACTATGAAGAATCACAGGAGACACATTCATTTAAAATATCTATTGAAATTACAAATTAAACTCTTCAATATGATTCAAAGTACAAAACACAACATTAAAAGGCATTCAACAGCTCTTTTATACATCACAGTGTTAGTGGCACAAAATGTACTTACATTTCAAATACATCAACAGAACTGTTTTTACACTGGTCAAATACATTATTTATACATAGGCATGACTCCTTCATGCTTATCCCTATACAGGTTTAAAATACATCCATGATAAAACGATCAAAGAAAGGTTCAGTTATGTACCACATACCTGTACCTAATGTTCCTGGAATTCTTATAAGAGAGAGACACAAATCAAAGCAATAACGAAGACCGCAGGGCTCTAAACACAAACAGCATGCCTTACTTAGTAGAAGTGCATTAGCAATTAAGCACTGATGCAGGCTTTTTTTGATGTCTTTAATATCGCTGTCATCAACAACCGTATTCTACCTGTTTTCCTCAGGATTTTAGCTTATGTATGTGAAATGTACAGACTTTGGTTTTAAAGAAGCAAACCTGCACAAAGCTTTATGCATGCTGCACCTCACTGGGATGAAAACGGCCTGTATTAAACATATTTATTCCTATACAGTAAAAGGCCTACAGACAAAATGCACAAAAGTTCATTTTTATTTTCCTGTCCATAACAATTTTAAATCAAAAGCATTTCATCTTTTTTCTGATCTATGAATATTTTATCCTGACAGCTCCATAAACAAGAGAGCTTTTCACTAATTTTGATTGTGTTTCCTGCATGTCAGGAGATCAGCTGTAAGCTGAGAGTTGATCCAGTCAGCTCTTACTTGGGATTTTGCCAATTCATAAGCTGGAGTATTTGAGGAAAGATCATGCTGCTTGGTATGTGGGGGAGAGCATCCCAAATTCTTGCCATGCTAAAGTCAGTAGTAGGAGGTTTCAGGATGAATGCCAACATGAATAAAATTGAGATATTAACATAGAACTACAGTAAGCATTTATATATAATCTTCCATCACAGAACCTTGAAGAGCCTCAAAACCAATGAATTTGCCCTCACAGCCCTGCTGTGAGGTAGGTAAACATTGGTCCATCCATTTAAAAGATGGTTAAATTGAGATAAAAGGAGCTAAGCGTCTTGTCCAATGTCACGTGGGGAAAACCCAGTGCTACCGACACTGAAGTCGGTGCAGGCTGTGCTACCGGTCTCTCTCAGGACTGACTTCAGCCCAACTAATGAACGGCAAGCCGAGGGAGATGCAAAACCTCTGGAGTCTGGACTCCACACTCGCTCACGAGACATGACACCACTTCACCCCAACAGAACATGCAAACGATGTACTGTTACAAACTCCATTAAAAACAGCACTTAAGACGATGCAAAAAAGGTAAATAATAGCATAACCACAAAAACGCAATGGAAATCATGCAGTGAATCTTGGTTTTCTGGTGAAAATCTAAAAAGCCAAAGCTGTTGTAACAGAATTTCATCTGAAAAGCAGCACAAACATTCATTTCTCCATGGCAGGGGGTTTAAATGTCAGAGTTTAAAATAATGTATTTACAAATCAATTTCAGGGTATTAAATGTCACACTATCAACAAAAGCTGTAACATAAAAACACCCCAAACTCAATATATCAATGCCAGAAGTTGCTACTTTGGAAACAAATCAGCATCCAAAAAAAATAAAATAAAAAAAAATCCCCGAGAAGAATACAGATGGAATGACATTTAGCAAACCTGTAAGAATTAGGTATTTGGTAAATATAAGTAGGCATATAGTCTATCTCAACAGCCAGGATGTGAAACGAGATATATGTCATAAAAATCTCCAGTAGCAATTCAAGTACACTGAGATCAGAGACAGAGATATACTGACAGAAGTACAGTTTTCTGATTATACATAGTTACCTGTAAGCATCAGTTATAAACTATTATTTAAAAATGTCTGTATTTGTAAAAGACGACTTCTTTCCTTTTTCTTTTAAAGCTGGAAATGCATTAATTTTGACACTGATTATTAACTGGCCACACAGTACCATGGAAAACTCAAGTTTCGGTATATTGCCAAATAAAGGCTGTCTCCAAGAAAGGCACAGAGGAAATAAACCTCGTATACCAGGGCACGCCGGTACTGTTAACAGGCCACTGCACCTCTGCTGTTTACTATCGTCCCAGCAGTAGAATCGGTCATTACAGCCACTGCCACATACCGCAAAATCCCTTTGTGCCCCCAGTTAGAAAATTAACAACCCATGAAAACTTTATGTCCTGTTGTCCAGTTTTTGGGTGTTTTGTGTTTTTTTTCTCCTCCAGTTAAACAGAATTACAGGCCCCACAGATGAAAGGCCATAGTTCAAGCTTACCTGCAGGAAGCTGTCCTTCGCAGAAGGGTTTCCATCACTTCTGCACACTGAAGCTACGACTCGGGCCAAGCCAGGTGCTCGGCTTAGGGTACCTCGGGGGGGATGGACTGAGCTGCTGCCAGCGCCGGAGTGAGACAACCACTTCACTGCCCGCTGAACCCAGCGGTGCTTCACACACCCCTTGGGGGCTGGCAAACAGTGACCGAACGCACTACCCAGACTTCCCTACAGACATTTTTGAACAACTAAGCAATTTTTAATAACAAGGATAGCTAAAATACTAAAAATACTCTGGTAACAAAAGATCTGAACTGTGCATTGCCATAAACCACCTGAAGCTATCACAAGGAGTTCAGACTTGCTGGAAATCAGCTATCCTTTTTCTTCATATGTTACAAGGGCTGAATTCATTAAAATCAAGCCAAATAAGAGAATTGCATATAACTTCCAGCTCCCGGAACTAAAATCTGTGGTTAGATGCAGTTTGAATTTGGATACCATTAAACTTGGAAGAAGGGGGAGGAGAAGAAATTCAAGAGTAGTTTTATAAAAAGACAGTGGCCCTTTTCAAAATTGTACCCTACAGTCTTTTTATTTGAACAGATAGACAGTATAAAACAAAGGATAATAAAGAAAGGGGTCATTTGCTTACGCTTGAGCTATGAAAACATATTCCCAGCCTGTGACAGCAGCCAGGAGCAGTTGCATTTAAGGGTCTTAATACATTTTCAGTGCAAAGTTATCCTGGCTTCAATATATTCATCTCTCTCAGTACACGGATAATGCACAGAAATAAATGATGATGAAAAAAACCGCAGTCAAACTTCAGTCCACAAGCCATTCAAAAGAATGTTTTCCTTCGGTGCTACACACAGACATACACATTGTTTCAGGTGCTTCATATTTCATGGCAAGAAGTTATTAGTCAAATTCTCGTAGGCTTTAAAATCAGAGCAAAAAGGTTTCCAACGAAGTATTTCTAAAGAGAAACTATGATCATTAACAGTATGTTGACTAGCACACTTTACCACCCTGGAAACACAGCACTGTGAATTCTGCAAAACTATCAAATCAAGTCAAGTGATTATTTTTCAAATAAAAACTTGTTTTGTCACAGTATTGTTATTAACAGCATATACCATACGTCATACGATATTAACTCTGAAAATGGGCTAACTAGTTTAAATGTAAAGTACAACTTCCACAAATATCCCAGGCATTTTTATTATTAACTACAGGGAAAACCCTGATGTATTTTTTCACTTAAAAGGAAAGATTCATTGATAACCCAAAAGTCTGCTAAATAGTAAAGTTAGTCCTGTATTTTTTAATAATTGCCTTAAAGACAGAAGCAAGCTATCCTGAACTTCCAAAATATTTCAATAGCACAGCTATTTACACATTTGGTTTAAATAGGATTATATATATATCTATATAAAAAGATTAAGATACCTGGATTAGAAGTTAGGTAGCCCTGTAAGTGTAGCAGAACCCTAAACAACAGCAAAAAATAACAATTCAGAAAAACACTAGTGGTCCAGCGGTAATCAATACTATCAAAGCATTTTTAAAAGAACCTTGATTAGATAGCAGGTTTCTGTCACCACTCAACCTTACAGTTTCATCAAGTCATTTTTAAAATGTAGCTTTCAATCAAACAAATTTCTTGTAAGACTTCAAAAAAATTCCTGGAAGGCAACAGGACCAACTTTGTCCCTATAACCCTCCCCAAATTTCAAGAAAGGCAAAGGATGGCCTATATGCACCTTATTGGTTTTGTTATACTTGGAAAAATAGGTACTAAAAAGGACACTGTGATGGCTTTAACAAAAACAGATGTGTAATAAACATGGTAGATCACACTAAGCTGACTATCTGACTTAAATGATCGGCAACTTAAATATATACAGGAATAAGACACCAGATTTGGAAGTGAAGAGATATGCAGAAGTATAGACTTGTATGCATTTTCAACTTGTTTTGCTGATGGCATTCAGTACAGTTCCCAATCCACCAGCAGGGCAGCAGAAACTTTTTGCTTTATTTTTAGCAGTATCACCTCTTCATTTCAGATAGCTACTGAGGTCCATGGTCTCCCTTTAGCACCAAACTTGCCTTCCATTACCCTCCTTGTCTATTATCAATCGATCTATGCCACAGTAGTAACGACAGTTCCTAGAACCAAGACTGTGTGTCAATGAAAAGCAGAACGGGGCAAGTAAGGCTACAGCAATGTAAGTGCAAGAGGGAAACATTAACAGCAACAATAAAATCAAAACACATGTTGTGATAAATCCAATCTTCTCCAGTCT
Source organism: Sagittarius serpentarius (assembly GCA_034782735.1). NCBI lineage: Eukaryota > Metazoa > Chordata > Aves > Accipitriformes > Sagittariidae > Sagittarius > Sagittarius serpentarius. The sequence goes on along the minus strand of JAVKLA010000017.1, from coordinate 12,086,906 downwards.
AGGTTGGTAGCGGGTCGTCATCTCCTTTATTACATTTGCACTTGCAGCACAGAACAAACGGTGTAGCAAGTAGAAGGAAAGGGGAGGCCACCAAAAGTAGAAGACCAAATCCTGCAAAAATTCCTACCACCTGCAAGAGAAAGGAATAGCATTGTGTTAGGGATAGCAATTGCCTACATTCTGCTGACACCAGTGCATCATCAGTGTCCTTCAAAAGGATCTCAGCAAACCTCAGAACCGTGCCACACAACTCAGTTCCATCACACAAAGTGATGCAGAAGGTTATTTGCCTTTTTGAGTTTTGCTGTATCTCAACCAACCAATGAAGGAACTAACTAGATACTTTTTTCTTGACCAAATCTAAATATTAAATACCAGGATCAAAAGTACAAGAGAGTTAGAGACTCCTACTTTCAGGTGCTCCCCTTTTTTCTGGAGGAGGCTCCAAAAAGTATCAGTTAAGGTTCTGGTGGTGTTCACGGAAAATCTGGGAAGACTCGCACAAACCTTCCACCAGCAGGAACACAAGCTTGGGAATCTCAGCCACAGACTACAAACACTATGGACTACAGGAGGACTTTGCACTGCATGCAGTGGCTTTCTGCAGTCAGACATGAGCTTATCCTGCTGCCTCAGGGGACATGAACTAACTCTATCTAAAAGCATTTTTTTCATTGACATTTATTGATCACCTTCTTCCCAGCATGGGCAGAGGGCAACAGACCTACCCATCCTGTCAGTGTGCTAAACCCTATTAGTTTCTACAGAGTTTAAACTTGGAAAATTACTAAAAAATACCATCCAAGTTGAGGTTCATTGCCTGAGGAAGTTTCCGATTTGCCGTAGGCAACTGTAAGAGTAACGCTGCAACAATATGCCCCCAAATTACTTGAGAAAATAATTTAGATTCATACACACACGAGTGTCTGTGAATAATTTTGAATAATTAAGGCAGGAGTGGAATGCTAATCTGCTAGCAAAACCTCACAACAGAAGGCAAAACGAAATTAGAGTGCAGTGCTCATTAAGAATCCTCCTAGCCGGGGCTAGATGTGCCGCTACAATTTGCTGGCAAATATTTAATTAGCCGTGGTACAGACGGGACGATTTACTAGTGCTTTTGTCGGCCACGGACGATTTCTCGTTCTGATTACCATGTATTTCTTTTTGCAGTTCCGCTGCCCAGGGACTTCCAGAGCGGGGGGCTGAGAGGCAAGGCTGGCTGCGGGAGATGGCGCTGCGGGACAGTGGTCACTGCCCGGACACCCCGGCCTTCCACTCTTGGCTGCCGGCTGCCCGCTGATACGGAGCTCGAACTTCCTTGCCCCAACCCGTTTTACTCCTTGCCAAGAGCAATTTCTTTTTCAGCTTCAGAGGCGCACACGTTTCATTACTCATTCTTTTTTTTGGAGGTGCTGACAATCTGATGCAACTTCCATTTGCTAATCTTTGCATTTATTTGCTACAGATATAATCCAAAGCTAAATCCTCATCTCCTTTAAAGACCGTGAGCTGCAACTACCGCCATACTGCTCTTCGGAGACAGCACACCCTTACCGACCTCTGGTGCGCTGCTCAGACAGAGCCAAGCAGAAAGTTAGCAATTCAGTGGACGGGACTGACTACTGGTAATTTTTATGAGGCATCTGTTTACACCTTCCTTTCAGCCTCAATATGCCATAAAAGAATTCATTAAGTTTCATTTTGTTTGTTATGGGGTTTTCTTGTTTATTTGTGGGGGGGGGGTTTGGGGTGGTTTTGTTTGTTTGTTTGTTTTTTCAACAAAACTGCCTGCTGAGTATTACTCATTTGCTACTTGCTTCTGTTGCTTCTGAATAAGTTGCTGCCCTACTCAGCATAAAGTCATTCCCTCTGGCCAAAACAAACATTTTTTTTTTAAAGCCACAAACAACAAACCAACGGCTCGCCTCAATTTGCCTTGGATAAATACTCAAAGAAACCTAACATACGGAAAGGATTGCAATGTTGATTTGGTTGTAGTGGGTTTAGCAGCAGTGTGTCCTGATTGGTAGAGAATTACCACTTTCTTTCTCAACAATGACCAGAACATCAAATATACTGTCTGTCAAACATATTTGCACTAACTGCTGTGGCTAAGAACAGATTCTAAATACCAGATTAATCACCTCATATTACAGTATATCAAGAAAGCTTACGTACCCACACACTTTCTAAGACACCACTGGCTAAGCCAAGCCAAACCCAGCCTATAGCTCAGGCACGCAGGGGAGTATGCAGAGCGAGAGGGGTGGAATCCTTCTCCTTTTATTTCAGTTTAGCTCTTTGTCCAGACTTGGCGTTTATTCTCTAGACCTGGGGTTTATGCTCAAATGGAAAGAAAAGTGTACTTCAAGAAAAGCACTTCATCTCGACCTAAGGCAGCTTTTTACTGGCACACAGTTAATTTAGGAAGAGATGACTCAGATACCCAGATGTCCCTGTTCTCTCGTGACTGTAAAGGCAGTAGATTGGACCGAGTCACACATTGGCATTTATGCTGTATGCATTGAAGCAGTGCAGAGAGCTCTTTCATTACCAGCATTCATGCTGGGTCCAGCAACACTGGATCTAGACTACAAGAGGTATCCCCATGCTCTTTGTACTTGTCAATTTGGTACGTGGTTTGAAACTACTGGTAAGCTCATGGGGTTACTTTCTATCCACCTACATGAACGAGTCAACTGGAGGCCACAGTAGGATACTGAGCACACTCAGGTTTATTCCCTTCCAGTTCTGGATCTGGAGCTAAAGAACCCTTGCAGGATGAGCTTCCCCATTAATAATATGTGTGGCATATTATTATGTAATTATAATATGGTGGCAACCTAGTTTGTCCTCCAAGTTTGCTGAGAATATATCTGGATTGGCATTTAAGTGGTTCTGCAAATGTACCCTTTCTAGTTCTCAGTGGCTTTCTGACAAGGAGTGTCCTTTCTGGGAGAGCTAACTTCCTCTCCCAAGCTACTGTCCTCTTTAAATCCACTATGAAAATCAGTTTCCATTTGGCACAGAACTTTACCCTGAAGTGTTAAAATGAGTGAGGCAAAGGAAGGCATTATGACAGTAGCAGACCTGTACAGAGCTTTTAAAGTTCTGAGCTTTTAAAGTTCTGAGCTTTACCTGTGTTCTGTGCCAGATAACAGACGCTCTGGAGTGTCCCAGCTTGTTTCGACAAGGTCCTTTGTCGTAATGTATAAGGAGAAAATCATCCTACAAAATATTAAATGAAAAGACAGGCAATAAACAGAAGGACAATCTGTTCTTCAAGTTATAAAATGCTATTTCCTGACAACTTATGACCAGGAATTGTACAGGAAGATAAAAGGTTAGTAAAAAGGATATGGCCAGGTCCGACATTTCCAAAGTGCTTTGTTTACAGTTAAGCATCTCCACAAACAGGTTTGTGTAGCAAGTGTTATATATCTATAATGAATTCTTCTCCCAAAGGCTCTTGAGCTGCATATTTAAATGCTAGCATGAAGTTACGAGAGGATCCAAGAAGATAAGCTGACCATTGCATGTATTTTACACACATACGGAAAAAGCAAAGGAAAATGAATACTTGCACCACAGACTTCCCAAAGCCAATTCCTTTTACTAGCTGAAGAATAAAAGGGCAATACAGATTTTTGAGAAATGGTGTCCCTATCTGTCCTGCCATCCTTTCGCAAACCATCCGAGATAGCAGGCCTCGTACCAAGGGAACACTGCTTTTTAACTGAGCCCGTGAGAAGCCTATGACTTAAGGACTGTTAGTAAAGAATTCAGATGGGACAACCACAGGATTTGAATAGTCAGAGTAGCTTTCGGGAACCTAAAACATTTCCTTTGCTATTGTTAACAATGCTATAAAATAAAACAGATGACATGGAAACAGATGCTGTATATTGTATATACTCTGATCCTTGGGCACGATAACAGGATGATTTTGAAAAAAACATAAACATATGACAGCAGCAGCTTATAGACTGACAAATTCCTGGTGTTGGGAGAACATTGTATTCTTTTTCATATGTCAGATCTATTTCTTGTCCCACAGAATACAATGAATGGTAAACAAATCTGACTGTTAGTCTCCTGCATGGTGACACACCAAATCTAGAGTTTATCTGTTAAACATCCACAGACTGAGAACATTGCTATGCTCATCCTGTAACTGCTTTAAGAAGGGGAACATTGAAAAGTCAGTACTACATGAAGTATTATTAAAAAGAAAAAAAAAAAAAAAAGCACTGCCCCTCCCCCATGTTAGCTGCCATGTAAAGATTGCGTATTTTCATAAAATTTTACTTTTTAATAATTATTTACTGACTCACATAGGCAAAATGCTAAGATCACACAGGTCAGACAAGTAAAACAGAGCACACAAATCCTATCAAATTACCAGCGTGACCTCTGGTAGGTTGTGGTCCACCACACTGGGCAGAAGCTAGTGAGCTACGATTTAACTGATAAATGAGACAGCTGGATGGCAAAGCAATGATCTTCTAAGCTTCTGAGAACCTGACTGCATGGCATGTACTCACATCAAGAGATTCCAGACAGTACCAGCAAAAGGCATGTTTGCAGTTCTTACACATCATTTGGGCACAGCCTTCATCTCGTTCAATGTAAACTTTACACTTCGGACAGCGTTTGATTGGAGCATCATCTTCTTCCATTTTAAATACTGAGCTGTGGGAGAGAGTGAGGAATTAGTAAGATGTGTCGCCATGTCAGTTTAAAGAAGAACATCTAAGAACTGTGCTAAAAAGGTAAGCCTACTTTTTCATTAAAAAAAGAAAGAGAAATTACTAGGGATCCAGATATTCAACTGGGTTTTATTATTCAGATATTTTGGTTAGCCTCTATTTTTCAAACATATCTCTAGAAAAAAATGTATAACGACTATAGCACGTAAAAGCCAAGACATTTTCTTTACCACATTTTACCAACTGTTTTTGTGATCTAGTGATACTAAGATATTATACAGTTTTCTCCTGCAGTGTATCAGATGAGCAGAAGCTAGTTCACATCCAAATGCTTTGTATGTCTACATCATTTTCCTTTTTCCTCTCTTCTTTCTCAGAAAAGAAGAGGAAGCAATCCCTGCAGTATGCCACTGGAAACAGCTTAAAACAGAACTTAAGATTATTGGCCAAATGTGCAGCAGGTAGGATGATTGACAGGGTATCCTAAAAATCACTGTCTGGCATGATGTTACCAACCCTCACACTGTCCAGAACAGCAGGAGCAACAAGACCTTCTCTGAAGGGAAGCTCATGAGCTGCCTGGATATCGTATTTTTCCCACTGGGGCAGAAGGGCTGCTGATCGAGGCTCAAGCAGCTCCTTTGTGCTCTGCCGGGAATGGTGGCAAGGAGTGAGGCTGCCAAGACCTATCCAGTTTTGGAACAGAGCATTAAAAGAACAGGGGCACCTAAGTGAAGGAAACAGCTTTAAAACAAAATATTAGGAAAATGCCTCTTTACTATTCATACTCTGGTTTGTTCAAGATTGAGCGTTTTGTTTCTAAATACTTGCTCTTTTGTAATACTTTACCTTGTTTCTCCTGGAAGAAAAGAGATTGGCATGTTCTCTTGACAGCCTTGACCTGGATGCCAATTAGATTTGCAAGCAGAGCAGAACTCAATGTCGCAGGCTTTGCACTGGACCAGCTGGGGGTCCTGTGGGCTTGATTCCTGGAGCTGGCAAACTGCCTGGCAAGTAGAGGATGGACACCAAGTCCGACACGGATCCAAAAGCACTTCTGCAAAGGGAAATAAAAGAACAAAATTCAAAGGCGGCTACAAGACCGGCCTTCTCTACCAATGCATTCCAGCTGACGTTGACTGGCAGGGCATTTGAAGACACACATTTTCAAAAGAAGCCTTTTAATTTATGCTACACACTCAGACATAAATCGGGCCTGCTTTGCAAACAGACACCAAACTAAAGTGAGTTTCCCGAGTTTGAATTAATTGCCCACTTTCATTCACTGAACTAAACTTGTTCTGAGAATGAGATGATGTATTTTTCTTCAGTTGTACTTGAAGTTCAATAGAGCATATCGTATGCAGGTATAATCCATCAGAAAGTGTTTTTACAGTGCCTTCCCCAGTAGGACTCTCCTTCAAGTTGGCCTCTGCCCTAATGGAACATGATTAACAATAGCTTAAGACTGTTATACAGTTTCATCCCTTTCTTGGAGGCTGCTTACCGGTAAGTCATTTCATGTTTGAAAGCCCACTGAAGTCAACAAAAACCTACCAAGGACTTCAGTGGTTTCTAGGCTGGGTCCTGCCCTCAACAAAACCTTACTGTAAGTTCTCCATGGCCACATCCTCATAGGCACCCAGTCAGCTTAAGTCTTCATAAAAATTACAAGGTTCATATTATCGTTACATGCAGAACTGCCTAGTAATTCTGCACCAGATGCCAGCGCAAGGGATAATGGTGGCTCCACAGAAGGGGTCAGCCTACCTCCCCAGCCCCTAGAGTACTGGTAGTCAACTCAAACAGCAAAGCTCGAAATAGAATTCACTCCCTCCCTTAGTTATAGAGCAATATAATACATAGCAATTTTCTTTCCTTAGTTTATTCCCAGAACGTTGCAATTCTGGGAATGATGCAGGCAAGAACAGAAACATTGGTTTTTTTGGGGGGTGGGTTGGTGGCTTTTTGTTGTTGTTGTTTTTCTTTGTTTTTTTTTTTTTTTGTGAGGATCAAGCAATTAATGCACAAGGCTACTGCATGAACACGTGCAGAGCCAGATTCTGATTTATGGAATTGCTCTGGAGTGATACCATTCCCACAGCCTTGCAATGGGTAGTGTTACATGTGTTACCTCTTTCAAACTGTAGCTTCTTATACCTTTGCATGATTTCTGATGCAACCATGCACTCAATCTGTTGAAGGAAGGAAAAGGAAAAGAAATTTACAACGAGGAACAGCAATCATCTAAGGCATTTTCCACAAATTAAGACAAAATATTTGACCTTTAGAGAATTATTAAAAACTTATGTTGGCAGCAATAACAGCAGCTGTAACGTACAGAGCAAAACATATTTAAATATCCTGGAAAGAAAAAAACCAAACAAGAAAATCCAAAATTATTTGCAGTAAAAGCGTACCTCATTTTCTTGCAGATGACCTCGCTTTGGGCAGGCAGCATCAGGGCAGCTGATTGCTGTTTCTAGACCTTCTTTGATCAGAAGTTCCACATACTGTTTTAGGCACTGTAAGAGAGCCAAAGACTGAGTTAACTATCCCACCAAGAATAATCCACTTAGTATTTTAACATCTTTACTCTGAAAATCTGAAGAACTCAAAATCTCTGAAAAACCAGACACTACTGTGTCCCTTTTACAGCCGTGGGCCATGCTCACAGCTTTCGCCACAGTTATACCCTTAAACAGAAAACAGCAAGTTCATTTCCCCATCAAATAACTCTTCCTCAATTTAAAATATGCAGCAAAGTAAAAAAATAACGATAATGGGGAAAAGGACAAATCAAACAGGGAGCTAGGAGGGGAAAAAAAAAACACCACCAAGATAAAATTAGATTAACCATACTCCAAACATCTTTATGCGACTGAAAACCACAACACAGCTTAGTAAGCAGCAACTACCCATAGACAGACATCTGTCAAGCATACCAAAGAGCAAGAGGGAGTGGTGTATCTTGCCTTCTATTTCTAGAAAATAACTATCTGAACTTCACGGTTAAAGATATATCTTTTCCACAGGAAGGACAAATGTGAGAATTAGGACTCCCAGAAGAACTACAGTTTCCATGGGGACCAAATAATAAATATTGGTTATACTAATACTTTTCTCCCCTAGCAACCACAGCATTTTACCCAAGTCCTTACTGAAAACGTAGCATCTAATACAGTAGTGCACAGCACAACCATCACCAAAACAGAGAAGAAAGGCGGATATTTTAGACTAAGGCCAAATAAAGACCAAACCTTGTTATTCTCGAAGAGCAACCACCCCCCTCCACCTCCACGCTTCCCACATCAAGCTGAGAGCTACTGCATAGGTGTCTGCTGGGCAGGCAAGGAGAGCGATGTGGAGAGAGAGATCCTTCTTGCTACAGATACTGCGCAACTTCTACCGGCCTGACGCTACACAGAAAGAGCAAACAAGGCTCTGCTGCTTTCCAGGGGATGGGTCACCCCGCCATGTTCTCGCCCTGCTCGTGAGCTCAGCTGGCAGTGGCAAACTGGAGACAATTACAGAAAGTTGGCCCCTAACTCTCTGTTACCAGATACGTGAAATAAGGAGTGAGGCTAGACGAACAGCAGAGTGAAATGAAGAGACAAAACAAGCTCGGCGTACAGTTGGGTGGGAGGCGAGGAGGATTACACACTCTGCAGCAAGCTGGCAAAACAGGGACTTCGCTTACCATTTCCAGACAGGACTTGCAAAAGGTACGCAGCTGCTGACCCACCATCAGCCGGCACCGAAGGGCTGCCTCGACCTCGCCGAGGCCGGCGTGCCTAACCGCAGGTCAGAGCACAAAGCCGCTTCTTCCTTCCAACCACGCCATCAAACAGGCCCGTCAACGAGCACGTTTCCAGCCTAACCCTTTGCACGTGCCTTGTAGCTGCTACGGTTCAGGCTCTGAGTCTACTCATTCAGCCTCTTCTCTTTCTCTTTGGCCTTTTGGTATCTCTATTCAGCTCCTTTCAGAGACCCTGTCACCTATATTAACGTTTTATTCTAGATTTTACCTCTCGCAGCTTGATCGCAGCAAGAACTTTACTTCCTGCCCACACAATTTCTCCCGCTCTCGTACAAAGCTTTTCTGGTGGCAGCATGCCACCACCACCTCGACAGCGCAACAAATCATTTCTGACAGAGTCCTTGCCCTGTATCTCCTACTCAACAGAGACAACAGGTCTGGTTTTTGGAAAAGAAAAACAGAGACTGGATAATTGATATCTTTAAAAGGTTTGCAAGCGTAAAAAATCCACGCGTGACAGATTGTGGTCTAGGTCTTCCTCTTTATTAGCAGGGATTTAATGACAACAACTGTTCACTTAGTAGATGTTCGACTTGCAGAAGGTTTCCAAGCCTTCCCTTAGACCTCTTCAGGTGGGTGGTGGAGCAGCTCAAGAGAACCACTATCGGCGACCACAGCAGGCCGAGCTCTGCAAGAACCAGATCCTAGGTTGTGTGCCTCGGCAAACTGTGATTTCAGCTGTAGTTGAGGTATTAGTGTTGCCGTAATGACACTGTTGGCTCCTCCCTTTCCCCTCCATTTGTGGACGTCACATGTGGATTAAAATGAAAATGCATACATTTTTAATGGCAGCACTTAGCACTTATAGAAAGTACTTTTCAAGCTGAATGAGCTTTGCCATCATTAATCATTAATGCGGTTAATTCTCCTCCTCAACCGGTTCGGGACCACTGCCGAAGCCTATTCGATTTGTTTCCCTTTCCCCATATCTTCCAAGGAATGACACAGTTCATCCCTGCCTCAAGCAGTGTCCAAGGCCTTCCCCTTCCCCTGATGTGGCACTGGCCCCTACCTCCTCAAAAAAAGCACAGCCAAAGTGCACTTCTCATGCTACGCCTTCTGGGAACATGGATGCTGTCTCGAGGCTGTGAAATACCACTGTAAATCAGGCAGAGGATAAAACACCTGGTCCACTCAAGACTTGCTCGTTCCAGAGATTTCTTGGGTGGACAAGGAGTAACCCAAGGTGGTTGCAAGAGAATTTGAAGCACAGGATACCTGTGGCTTCTCCTGAAAGCGGATACAAGCTCTGCCACTTGTGTCAGAAAATTTTAAAGCGGCTACAGTACTAGAAATGCACCAGCATGCAAGCAAAACAACACAGTAGGATCAGCTACTCAGTTATATACTATGAAAAATTCATTACAAAACAACTACAAAAAGATGACAAACAAATTGTTGCTCATTTTCTATGCAGCTTGTAGTTGATCCCATGCTGGAAGAAAATATCTTCATAGCCTTTCCATTAAGGCAATAAAGTACTGTATAGGATGAATGAAAAACATGGGAATGTAAGTCACCCCAAAAAACTTTCAAAATGTACTGTATTATGTAATTTTTCTGAGAGAAAACAGGAGCTGAAATTAGGTACCTAAGGGCTGAGGTTGGAATAAGGTCACAAGATAGCCTTCTTGTTGCACATTGACCCTTATAAAACCAATATGCTGAGGAGCATCTTTGTTCTTCCTTTAATGGATGTGTGTCAATGGAAAGTTACTTTTATTTGAAGCAATACTTTTGCTGAATTTCACTTCTGTCTTAAAAAGAAAAAAAACCCAACCTCATTGTATTTCAAGTGATTAAACAACTAAATATTATTTATGTAAGTCACACTTGGAGATACTCTAAACCTATCAAAAACTAATGGTGGTTATTCTGTACATTTCTGCTTGTGTATATAGTCTGACATGACAAAGCCAGGGTAAGACTTGGTATTTCACAAAAAATAACTCTTTACGGAATTAAGTAGGTCATAAGAGGAAACGTTTCCTTTGCATTCAGTTTTGTACTTAATTTCTGGACTCTGACAGTCTTCACCTGGAATAATGAAGACCTGCCCAGCCAGCAAGAAGAGAGGACCAAGTCTGTAAGTTTTTGGTCATTAGACCAGCTACAGCAACAAACCATGTGTGTGTTCCTACTCCTTTCCCAATCCAGAACTAAAACATGTCTGTTTATAACAATCATTAGGCAAGTCACTCTGTCTTACAGTGTAGTTGCCACAAGCGAACAGGTAATTGTAGCAGCTTAGATTTCTGTCCAGCATGCATACTCTCAGCATACCAAATGACTCAGCAGAGGAAAAGCATAATTATCATATGATGGCACCCTAGGACACTACTAAGGTTGTTTGCGTTCCTTAACTACAGATCTACACTTTAACATTTATTTTACAACTTCATATATTTTTAAATTAAAAGGAGCTTGTAATATACTACCATATATGAATGTTAGACAGGGAACCCCATGAAAACTGCCATATAACTTTTGTCATTTTCCAAAGCAAAATATTGCACAACATATGTGTTATATATAAACTATATATAGCATATATAAACTTTATTTAAAACTTTATATAAGGTTATATAAACTGCAGGTCAAGATGCATCACATGCCCCAATTGCTGCTGAGATCAGTCAGAAGAGACCAGTTAGCTCCCCTGAGCACCTGTATTTTTCCCTGTGTATGCACGCTCCTTGTGCACCCCTGCTCTGTCCTCTTTCTGCCCATCACTGCTGTCCTTTCTGGTGTCTGGATGACTTTTTCTTTCACCTGGTAATCCGAGAATCCTACTGTCCTTCGCTGTTCCCACGACAAACGGCAAAGCACATCCACTTTGAGGAGTTCTGGCCCAGATCCATTCTCTCACAAGATCAACTGACAGCCCAACTCAGCAGCGGTTTTACTACCAGCTGCCTATATAAATTAGGAAAGCTTTTTTATTTTTGCCTCAGCCTCAGAGAGAGATGGCTAATAAAGGAACAACTTCCTTTCTGAAGCTGCCAAGCATAGCCTAATATTTAAAAGTTCTGCAAGACGAGTTGTACGTCTAACCTTTCTACATCAAGGACTGCGCCACACAGAAAGGTATATTCAGTGACAGCTGATGTGCTGTTGCTTTAGAGCTGCACATCGTTTTGTCTAACGTTATAAGATCAAAACACCCTATGAGAATCAAAATGGTTATTTTTTGCCTAATTTCCAAACCATAACACATAATTTTACTCTGCTGCATTTAACTCTTAAACCTCCACAGGTCGCAGCAAAATCTCAGTATAAAGAATTAAAATGTCTGGCTTTTGGTTTTCTTTTAGGAGAATTTGAGCAACAATTATGCCTATTTCTGATGATGGTGCTTTGACTCATTTCTCCTGACACCCAAAATCAAATAAAAACTATCATAATTCATCAGAAGAAATCTGATTTTCATTGTTTCCATCTGGGGCAACATTTATCTACTATCTACTTGGACAGAAAAAAAATGCATTCACTTGGTGCCTAAGGTAATTCTACAATACAAAATGCATATAATTAAAAACACTTGAAGATTATTTTTGGTCAACAACTTCATTTTTTAAAGTAGAAGAGCAAACCTTTTTGAAAAGTCACAACAAATTTACTTTTAAGAACATGTTATTGCTACTATCGCAGGAGACAGGGAATGGCTTTTCAAGATGTCACCTTTTATTTGAGAGTTAGGCAGGCAAAAAGATTATCCTGTATTATTTTCTTAACAGCTGCTAGGTGGATTTTATCAAAACGCACACTTCTCACTGCACTAATGCTGCAGATGGAAGTGCCAAGTCACATGGGAAAGTTTATAAATAAGTCAATGGATTTGGAAAGGCCAAAAAAGCATGACAGGATTGCAGAGCCAAGTATATCATCACCGCATCATTTGATTTATTTCTTAAAACTTTAAACGTATTTTAGTGCTGGCACTAGGCCACAGCCATCCAAAACCAAAATGTGCACTACACGCAAAATCATCACATGCTGGTATTGGTAAGGTATTTTAAAAAAAACCAAACACCTACTGATAAAATTGAAAGGGAAAAAAGAAGAAATGAAAGAAATCTAGCATTTACCAAGTTGTAAAAAAGAAAGGGAAGGAATTTGTTACTATGCATTTGGTAAAGGTGAATATTAAAGGTAGATGAAGGCAGTTGCTATTGTGCACTATTATTAACCAGGTAAATAATCCTTGGGCAATCACTAAGAGTTTTGCGCCACACTTCAGGAATGTAAGGAAGGGCTGACTTGCTATTTCAACAAGGGAGATTTTTTTTTTTTAAACCAAAAAAATCTAATTCTAAAATTAGCAGGCCTAAGTTTCAATGTGAAAAGGGGAAATGGAAAATAATACTGGGAAGAAAGCTCAAACTGAACAAGCAAATGTTTCCAAGATGATTATTAACATGTAGACTAAATTGAAGTCTCGCAAATTCTCTATCATCTGCAAACCAGGATTAGATTAACTTCTAAAAATATACATGCATATACACACACTTACATATATGTATTTATATAAACTTGCATTCAACCACATGAAGAGTCAGAAAATGCTGGTTGGTATTTTATGATCCATGTTACAAGTGACATCAGTCTAGATGAATGTAAAGGTCCCTTTTGGCCTTACATTCTAGGAAAGAATACGAAGAATATGAAAGGACATTGAGTGAGAAGCACTTATTCAGCACTGTTTTGTAGCTACAAATCTACAGTTTGGTCTATGGGTAGTTTTTGTGCTAAAAGGATACTAAGCCAAAGCTCAAAATTCACACGATGAGGCTACAGAGATGAACAAAACTACTGCAACAACTACTTTTGATCATATTGCGTATATTTTTATGTTCTGCATGCAAGGGATTTTTCTTTACGTTACTTAAAAATGAATACTGAGAAGGTGATACCTTTTCTTGCCGTAAGACATTGTAATACCAAGATTATGCCACTGCTCTGTGCTAATTCCACTAAGCTAATTCTGCTGTCTGGTAAAAAGGTATTCATACTGGTAGCTGCATTGTCCGTAAGTCTTTTGGGTAATGTGATGTAATGCTCATTTTTAGCTTCAGATTAGCATAGTACATAGTGATGCAGTGTGCAATACTCACTGGGGCAGGGGGGAGAAAACGTGCATGAGAGTGAGTGAACGTCTCTCACAAATAAATCAGAGAGATGAATTTTGGTGTCCGTGTCTCAGGTGGAGGCTAATACTCTTGGAATAATAGCTCCCCTCCCTTTTGTCCAAACAGCAAATTCACTCTGGACTAGAGAGCTTTTCCCTGAAGAAAACGTCACTTTCTAGAAAAACTTTCAATTTAGATAAAGCTGAACAATCCCAAGAGGAAAAACTCCCCTAAAATAAGCAGCCTACAGCTGGAGTATTCTCTGAAGAGGAGGGAAGAATGACAGAGCAAGGTTTGAGCCTGAGTCTTCCCTATTCCTGAAAAGCAAGGATTCCTGTAGCCATATATAACTGTCATATGCAACCTTTTTTTAATATTTCGGTGGATACTTCTAAAAACAACAGGAGTTCTCATCTGGTAATAAGACAAATTCACTTTTAAGCTTAGTCTTCCATAGAAAAAGAAAACCACTTTCTGCCAAATTTCTGTGGTATGCTTACAGCATGCAAGAAAATGAGAGAGGGAAAAAAAAAAAGGTAGGTTCCTTGGAAAGCTTTTAAGCTTCTTTCAAACTTACTACATGGCCTTTTTGTGTAAAGTAGTAGTTATAACCCTCCTCAAATCTATTCTTATTTAATCACAGGCTTAACTTTGAAATACTCTTGCACTGCTGCTCCAGTGTGCACAATTCTCCACAGCAGATCTACAATCTGGCTTTTTGGTATCACCCTAATCCTACTTGGTTGACAAGTGACTTACTGGAAAATACCTGTGCACACTTAATCAGAGAGATCTGTTTGAGGCATACACATGACTGTGGGAGTGATCTTTTTTTCCTTTATTAGATACACTGTCAGCTATGCTGACCAAATCCAAGAACAGAAGCTATATTCAGCCTCACAAACCACCTAGCTCTCAGAGACAGATGTATGCTAGACAGATGTTTAATGTTTGTGATACTACTTTGAACTGTAATAGAACATTTCCACTTCTATAGACATCTTCTAAGAGACAATAATCTACTTGCAAAGAAAACTTCACTATCAAAACTCCAATTTTTATTAACCCTGCAGCTGATTCATCATCCTTAAGAATAAATCACAGGAGGAAACAGTCACTTATCTTGACATGCAGTACTTCAAATCTACAAATGTAAAAGCAGTAATAGAGAATAGTCTTACATGTTTGCTCTTTATATCTTTTGTTTTGTTGCAGAGACAAAAATCATGCTACACAAGCATACAAAACCTTGAGTCTAAAACAAACGCCTGCAAGACTTTATAGAGCTCTGCAACAGGGAAATACCTAGTGCGCAAATCTGGCCCTCTGTGCTGTGAACAAGGTACACAACGAGAAAGGGACCTCAGCCAGGACCAGAGATGGATAATATCACAGGTGATAAACTTTTTCCCCCAAAGTGGCAAGTAATTTGAAAAAAGTTCTGTTTGACAGGCTTCCTGCCTCTACCTGCCCAGCACTTGGCCTTTTTGAAAAATACTTTTTTGTTCACGATTGCCAAGGGTAAATACCTTTTACTCATCCCATGCCGTCAATTTTTAAAAGACTGCACCCGCTGTTCCGCAGCCCTGCTACAGCCTATATTGTCAGCCTGAATCCAGTCACATCATCGTGCCTGTGGATGATGGCCAAATGGTGTCTTGGATGGGGAAGACAAATGCAACCCATGTGCTTCCACGTCTCAGGACAAACTATCTGAGCATCCTTTTCCTGAGCTGTAAAAATTGGTCTTGTCCAAAAGTCCTTGGGCTCCCATCAGCTGGTGGAACTTGAGGATGGGAAACAGCCAGCAGCCTGCCAGGAGCAGGGACTCACCACACACTGCAAGTGCCACTGTGGTTAGTGCAAAGACAACTGTTGATTTATCCTGTGGACAGCAGTGGAGATTTTGCTGCTTTGGCTGTCCAAATACTTTCTGACATTACACCTAAATATCACAGCAGTCCCTGGTACACACTTAACTGATGCAAACAACTAGCAGACAAGATATTCACATTAAGGATGAGGTGCACCACCCCTCTGCTCGAGTGCAGCCTCCAAATCCTCTGCATCGGAGTAACTGTGCCAGTTTGAGTGCAGGGAAGTATCAGCATCAGGCCATCAGTCAACAAATGATGAAGGTGAGGCAAGAAGAAACGTATGTATCATCAAGGATGCAGAAAGAGGAGCCCTGCTGACTGCTTCAGCTTGAGAAATATTAGAATACGGCAAATACCCTTTGAGAGACAGCAATCAATGGCTGTGCAAATCACAAGCAGGACCGAGCAACAGGAACTAAATGAACCTGAAAAAACAAATGCCCGTTTCCAGTTTATCTTAGAGAAAGGGAAGGCAATGAAGACTTACAGCTGCCTAGCCTTTGAAATGGTGGCTTGGTTTGTTTTTTGCATGCGTTTTTTTTGTGGGTTTGGGGGGGGGGTGTTGTTTGGGGTTTTTTTTGAGGGAATTTATATACACATTTATATAAGAGTGTGTACTGTAAAATATATAGAAGGTGAAGATTTTTTCTTCAGAGAAATCTTTCACATCAGTAGATAGTCAGCAGAAAATGGCCAAATGAGACAAGGGTAGTATCTTGCAGTTCGTGCATATCTTCATCTTAGAACAGATATTTCAAGTGGATGTACATGTAAACTTTTTTTCATGTTTGATTTTTACACCTCCATTAGCTTGCACAAGCTGCTTGTTCTCACTTATTCAAGGCTGCAACTGGTGGAAACACACAGAGTAAACTTACAAAAAGAAATTTGTTTTCAAATGCCAACATATGCAGGATGAAACGCAAATATTCAGGAGGCAAAACCAACAACAACAACAAAATACAGTCTTCCCTTATATGGTTGTTTGAGAAAAGTTAATTCTGTTTCAGAACAGAATGAATATTTCTGAGTGGGAGGACAATATACCTGCAGCAAACAAAGGACCTTTCACTTTCACATGCAAAGCGTTATGCAAACAAAAATGAACTAGTTTTCCCAACACCCAGATGAAGACAGATAACGTTAATCTCATTTAGTAACATCACGCAGGAGAGGGGAAAGCTGAAGGCTCTGGATCAAGTTTAGTTTTCACTCAGGGTTCTGCAGCTCCTGACTGTACATTAATTACTCTGTAAACAGATGCGTTTATTATTTAAGCAGGGAGTTTTGTCATCACAGCACCTACAAGGTAAGTCAGAACCCAGACAGCCATGTGAATTGCTACGCAAACACATAGTGACCTCTAACCATCAAGCCTCTACTGACACATCACGTGTCAAGATTAGTATCGGTTCTCTGCTAAGGTTTGGGGGAAGTGAGCACAAGCAGCAAGCTCTAAGCTTTGCCAGCAGCTGGTGGGAAACAGGAAAACACTTGCAGCTGCTGAGAAGCACCCAGAGCTCTATAAAACCTCGCAAGCCATTAGGTTTCCCCCTCCCTCCTGTTTCAAAGCAAGCAGGGCATCTCCTCTTGGTAGATGCAGGGGACAGCCTGGCCTCAGCCCGGTGCTGCCCTGCTAAGGCAGGTTTCCCTTGGCGAGCAGGGACAAACCACGGTGGGCAGGGAAGGCAGCGAAGCCCACCTCCTGCTCCCAGCCACGCTGCTCTGGGTGGCTGCCTTGCCCTGGGGGAAGGAGAAGCTGATGCTGCCTCTGCCTCATACGGCTTGAGGGATAACACTAAGTCAATCGTGCTTTTTCCTGTCATTCAGAGGCCAGCAAAACTGTGTGCTTCCAGTCAAGCATGACAACAAGAAAAAAAAAAAGTAAGATGCCTGCTGCCAGTCACAGGCAGGATAATGGTATTTGCCTTGCTGATCATGGAGTTTTCCTTTCAGGTCTTCAGCTTATGAAGCAGCTCAATTAGGGGAATGACTAGAATTAAGTAAACATGTACGAACAGTCATGATTAGGCAAATGCAGTAATCCTGGTTAAAGAGGGCTAGTGATAGCAGAGGAGTCTATCACTATCCCACTATCATGCTACTCGAGACAGAATACACTTAGATACAGATTTAAAACTCAGAGGGACACCTAAAGGTCCAGGGAAGATTAAGCAGCTGTCTCAAGGGCTTAAGGCAGAGCCTAGGGGTAAGAATTAAGAGTACGAGTATCTACTAAACATATAAAATTTGCGTAGCAGTGTTAGGTTCCAACAGCACAAAGCTGATCTACATGTCCACAGCTGGCCAACAAGAAATCACAAACAAGCAGCAAAAGGTAAGTCTTAACATTAGTTTTGCTGTTTTCTTTCTGATTGTAGGACCTCCCGCTCTCACGTATCTGAGTAAGTCTTGTCTTCCATCGGTAACAAGGTGGATTGCAGATGAGTAATCAAAATAAATTTCTCCAAAGGCAAGTTCTCCCTCAGGCTTCATATTTCTTCTACATACTTGCTTGCCTGGAATGCCTGCTTAACTGATTTTATTTTTAAATTTGAGAGAGGTAAGCAACAAATCCTCTGGTACCAGAATGATCAACACCACATAGTATCTTGAAGGGAAATGTACAATCTAATCTGAAGTCAAGAAGAGCTTAGCCTGTCTTAAGCAGTAGTGGCATCACTGTACTTGCAACATTGACTTTTCTATGTGTATATTTTTACATATATAAATTATGTCATATATATGTACACATATACATGCAAACCCAAATCGGAACATATTTAAGCAACTAACTGGTTGACTTCCATGCAAGAATATCAACTGGAACAAAACCTGCTGTCACTTTAGTATATATACAATTGTTAACACATCAAGGGAACATCCTGTCCTTTAAGACACGAGAATTTCATCACAGATTATAAAACAGTCAGGATTTCAGGTAAGAATTGGACAAAAGTTGCTCCCTCCCTATCTCCCCTCACCTCCAAAAAAGCAAAGGCTCAGTAATAACTGAAAAATTTTAGTGCAGTAACTAATACACAACAAATTAAAGAAAAAAAAAAAAGTTATGCTCTGTTTGCTTCACTCTCCCTTTCCTTCCATAAGGAGGTAAGTGTCATAAGGAAAGCTTTCTGAAGAAAACATGCAAAATCAATTACTTCTGCTGGGGCAAGCAACTGCTGAGCAACTATCTTGAAATTTAAGGTTGCTAGCTATGTACTGTGTGCTATTCAAGTAGGAAAAACTTATTTAATAAAAAGCAGGACCTTTAAGCATTTTGGTCCAAAATTTGAAGAGCACACTTAAGATTGGTCTGGTTGCTTACACGATTCCAGAAGAAAATAGATACTAGTTTGCCCTTTGACAATACTCGGAAAAACAAACAAACAAAAAAAAAAAGCCAACAGCAGATAGCTTGTTTTCCTTTCTACTCTCTAGACTTTTGTTCTTCTGGTACCTCGAGCAATCCAACAACGGATACATTCCTAATGGATGAGATATACAAAACTTGAGAGCTCACAGCATTGTGCACGCATTAACGATTGTAACGATAAAAACCATAATGGAGTATTGTACTAATAGCCACAACTGGCAAAATAATACGATGGGAAATTGTAGCGCCTATGCCTTATCAGCAGAGGAGCGGCAGTCTGCTCTATTCAATCCATGCACAGCTCTGCCAGGGAGCAAAAGGAAACAGTGTCCCCATTCTATCTTTCTGAATACCAATGTTGTGTTATTGTGTAAGTGTCGGGAAGAGACAATCCTTCATGAGATCTTTACCAGAGCACATCTACGGTTATAAAGAGTGAAGACTGCAAACAGAAATATTATAAGATTGAGAAATCTGCACGTTGATCTAAACTCTGCCTACATACCAGCAGCATTGCACTTGAAAGATCTCTTTGTAATACACACTCACTTGCTGCGATTTAGACAGAAGAGCTAGAGCTAGGGCTAGGAGCAAGAGCTGCAGCAAAAACAGTTTTCACACTTACAACAGATATACCTTTTTCTTTTTTGCTCATATCACCGCAGAGGCCATCAGTTACCTCAGATCATTTACATAAAAGCAAGAAGCCAGAACAAAATTATACATTGGTCCATCAAGAACAAAACAGAGACGGTCAAATATTTCTCCAACTGTATTTCCACTTATCCTAGTATAATGTACTGGATCTACTGTACATAGACTCCATCCAAAGTCTTGAGTCCAAACGATTTTTATGTTGGTTTTCAATACTTTTAATTTGGCTGTTTACAAAACATAGTTCATATTGAGGACTGCAATGATGATTTCCAGAAACACCAGGTTTCTGGAAATCATCATGGGAGGAACACCAGTGGAAGAATCGTACATAGCTGTCACACTCTTCCTTAACCATTGCCAATGGGCTGAACAGCCTTGCCTGACTCATTAAGAGAATATTTTCTTAGGCAATTTATTAACCTGCAGGCTGTCCACAAGGTAGAGGTGGAGGCCTTGGGTTTCAGTCATACTGAATTCCTAGGCTGTAACAGGTTTATAGCTATTGCCTCTTGCAATTATTTGGATTAATTCTTACATCTTCCCCCACTGCCATCAATGAAAGCAAGGGTAACATTATTTCCTATGAATTCACGAGAAAACTTTAGCATAAATATTTTTTTTCAGGGCACTCAAATGTCACTGTAGTGAAGTTCATACAAACGGCAGACAAGAGGCAGACAAGGTACGCTGATTTGCTTAAACAGGACAAAGCTGAATGAACTATTCAAGACAATCAAATACAAGTGGTAAAAATAGACTGATGATTCCACCTGAATAGAGTTTGACACAAGAATCCAGTGTCACCACAGTAAGTTTACTTATGCCAGGCCCTAAGAACAGGTTATCAACAAAGGTTACATCTTTAGTATCTTTAACAGGTTATATCTTTCGAAACATTGGTAAGAGTCATTAACTGTATTCTACCAAGAAAAAAAATGGAAGATCAGTGATAGCAGCAAACATCAGAAAGAACAAGGTAGAGAGGAAAAGACCTATCTGGTAACCCAGCCTTTCTGCTGCCACTTAAATGTTACTGAAAAGTGAAATTAAAATACTCTCCGCATCCAGGCAACAGGGAGAGACACAGAAAACTCAGCTGTAAATACTAGAACAGTAGAGAACAGTTTTCATGAAGCCTATTATTCTGTTTTTCATGAAGCGTATTATTTTATATACTTTTGCATGCTTGAGCAAACACTCCTTTCAAAGTGCGTAATGAAGCAATACTTATTTTTCAATTGGACAGGCACAGTGTTTGCAATGGGCCGTATCTGTTTACCTGCTAGTGTGCTCACTTTTCTCTTTTCCCAAGGAACATCACCATTAAAGTTGCTTTCAACAACTTGGAGTTTTTAGAATACTACATGTGTTAGAAACTGAGCTGTTTACATTGCTTCTTTTTTGCTCTTTTCTGTAAGCAACAAAAAGGAGCTGTCTGTTCTGTTGGCAACCCCCTATATCTTCTCAATAACCATCAAAAAAAAAAATTCTATTATTTAAAAAATGGTAATATTTCCATGGAAAAAAAAGATAGAAAAGACTACTTAAAAAAATCCTTGCTCTTCAACAGTTAAAAAAAAAAACAGCAAAAAACTAACATTGTTTAAAAGGAATTTCAAATTAAAAAAAAAAAATCACCCAATCCCATGTCTGAACCTGTAACTTCCCAAGAGTTTAATGACATGGTGTTAAACTCTTTAAGCATCATGTATCCCAGAAATTATATTCTTACTGATGTTACTGTAACTTTTCCACTGCTGAACCACTGTTACAAGGGTTTTGGTGTACCTGTACCCATTGCAAAATTAAAGGATCTAACATTTTCATTCCAAATCATCATTAGGAATGGAAAACTACTGCTACTGCTACTTTTCTTTCTTTGTTCATAAACTAGCAATACCCATTTATCTGTGATGATGATCTTTGCTACATACTACACTTATATTCACTAAACAGTTTTTTGCAGTTAACTGACACGCTTCTTGTTATTCCAGGCATGCACTTGTACAATATGGTAATGAAATCCTGTTATGTGTTGTGATTATGATACAGTGAACTTACAATCTCTAAAACATTAAATACTTTTCTAGTTACAAGTGTGTGTGTGGCTATACTGGGTACTATTGAGAAGCATTTAAAGAATAATGCAATCATCAGGCACAGTCAACATGGGTTCACAAAGGGAAAGTCCTGCTTAACTAATTCGGTATCTTTCTATAAGGTCACGTGCCTAGTGGATGAAGGGAAAGCATTAGATGTAGTTTTCCTGGATTTTAGTAAGGCTTTTGATACTGTCCCTCACAGGGAGAGTGGGATCAAAACTGTGGGATGAGCAGGTTCACGGTGTGCTGGGCGAAGAACTGGCTGAAGGGCAGGGCTCAAAGGGTTGTAGTGAATGGGGCTACACCTGGCTGGCAACCGGTCACCAGCGGTGTTCCTCAGGGCTCAGTTCTAGCATCAGTTCTCTTCAATATATTTATCAACAATCTGGATGCAGGAGCTGAATGTACTGTTAGCAAGTTTGCTGATAATACCAAACTGGGAGGTGCTGTTGACTCTCTTGATGGACAGGATGCCTTGCAGAGGGATCTAAATAGATTGGAGCACTGGGCAACAATTAATGGGATGAAAATTAACAAATTGAAATGCTGGATTCTGCACCTAGGATGGAGTAACACCAGGCACAAGTATAAATTGGGAGAGGAGTGGCTGGAGAGCTGCCCTGCAGAAAGGGATCTGGGGGTGCTGGCTGACAGCAGGCTCAATACGAGCCAGCGGTGTGACCTGGCAGCCCAGAGGGCAAAGCCCATCCTGGGGGTGCATCAAACACCGCACAACCAGCCGGTCAGAAGAGGCGATTGTCCCCCTGTACTCAGCTTTGGTGCGGCCTCACCTTGAGTACCGTGTGCAGTTCTGGGCCCCACAATTTAGGAGGGATGTGAAGGTACTCAAATGCATCCAGAGGAGGGCAACAAAGCTGGTGAAAGGGCTGGAAGGAATGTCCTGTGAGGAGCGGCTGAGGACTTTGGGCTTGTCTAGTTTGGAGAAAAGGAGGCTGAGGGGCGACCTCATTGCTCTCCACAGCTTCCTGAGGAGGGGAAGTGGAGAGGGAGGTGCCGAGCTCTTCTCCCTGACGTCGAGTGATAGGCCACGAGGGAATGGTTCAAAGCTGCACCAGGGGAGGTTCAGACTGGACATTTCTTTACAAACAAGGTGGTCAAACACTGGAAGAGGCTTCCTAGAGAGGTGATCGATGCCCCAAGTCTGTCATTTGGACAATGCCCTTAACAACATGCTTTAACTTTTGGTCAGCCCTGAAGTGGTCAGGGAGTTGGACTAGATGATTTTTGTGGGTCTCTTCCAACTGAAATTATTCTATTCTATTCTATTCTATTCTATTCTATTCTATTCTATTTGGAGCAGCTAAATCCCAAGCAAAAGCCACATGTAGGCTGTTAAGGAGTACAGCCTTGGCTAAAGAATCCTGAAAAACCAGCAACACTGTACCTCAGTTGTGAGCTGTTTGTTATCAATGCAGGGCCAATTAGATGTATGTTTTAGTCTGTGTCCTGTTTGATGGGAGGCTTTTTATCAGCCAGCAGAGACTGAATGCCGGAAAGACCTGTTGTGAACAGCAGGAGTGAGAAATAGCAGCCTGATTCTACAGCCCGTCTTTCTTCTGGGCAATACCTACTTACTTTGGCCACAAATACCTTCCTGCCCTTTTGAGACAAACATCCACCCTCAAAAAATAATGAAAATGCCCCCTAAGGTCTTTGTCTCTTCATTTGCTCTTTCTGATAGAAGCCAACAGACATTATATGATGGTGGCTGAAGGAGGCATGTTTTCTCTAGGTGCTTAAAGACAATCCACAGCTCTAGCTAAAGATGTGGAAAACTGGGTATATGTTGAAGCCTACTGCTTCTTTTGGCATCCAGGAAGCATCCAGGTTCATATTTCCTTTACTGTCATGCTGTACCCATGCTAGGGCACTACTGAGCCCTTGCATATCAATTAGTCCAGTTTGCTTTCATGACACTGGAGGATCGACAACACAAGAAATGTCATTGCAATGCTGGATTTCTAACCGAAAATTTAAGTAGGAGGGGATGCTGTGGAGGCCATCGAATCCAGCCTCCTGCTCAAAGTGGGCCTAGCTTCACAGTTAGGCTGGGTTGCTCAGGTCGTTGTCCAACTAAGTATTAAAAATCTCCAAGAATGGAGATTATAAAACTTCTCTTGGCACACAGTGCTTAACCGCCCTCATGTAATAATTTTTTCTTACATGTAATTGGAATTTCCACTGTTGCAACTTGTAACTCCTGTTTTTACTTCTGAGGACTTTAAAGTCCTCTATAGATGTCACTTGAGCACCTTGTGATGGAACAGGCTCTGCTATTTGGCTAAAGTGAGGAGCATGGAGTTAAATGACTTATTCAAGACCAATCATCAACTAAAAGTCAGAATCCAACGTCAAGTTATGTAATTATCCAGTAGACAAACTGACATTTCTCATTCTGTTATAAAAGAAGGGAATAAAACCAATACAGAAATCACAACACGAGTAACTTTTGTTTCTCTTGAGACATCTGTGATTACTTATTGTAGGAGTTGCTCAAAGTGTGGTTGTCAAACCAAAAAAATGTTTGAAATTTCATCTTTTCTTTTTGTTTATTCTGGAATAATTTCCAAACCATTTCCATAAGCTGAGAATATATTTGGTATTTGTAAGTATTTGCTAAGACCAGACTGCAATTTGTTTCTGAACAGTTCACCTCACCTTTTTACTTCTGGCGATGTCTGATTGTTTTTTCTGTCTGATGGCTGTCAAACTTTGCAGACAGTAAGATAAGACAGGCAGACTGGAGTGAATAGGAAGGCGGTGACATCCTTTGCAAATTCCTGAAAGTGCCAGGATTCACAAACATATTCATGAATGTTCAGCTGTTATCCGAACATCTACTAACTGTATATAGAATTATTCCATAAATGCACTAAACAGAAATCAGTCTGGTTTCCGTGGCTGATACCATTACTGTCACCAGCAGAGTACTCGCTCACGGTGCTGGCTGATCCCACACCTCCTCTGAACGCAGCTGAGCCCAAGTTCCAAATAGGGTGAGAAAAGGTCTTGAAACTTTCGCCAGGAAGACGAGGCAAACGCTGATAACTGGCTCAGAAGTATCCAGGAACCATCTACCGGACCTGGAAACTTAATTCTACTGATCCCAGTCCAGAGCCTTTGCAAGTCATTTCAGGTGCAAGTTGTGTTCTCCCTAATTTTTAATAGCTTTCTCCCCAACAGTACACCAGTTCTATCTACAACATGGGAAGGGGAAGGGAGCATTATAGCTGCACTTGCTGGGCTAGAAGGACAGAGATCAGTGGTAAAACATTAATGCTTCCAGGCAGGGTACTTAAAGGCAAACAAAAGGGCTTTTCAGTCTGTTAGATTGCAGTCCAGTGTCATGCCTCCTAAGTCCCTCAGGGTGGGGCAGACATACTGCTGCAGAATTGCACGCTGAGGCTGAACACAAAATGCCAGAGAGGTAGTCACAGAAAACGAATGAGGAACAGGCAGAAGGAAAAAAAAAAATGTTCACATGAATTCTTTTGTATAAAAGTGCCCTGCTACTACATAGTACCATTTAAAGTTGCTGCAGTGGTCCAAGCTCAGCTGCATTTTGGAATTTTTCTTTAGGTTATTGCAGTAGCTTGAAAAGTGAAAAAAAAAGGACTGCCTATGTTTCTGTTGTTTTCATTCTTTCTGATAAGTAGTGCAATGTAATCGGTCTGTCCTGCACAGCTGTGTTCATAACATGCACAGTGTAAAAGCCAACAGCCGTTTGTTTAAGGGGCAGCCTCCTATTCCTTTGGTTGGAAACACCATAGCCAGGGCACCTTCAGGTCCCGATTCTGTCACATCTCTTGCAAGGTGAGGCCTAGAAGTTTAACTTTTACTATGTCTGCATGAATTCAAATTCTGTGAAGAATTTCAGCTGTGGTTAACTTCAGTAACGTCTAATTCAGAATTTTGGTTTTTTTGCTCCTCCAGCGGACGTGAGCACATACACTAAACTAAAGTGCAATTGTTTTAATTCTTTTCGTATCAGAGAGCTAAGTCCGAAATCAATACAGAAGTCCAAGTGAATTCGAGCTTTGTCCACATAAAAATCCTAAATTATGGTTTGTAGAATATCAAAAAGGATTTAATTTCATATTCATATAAAGAATGTTGACTAGTAATATAACCTAGTTTCAAGGTGAGAACAATATTTTTCAAGCTGTTAATATTTCTTTGATATTGTGCAAAGTCATACATCACAGAGGAAAGATACTTGCTGTCTAGGTCACAGACATTTCCAGGCAGTAGCAGAACCCTACTTCCTCAGTTGTACAAAAGCTACAAAAGCAAGCTTGAGCTAAAGGATGTTCTAAATCAGCAATATCAGTTATAGGTCACTTAACAGCTTCTGTTGTTAAGATGAAAGAGGTCTGTGTCACACAGGCATGCATACACAAGCACAAGTGTCATGTCACCATAACCTCTTTATACGCTATGCCTGGAATGAAGAACAAATGTACCCATACTGCATCCTTTCTTCCTTGAGGAAAATCACAAAGGGACCAGAGATACTGTTAAGTGAGAAACTGTTACCACTGCTAGGTAGATTTGACTTTCCACTCTGTAGTTTTTTAATATTAAATTAGTCCTATCACTATGATAAATAATTCTTCTCTCTTGATGGCTTTTACACCTTTCAAATATTTGTAGATTTATTTCCCTGCTCAGTAGTCTGAAAGCCAGGCTATACATACTTAGGCATTGTAATCATTCCTGTATGAAGACATGAGAAATGAGAGGCATCAGGCTGCCCTAGGTAAGGCTGCTAACAGAGTTCTGATGTATGGTGACCCACACAGGGAAGGTCATCTAATGCACAACACCTGCACTTTTCTGCTTATCATCTGAAACTGAAATGCCTGTGATTTTTCCTCTCTTCTCCACTGTGTCTTCAGCTCTATGTTGCTCTGTTATTAAAGGCAAATAAATTACACCTTTTGGTACTTTGAGCTGGATTTGTTTTGGTTTTAATAAACATTTCCAGTCCCAAACACCAATTTTACTCAGGGTATGTTGTGTTGTGCCTCCTGTTCTCTCACTGATGAGGAGCTGCCTTCGGCAGAGATGAAGCTTGGGAGGGGATACCATGCAAGAGCAACTTCCCTGCAGACTAGATTCACTATCTAGAGCTCCTGGCAAAAAAAGGGGAGAAATGAAATAAATGGCTGGCCAGGGAAAAGCAAAGCATCTCATCTGCTTGTCTCTAGCCACCTGGCTATCACAGCAGGCAGGAAGCTTAAAAAGAAGAAGAAAAGCAAACAAAATCAAGCAGAATTGCTGGGAAGTGAGGGAGCTGGATGGCATGGGTAAAAGCCCGAGCCTCTGGCTGTTGGTCAAAGGTTAGGCATGTGGGCACCTGCTGCAGATCAGCTAGCGGAGAAGAAAACCTATCACTCTAATTTACAGCTTGAGGAAATATAGCAGGCACCATCAGGCTTTGCATCATGATGTCTGGAGCCCTGGTTTTGATCAGCTTCCATGTCGCTTGTGAGCAAGCATGCTGTTATCAGTTTGTAATCCCTGTGCTGTTATTTGTAGCTCTTGCATGGGTCTGTTTTGTAGTTAGGTAACAAGTTCTGGGATCATCACCTTGTTCCTGTATATTTTTATATTTTCTGTACAGCATCTGATAGTTTTTCAAGTGCTGCAAAGCTATGCAAAATGATTAACCTAGAGACAATAGTAAACTCATTTGTTAGGAAGGGTAAAATTGAAGAAAGAGGTAGAATCTCAGTTTAGAACGATTTCACTGCTTGTGCCAGGTATAATGTTCCCGTTCCTTAGCTTTGGCACCTATTACAGGCATTGCTGTTGTTTCATAGTGTGCTACAGTTGAGTAAAGCCTAAGGAACTACAAGATGTATATCTAATAGAAATCAGAAGTATCTTCTTATTACCTGCTTACAATAGGTGGCTGATCCAGACAAAATCTTTATTTATTAATCCTCTATGGCATAATAGCCATCCACAGATAACTGACTCCCACATCTGGATTTCAGTTTCAGCTAAGCAGTGAAAGTAACGTAAGCCTTCTAATATTATTCTGAAATCTGTATTTCATGGCAGTGTACATTCCTTTATAGTCTGGTTACTGGAGCAACAGCAATTTTTTTTTTTATTTTTTTTTAATCTCTTGCAAACACATTCAGTTACCTGTCCAGGATATTCTTCCTCTTGTTCAAGTTCTCCCATCTGATCAGCATCCAAGCAAGTAAAACAGCTAGTGACCTGTTCAGTAGCCACAGCTTACCCTGATTTTTTTTTTTCTCTTGGCTTGCTGTAAATCAGCTAGCACTTTTTTCAGTAGAGTTATAGGAGCTTAAAAGAGATGCGCTGTCTGGAATCAAGTTCACTCTTGCACTGATACAAGTGAGAAAACTCTCATTTTCTTTTCAGAATCTATTGCATGTTCATTTAGATATGCTTCTCACAGCTTAAATTTCTGTTTCAACCAGCTGAAAGTAGTGATGAATATATGTGGATTGCCTAACATTGAGCTGGGCTTGTTTCTGGAAAAAGTTCCGACCAAAAATATTTGGCCAGTTTACTCAAAATATTTTATGTCATGCTGCCTTTAAGTATACCTCTGTGACAGGTATAATGTTATTAAATACATATTCTGCATACAATAAATCAGGAAAGGAGCTGATGGGTAGCAGAGAAGCATCCACAAAATCAAAAAAGGTAAAAACTAGAACAGAGATAGGAGGCAAGCAAATAGGAAAAAAACCCCATGAAATCTGAGGGTTTGGACACACAGGCAAACTTTCGTGTGTCAGCAGGTTTGTGGTAACTGTCCATGCATGTGATCTAAGCCCCAGCAAATGCAAATACTGTTTCAGTAAAAGAAGACTAAACCAACTTGAATTAACTTGAAGCTTGAGATCATACACATGGATGGTCAGCAAAGATTAGCTGACGTAGAGGATTTTTTTTCCTCCCTGTTTACTTATTAGGGTTTTGCCTTATCCACAAAGGTAACTGACACTGAGATGACTTAAGAGTTTGCCGTCTGCAGTTGTATGGACAGTTTAGCTGCAGCTGATCAGCTCCAGATATGCTGCGGTTTGTGAGCTGACATGTTTTAAGTAAGATTGGTACCGCTTTACTTCAGGTTGTTCCTGCTTATGATTTGGAGCTTAGCGTCTGTGTGGGTGCTGTGTGAGGAGATGGCTGAGCTCATCTAACAGCTTCTTCCTGGTAAAAGGGCTGTTTTTCCTGCTCCCAGAAATGTACAGCTGCCACTTCACTCTGCTCTGGCACTGCCTGACCCGTTGACAAGCCAATTCAGGTCACTGGGCTGGCAGAAAATAAACCAAGCAGAAAGAATGGAATATTTTTCTGTTGGTTTAATGAACAAAATTGAATCAGCGAAGAATCTACTGAGTAGAAGCAGAGCTAGGGCAGCCGGAGAAAAGAGCAGGATCGTGCAATCAGGAGAAGGGCAGAGGAGCGAAGGCAACTCTTTACAGTTGATAAATCAGCTCAGCCTGTCTTACGCAAGAAAGGAAAAAACCCTCTTTTTGCTGCATGCTGTGGATACTAAAAGCGGAAAAGCGCTTTGGAAACTGAGGCTTAGCAGCCACTCATCTCCCAGAACTCGATCAGGAGCAATGCATGGGCTATGTTTGGTTTAACAGAATTGCAGCAAAACACCAGTTCGAGTCCCCACCACCAGACTGAGTTGTCTGGTAGTCAATAAGGTAATTTTCTCTTACTAACGAATACAAACCATATGGCTTAACAGGTGATTGCTTTACTAAAAATAATAGAAACTCCATAGATACGTTTTAGGAAGTATTTGTTGTTGCCCTGTTTAACTACTACAACAGTCTGTTTCTTGGAAAGGCAACCACAAGGCTGGACAAATTACTTTCCTCTTCTGGGCTTAATCTGCATTCACTGCTTGAGTTTATTACAGTTTCCTGGGCCGCAAGGTCTGATTCATTCTGAGCTATTTTTCCACTAGCTGTTCCTGCTAGGAACATAGCACAGTTTCTCCTGTGCTAGCCACACCAAGTAGTTGTGCCTCCTGCCATTTCTTACCCTGTTAGCCACACTAGCAAACCCCTGCAGCTCTGGTTTTGCTATTTTAGCCCTTGGAAATGTACAGACAGCACTGAAACTTAGCAGTTTTCCATCTCAAATGATATTCACAAGTAGTTTCTTCTCCTGCCTCTCCAATTACAGAATTCCTGTAAAGAGATTTTTCTGTCTCATATCTTTCAAGAGACCTTTGTACAAATCCCTGACCTTTTTTCCACTGTCTTCTAGGTGCTAACTTTTGTACCTTAATGTTCATCTTAGATTATGCTTACCATTTACCTCAGTCACATTTAGGCAGTTGGTTGACCATTATGTCTCTGCACTATTGTAACTATAAACTTTACAGTATGACTCCCTCTTAACAGAAATACCTCTCACACAATAGCCCGGCATATGTGAACCAAGTTTGCTTCAGGCCTGGTGACTGGTACCTTCTGTTTATCTTTTCGTCACTCAACCAGATGTCAACAGAGCATCCATCCTTGTTTCAGCTTCCCTCCCCTCTGCTGTTCTTGGAGGGGTTTGCTTTCCCATTTGGCTTTAGCTATCAGTCTTAACGCTTTCCCCTTGAAAACACTTTGACAACACAAATCTTACACTACCTTGGGATTCTTCTTCTAGAAATGAGATCTTTTAATAACTGGACTGCTAAATTATCTGGTTTACACCATGAGAATAAAGCAGTGCAGACGTAAGAGACAAGAGAAGTAGTTACACATCAGTAGCAGAGAGCACCTGCTTGTGCTAAGCCAGTTTTCAATAGGGTTAGTGGACTTCTGTTCTTCCAAGCAGGATTAAAATCAGCCTGAAAAGTGTCTTTCAGTGCCCTGAGCAGAAAAAGTTGGAGTTTCAAATTACAGCAAATGCAAAATAAAAATCACCCAGCTTTCTCCGTCTGACAGGCACTCCCCTAACTGCAAAAACTTGGGTTGAAATAATCTACAGCTCTGTAAACATACTCATTGATATTCTTGGATGGCAGAACTTTGCCTTTATTTTACATATGTCTCTCCTTTTCAACTTTTCGCTAGGAGAAGTCTTTCTTTTGACTTGCCTGAATACAAATTACTTCTGTCATGGTAAAAGAAACTGTGTGGTATTTTTGGTCCTATTAACTGATATTCAGATGTGTTTAGAAGATGTTTATGTGGGAAAGAAAATCACAACTATGAAAATTCATTTATCTTTTAAAAGAAAGAGTTTGGTGACCTAGAAAACTCCTCCTTTGGAGTTCAGAATTGAACTTACTATATATCCAAGATTCAAAAGTGACAGAATTAGAAAGAAAGATATGTTTTGATATGGTGCAAAACATTAACTAAAACCAAAACAAGCATCACTATCTCCAGAACTTCCTGTTATAGTGTCCTTTGGTTGTACCTTAGAAATTAGTTATCTCAGACTCCTGAAGTAGAATTTTACCTGGATTAGGAAATACCCAGTTGCTGTTTCCCTTCTTAGACTTCTACAGACAAGAGTTTAATTTTTGATAAATAGCCAGTGTTGTTTACCTCAGGACTTCACAGGTTCCACCAAAAATGTTCTGATCTAGCTCCCAAGGTGCTATAAATTGGCATAATTTCACTGGGGGGGGGAATATGTTTGACCAATACTGGTTAATTATCTTCTCTTTTAAAATACAGATGGCTATTGCCATATATGTTTGATTAAGGGAATAAATTTGTTCATAATTGATTTCATATTTCACCTGAACATCCTTATCTAATGCAATAACTGATCTAACCCAATCCAAGACCAGATCCAACAGTGCTTGCTGGACTAATGACTGAACTCCCATCAGCTCTAAAGAACTTGGAAACAGGCCCACAAAAACTAATAACTGATTTCTTAAATCATTACCATTTTACTAAACATGTACTTTTTACTCATTCTGCGTTTATCTCATGTAAATTTGTATCAGATACATCAGATTATTATAATTCTGCAGCACATGATGATTCTATTAGAAAAAATGTGTACATTTTTCATCACTGGTTTCACTCTATCCCTTAATGTAGTCTGGGGGTCAAGGCTGATGCAAATGTCTCCCATCTCTTTTTGCTTCAGTATTTGTTATGTTTTTCTGAATCCCCTTCATTATTTCTCTGTCTCTTAATAGTGCTGGAAGCATTC
Organism: Sagittarius serpentarius; assembly: GCA_034782735.1. Classification (NCBI taxonomy): domain Eukaryota; kingdom Metazoa; phylum Chordata; class Aves; order Accipitriformes; family Sagittariidae; genus Sagittarius; species Sagittarius serpentarius. The sequence goes on along the minus strand of JAVKLA010000017.1, from coordinate 12,055,030 downwards.
ATCTCTTCTGGCTGTTCCACCTCTTTATACTACTACTACTGTGAATCTGAATTGGAAGGCTAACTCCTACTCCTGGCAAATGTTGACCCCAGGGCTAAGCATTTGAATTCGCAGCACTGAGTGTTAGAATGAGTGTGAGACCAACCTTCACACTTCAGAAACTTGCCAGTTGGCAGGTTATACTGCCTGTCTGTTTCTCATTCTGTTGTGCCCTCTGCAGTCTGCCACCCTACATCCCACAGTCTTTTTTGTCAACAATTTGTCAGCCCAATGGTTTGTACCTGAGAAATTGCCTTGTGACCCATCAACAAGTATTGAAAGCCACGGAACAGTTGTCCCAGTAAGATAAAACTTTCCAGTATGTTTGGTCAATGAAACATAATTGGGAATATTTGTCCTAGGTTAGCAGACACTTATGGAAAAAGGGGTGTATGGGAGCGGATTTGCTCCATGTAGTTCTGTGCTTTTGCTATGTGTTATTTTATACAACTCATTAAAATAAATTGAATGTAAGTGATTTAGTATCAAAACAGAAGAATGTACTAGATTCCTTCAGGTTCTTCCAGCTTTATATCTTAATGATTTTTAAGCAATAACCTGAGAAAGCTAAATCTTACGGGGTAGTGAACCTCCATTTCTTGATAGCATCTTCTGTATGGTATACTCCTGGAATCATGAAGAGAAAAAGATCTTGTGGGGTCCTCTTAAGTGTTGCCATGAGGCAAGCAGCTGGATAGTTTTGATGGTTTTTTTTGGTAGAGAAAGTTCAAGACCATATATGTATTAAGCTCTGTTGGAACTTGGAGAGTGAATCAGTTCATGCTGAATCAGAAGGTGATCAGAAGACACCTTATAACTGCTCAGCTGATTTCACTCTCAAGGCTCTTTTGACTGTATATTCAACAGCGCTAATGGAGTCTTTTGCAGTGGAGGTGACAATGCTGGAACAGGCTGTCAAGAGAGATTGCAGAGTCTCCGTCCTTGGAGATATTCAAAACCTGCCTGGGCAGGGTCCCGGGCAGCCTGCTCTGGCTGATTCTGCTTTGAGCAGAGGGAATTGGACTAGATGATCTCCAGAGAGGGTTTCCCACCTAAGCGGTACTGTGATTCTGTGAATCTAATCTATTTTCTCATTTCCCTGTCTTCCATCAAGAAATGCTGAGTTTAGACTTTTAGTACAACTGAGTTGATATGCAAGAAGCAGACCTGGGGCAGAATTTTAAAGGATTTTCCCCAGAGTGAAGGACCATGGTGCCACTGGGAATCCAGACCAGCATCTGGAAGCAGTTCAGCTCAACATTTCTGCCTGCCTGGCTGAGGAAAGCCCTCAATGATTTACCAGGGTGTTCAGGGCTTTCTGTAACTGTTTTTCATCCTTACTCACAGCACCAGAGTTCATTTGCCACCACATTAAGATTTTATTTTTTTTTCAGATTCCTTTTCATATTTTGCTTGGTTCTTTGAGTTTTGTTTTTCTCCAGAGGATACTCGGTAAATGACCGGAACAGCTCTGCCTGGCACTAGCTGTTACTGCTGCTCTGCCAGATGTGCTTCCTGAAGGTTTTAACAGGCAGCTGAAGTCTCTGTGCTTTTTTAGCTTTTGTGACAATAACTGAAGATCTGCAACTGAACTGAGGGCTCTTATAGAATTGTCCTGGTTTGGCTGGGATAGTTAATTGTCTTCCTAGTAGCTGGTACAGCGCTGTGTTTTCAGTTCAGTATGAGAAGAATGTTGATAACACCCTGACGTTTTCGGCTGTTGCTCAGTCGTGTTTAGACTCAGTCAAGGACTTTTCAGCTTCTCCCGCCCAGCCAGCAAGAAGGCTGGAGGGGC
>JAVKLA010000017.1:12013045-12038912 GCA_034782735.1 Sagittarius serpentarius | reverse complement strand
CTTTTCAGCTTCTCCTGCCCAGCCAGCAAGAAGGCTGGAGGGGCACAGGAAGGTTGGGAGGGGACACAGCTGGGACACCTGACCCAGACTGGCCAAAGGGGTATCCCATACCGTGGGACATCATGCCCAGCTTGGTGGGGCGGGGAAAAGCGTGGCTGGGGCATTGTTTGGTGAGTGGTGACCAACTGCACTGCGCATCACTTTTTTGTGTATTCCAGTCCTTTTATTATTATTGTCACTGTCTTGTTGTTATTAGTGTCATTGTTAGTTTCTCCCTTTCTGTTCTATTCAACTGTTCTTATCTCAACCCACGAGCTTTACTTTATTTTCCAATTCTCTCCCCCATCCCACTGGGTGGGGAAGTGAGTGAGCAGCTGTGTGGTGCTGAGCTGCCAGCTGGGGTAAACCATGACAGCCTGCTAACATTCTGCATTGCCTCTTAGCACTCCTAGACCATATTAATCCCTTCCCCAAACTAACACACACTTTGCAACAGGTACTCAGTTCTGGTCTGTTGGGTGTATCCCACGCTGCACATTCAGGGGAGCAGTTTTGGTTTGTGGCTCTGTACGTACCACCTGCATTCTGCTCAATCCGTAACTCCTACCTGCTCGTGAGCGTGGGCAGGAAGGATACTGAAATGCAGCCCTCACTGCACACTTCTTGTGGGTCACAGTGCTGACCTGCTTCCTAGCAGAGAGCGTGCTGGGCACAGGGAGAGAAAACACACACTTATTCTTCCCAGTTTCCCAGCAGAGAGATCTGGCATGCAGCATAAAGTGAGGGAAATTTGCACAGACTTATTCTGGCAAAGAGGAAAACATTTCTAGGGAAGCTTAAGTTTGTGGTCATCATTCTAGGGTTTTATAAAGAGCTTTAAAAATGAAACAGTCAAACGGAGCTTTCTTCAGCGAGTCTTGATGGTTTTTAGAGGAACTTAACATTACCAGGATTAAGTCATTTTACTTCCTAAAGAAGGAAACAAAATAAAGCAGCAACACTGATATTTAAAGCATTAAAATACACAATATAATGCCTAAGTCACTTTGTAAAATGAGCTCCTTCCACAAGTCCAAATGATCAGCTCATTATCTAAAAGGTGACTAAAGTTTGCCCCACAAAAACAATACCCAGGAAACAGCTAAAAGCTCTTTGAAGACATGCTTCTCCCTATGTAAAATATCTGTGTCAAGCTGCTCACCTTCAACATCAGTTATGTCTGAAAAAACCTCTTCAGGAACTTGACAGATACTCAGATGGTTGCTCTGCACTGTCACAGCCATTTTATAAACAGGAATCAAACAAACTACCTTAAACACTAGGTCTGGTCTTGCTCCATACTGTAAGATACCCAGAACAGGGTCAGTATCAACCTCAGACTGCAAACTCCTCTGTGGGAAAAAGATCTTATTTTTTTCTTTTACGTTTGCATAGCGCACACTACAGTGGACCACAGGTTTCAGAAGTTAGTATCAATACAAAGTTATAAAACAAATCGACTAATAGTAATAGCATTGGTACTAAAATCTCTGCCTCAGGAAACAGATGAGTAGCTGAATTCAGTGGACAACCATTTTCTCTAGAACCATCTGTGTGTCAGTAAGTATCTTGAAACAGTATTTGTCTGAGCAGTTCTGACTCCTGTAGCTTCCTCCCTTTTGTATGCAGCCTAAAAATGCAGAAGCATCACATCAACCATTTAACATTATTTCAATGTTAAAAACTAAAGCAGAAAAGCCTTAGTAAATCAAATTTTTACTGGAGAAAGTTATTAAAAAGGCTGGATTAAAAAATGGTAGCTAAAGATATTCTGCACTTTCTAGAGGCCATGTGTTGAACATTTTAGATAGTAGGAATCTTTCCAAGTTCAACTCATGCTTTCCCAAACCAAACAAGACATAAACCACAGAAGCCTGCCCTCTTTTCAGCTTCTGGGAAGATCACAGATGAGGTCGTTCATTATGGTCCCAGCCAAGTAACACGGTACACACACACACACCACCCACCCAGCTCTTGAGACATACCCCTCTATTTAAAGGGAATCCACTGTACTAAGAAATGAATCTTTTTTGGTAAGTTCTGTAATTGTTACTTTTTCCTATTTACTTTAATGGTCACTAGAGTGTTTTATGTTAAGGAGACTGTGAAAGAGTAGCCACAGTGGTCTGACATACCAGTTCAAAATAGATATGTTTGGAAAGGAATTGCTCCAGAGGTTCTAAACTAAACAACATGGATTGCAACCCACTGCTTAAAATTAGCTTTTGTGGTTTGTTTTTAGATATTCCTAGTAACAAACTCAATCCGATTGCTCTCTCTTGGTTGACTTTATTGCACCTAGCAATCTAGGAGGCCAATAATAGAAATTTCATTTAAAATATGGCTATTAATGTTCCTAAAGACAGTCTGTTACATGAACAAGCTCTGTCACAGGCCTGAAGTCATTCTCTAGATTTTATTTTTTTTTTTTGGTCAACAGACAATAAGTGCTTGACTAAGAGTTAAGAGCTCTACATGCTTTTAAGATGAAATAGTTTGTCAATACTAAAACTAGACAGGAAGAAAGCCTTCAGAGGGAAGGAACTGAACCCTGGAATGTCTTTGAATTCCTATTTCAGATTTAATGAAAAGAAACCCTAGCCAAACAACAAGTGTTTAACCATCAAAGACATCCCACATTTCTTCTCTGAAATCCTTGGTTAACCTACATTGTCTACTAATACAGTATTTTTCCCTAGCTAATTGGCAAAGGCAGCCCTTTAGTTTCTTTCCAGCAGAAAACCAATTAAACAGATTCAAGAGCAAAGCAGTGCTACTTTAAAAACAGACAAGAGGGAGGAGTACAGTAGCTGGCTGCTGCGTCTCCAAAAGAGTTAGAACTACCCATTTGTTTAAAAATTGGAGACACAAAGGCAGTGCATCTCCTTTACACTGGTCAGCACAAATGGGAGCAAGAGCATTGCAACTTGAACAAGGTGCTTGGTGGGCTTCAGAACTCATTTAGGTGGGAAAGGCCAGAGCAGTGTAGGAAGACCCCACAACATAACAGAAAATAGGAAATTGAGGCTTTCTTTCACCCATACCAAACTCTGTTCTAAATGGAAAATAGGGAGGTTTTTACACCAGACATACTACACCAGCTGTAAGCCAAGGCAATGCCACGTAAGCTTTAAGCCTCTGAAGTCTAATAGCTGTAGTCACGCAGTTGAGTTAACAGGCAGTTTGGGAATACGACTGACAAAGCAACTAGGTCAGTAACTATGGCACATTTGTAGTCCATCCATATTTTAAAAGAACAAAAACCCCAAACCCCACTAATGAAGGTCTACAGAAGACAGTGAAAATGAGAAGAACATGCAGACCAGAAAACGTCCGAATACAAGATTTAAAAGCATATAAAGCATAAGCTGACCACATGGGGCTTCTAACTATGTGGTTGTTAGCAAATGAATAAAAGTAACTAATCATTTGTAAAAATGCCTGATAAAGATGAAACAAAAAAATCAGTACAAAAAATAATCCCAAAGCAACAGAAAAGGAACCAATTATGGTCACAGAAAAATGGCACTAGAGCAAGAATTCAGATTGCTGGGCAGAGACCTCTTCCCCCAGGTGCTGTTCGGCAATACAGGCTCTTGCACTTGGGCACAAAACTTCCACACCGAGTGACAAACTGGGCTTAACTTCCAACCATAGATTTGAATCACCTGAGCTGGTTGAGGAGGATGCACTAATACCTGCTAGCAACCTGAAATAACCAGGAGGCCTGGGTTCCTGCAATGCCAGCAGTGGTCGGAGACTTAGCAGACAGAAAAAGCAGGCAAAGTGGTATGTAGCGCATAAGGCAATATAATTATCCTGTTTCGCAGACAGTTTGTACTCTCTCCTGCCTTCTCTACTAATACTCAAAATGAAATGTTTTCTTCTGGAGATACTGGATTTGCGTTTTGGTTAAAGAAAGCGTGGTTGAAAAGCAGGTGTTGTGCTTGAAGCAGCAAGCAGTGAGGTTTGAGAGGGCTCCAAGTTCCTGGAGAAGTTCCTTCCACAGCCCCTGAGAAAACTACTTTGCTTGTGCAGCTCATGTTGTGACTGTGACAGACCAGCCACCAACCTGCTTCCTCCTCAGCCCTGGGTCTTTACAGAAATGGGAACCAGCACTTCAAAGTTATGACAGAGGCATTAAAAGGACTACTGATTAATAGGGCAAGCTGTAAATCAGCCTTTTACCATGGTGGCAGAGGAAAGGGATGAAGCTGACAGGTCCCCTCTCAGATGCAGAACTCTTTGGCAGCTTCATTCCCACTGGCAGTTCTTATCCTGCGTGATGGTTTCAAGCCAACCTGCAAATTTTATAGGAAAGTGAAGCTGGATTGAAACATGCAGAAAGCAAACCAGAATTAAAGAAAAAAGAAGGAAGAGCTGAATTTCTAGCTATTGGGGATGGGAGGAAGATTCAGTAGTACCGACACGACAGCAAACACAGAGAGAGCTATCGATCCCTGTTGCGATCAATATACTCACAGGAGACTGAAAAACTGATCAGAGAAAATTAGACGCCCCACTGTAATACCTTAATCTTGGAAGGGTCAAGAATGTTTCTCAAGTACCACTGTAATGAATTTGTGTAAGTTGCATTCAAAAGAAGTAGAAAAAGTGGAAGCTCTGCTTGTGAAAGCTCAGGAACTGACTTTGTTATGCAGGAACAAGAGCCTTTTGCACAAGACAGATGATTGCTACAAGGACTGGTATGCAGTGGTTGCCTAACTCTTCTCTATGAAGGTCAAAATACACAACAGCAAACAAGTGTCTTGACTTGTGCCTCTTTCCCTACTTTGCACATTGCCAGTACATTCCAGCACATTTAAGTACTGGAATCCTACTGCTTTTCCCTGTGGCTTTGTGCATCTGCAGCAGTCACCGTCCTCTACTTCCTTCTCACTCGCTGAACAGGAGAAAAAGAAAAAAAAATACAAACCAAAAGCCTATCCCCAACTCCACTGACTCTTGCAATCCCCTCTTAATGGGAAAGTGGGCAGTTATACAGAACCTGGAACAAACTTTTCAGAAAGCCAGTTTCACATATACATAGAATTTGTTCAAAGAGTAAACACTTGCAGCCAGATTTCAGTTCTACAGACTGCAAAAGAAGGGGAGAAATAACTCCTGTTCAGGTTTTGGCATATGATACAATCCCAAAACATCTTACTCAATCTGAACTTACCAGAAACTAATACTAGGTTTAAAAAAAAACAAACCAAAACCAAACAAACACAGAAAACAACAAACCAGTAACAACAAAAATAAAAAGAGAAAAAAAACCTCCAGTATTTGAAATAAAGCCTCAGAAACACAACTAACAGCTATTTATTTCAATATGATGCTAAGTTCTTCTGTAGTAACAGTGAGACATTCAGAATTAAGAATGAAAAACCCTGAAGACTGAGAAGGCCTTGCCTGGTTAGAACCACTGCATGTTGCTCTGAGCAATCCACAGACCCGCACATATAAACAACTAGGCAAACAAAGGAATGCAGATGGCTCTAGAATAAGCTGATATCATTTACTTTTAAAAATTTTTGCTTATTACAAAGTCATTTCCCACCTTCAAACCTTTCTTTGCTATTAGAGGAGATGTTTTGTGGACTAAAGCCAATAAATAGGTTTAATTTTACATCCTGTTTCACGAACTATAATTAAAACCAAACCTTACTTTGTGGCTCTCACCACAGAATGAATTTGTCACCTCTGCAATGCAGTTCTTCCCGCTTGTCACAGGCTGAAAAAACACTACTCGACTTTTGTAGGCAGATTATATTTATTTACATCTTTATTAAGTTTCATTTTAGCTATTGAAGTTAGAAAACTTCTTCAACGTAGAAATGTTGGACTGAGCCAACATTATGTTATGCTACAAGACATAGCATAATAATAATAATGCAAGTTACGAATGCGTCACTGGAGCTAGATCATCCACACTGCACACTTGTCACTAAATTATGGTACACTGACTCAGTTACAGAGGTCTCAGCTGCCGTTCGGGTTACAGACAGCTACTTAGAAAACATTATCTTTATCTGAAGCAAGGCCAAAATATTTTGATTGCTTCCTGCCACAGTGAAATGAAACACTAACTATTTTTAGGTTATAAACAATGAGAGAGAAATGAACAACTCCGTAAGAAAGCCCCACAATTTCAAGCCAACACTAGATCATTAGAGAAGAATTTTGCCTTTCACTGGCAAACTCTGACTTCCCCCATCTGCTCTCTCCTCTCCCTGCTAATGAGCAGGAGCAAGCTATGCCTATGAAAGCATCTCTAAAGATGATGAGACGCACAAGCTTTTCTCTAGATGCTTAGGAAAGATCACTGAGTTCTGCCACTATGTTCACTATCACACTGACAGGCATGGCAGCCTCTTGCCTGCTAAACGAGGAAAATCAGAGAGCAACACTCCTCTGCTTTGTATTAATAGTCTGAACTATGTACGGTATGTTTTTGTTCGTTACACAAATACCTCATGATCATCCGTATGCCACAAGTATTTTCCAATACAGACCTCTGCCAGGATACGCTCCATTTCAGTAATCCTTCAGAGCCCTTTCAAGTGAAATAGGACTGGCAGGCAGCAGAAAGGTTCAAAAACTCAAGGCACATTTCAGCTACGCATATGCACAGTATGTCAGAGCTGGTCTCACACCAATCACAGAAGTCCACAGTTGTTTCACATTTGCCAGAATAATGACACTAAACTGAGGTTTCTACTTCTTCAAGAAAAAAAGGAAGACCAGCTCTGCATTCTTTTCCGAAAGATTGGACGCGGGTCCCGAGAGTATTTTACGCACACTCTTCCCCTTCTGTTTCAGAAAATGGGATATCGTACCTGGAGAGGTTTGAGGATCTTTAGAAACTCCTCAGCAGAAAACTAAGCAAAGAGCTGCACTGCTGGCGAGAACATGGTGGGGAACGGGTGCAGAGGCAAACTGCTGTGCCTGAAGGCACGGGACTCGCAGGGAGCAGGACGGAGAGCGGGTCGCAGGGAAGGAGGCTAACAGACCTGGGCTTATTCAGCTTCGCACATGGAGATCAAGAAGAGATATGGTCACTCCCTGAATACACACAATGCAGGGTAACGTACAGCACACAATGGGAAAGGAATTATTTCAGCTAAAAAGACATCATTGACCACACGGACAGACATGCATAAACTTGCCACTGTCCATTTAGCATAGAAACTTTCTTCAAGTTCCTAAGTATCAGAGATGCTTTATATGTTTCTATTACAGCTTTCCAAAAGTAGGGGGAGCAGAAATACTGATTACTTGTAAGCTGAAAGTTTATGAAAGGAATACTCTCTACAGCCCAAACTGCGAGGGACCTAAGAAATCCTTTCCACTTCTCTGTATTTAAATTTTAAATCAGCTAGTTAAAGTAAAAAGAAAGCAATGAAACTGTAGAATTGTTTTTTGAACCTCAACTTGTTTTTTAAGCAAGAGATAGAGAAAACAGTATCAGACATTTTGGTTTTTAATTAAATTTAATCTCTCTTCCTTTTTTCCCCATTTGTTTTTTTGCTAGTAAAAAAAGATGTGACAAAAAAGATTTTTTTTTCTTAGTACTAAAAAAGTAAGGAAAAAAAAATCCCAGATGAAAAATATTTCAACAAGCTTTACAATAAAACAGTACTTCTTTACACTAAGACACATTCCTCAAGCTAAGCATACAGCTTGTTACATTAAAACCTCAATACTTAAATGCAATCCAATGAGGGTATGATTATGTTTTCTTCACAAGAGGTTTTTCCTGTGATCAGAAAAAGTCAAGCAAGAACATCATTATACTTTGATAATTAAGCCAAGAACATGAGTTTCAAAGGAAAGGAGAAAAAAATTTTAAATCTGCCAGTCTGTAAGTATATGATTTTTCAATACTATTCCCAGAAGATGCATGTACGCAAAAGTGGCACTGCTTGGGAAAATGGAAAGCGACCCACAGCAAATTACAAGCTCAGGCAAATGAAGAATCCAAAAATGTCATTATTTCTGCTTATAGACATGCATTAGAGTAAGCATAATGTAGCACTTCCAGCTCTAGTGATATTTACAGGATGATCTTTTCCAAACGGCAAACAGAGGAATTGATAGACTTCAATTATTTAAACAGAATTTTTACTGCCTTCTAGAAAACAGGAAGATAAATATGTGCTACTTTTTTCAATTTGTTATGGAGTACATTTAGATCTGTAGCCATCTCAAAAAGGAAATAACTTTTTTTATCTCACTTCCTTACTTGGAGTATGGATTTACCGTTGTTTAAAATTGAAAATGTAGTACTGTGGGACATTAAACTATTAAATCAAGGACCATATATGAAAGCAAAACAGGCTCCGTTATGGAGATACAAAGATAGGTAATATATCTATGTTACACAGAGATATAAAAATAAAAGCCTAGCAAACACATTTTGGGTAGCACAGTAAAACTGCACCAAAACAAGTCTTTCTCTCTGCACCTTGGACTTTGCAAGGGAGTTAACTAGAATGCAGATTTTGTTGTTTCCCTACATTTAATTGGTAACTGAACCAACCCTTTTCATTCTAGAGCTCCATAATTAAAAGCAAACTTTGACAAATTCCCTCCTCTGTAGTAGTTTGGGCTAAGTGGTTTTGATTTTTATGGGGGAACACAACCGCAATTCCAAAGACTGTAAAACCCATCTCTCAGGCACGGGGTTTTTTTCCCTCCCCCACGGCTCCTGTTGGTGTAAGAGTCCTGTGAAAGAGCGGCTGCATTGGCAACAGCATCTGTCTGTGCCCAGGCCAAGTGTTGTCAAGACAGTCAAGACAAACGCCTACCACAACAATCTCTCCTTTGTCAGTCACAGGGATCCCATGAGAAAGCACCAACCAGTCTAGGAATTTGGCTCAAGGTAGCGTTAGACAAGCCTGAAAGACAAAAAATAAGGGTCAGACTTTATTTAGATTGACTGTATAAAACCAGAACTAACAGTTCTATTCTGCCAACAAGCTTTTAAAATTGCATGGCAGCACAAGAGATCTTAGTGAAGACAGACAAAATTCACCTCTTAGCCCTTTCTACTCTCTGCACTTACTGGCTTGGTTTGTACTTATCAGCTTGGGAAGATTAATTCCATCACACAAGAGTGTGGGAGTTTTTTTTTTTTTTTTTTTTTTTTTTTTTTTTTTTTAAATGAAATGGATTTCTGACCATGGAAAAAAAAAAAAAAAAAAAAAACAAACACCACCACATTTCACTATCATCTTACATAGCTGCAGCCACCATGATCCAGAACTTCAGGAAAACATACTCCAAAGGATCACAAATAGTGTCCAGCACTAGGTTCAGGGACTTCTTATATACAAAATCAACAGTGAACCACAACAACTTTCCACACACTTAGCAAACATTTCTAGAAACTACCAGGAAAATATACACACAAAACCACACGCAAAGCCCACTACTTTGAGCAAAATCAGTCTGTAGGCAGAGCATTTTAATAAATGCGATGAGATGCCAGGGAAGAGAAGGAATTCAGAACACAGCAACTGGCAGGAGTCCTACTTTCACTTCAAGCTATTTCCCATTTTCAGACTTATCCAACAGAGTTAATTCTGAGAGAGAAATCATCAGCTCAGTTACTTTTCTAATGAATACTCAGAAAACCTGTATCCTCAAACTCAGTATGTAGATTTTTAACATAAGACATGCTTCATTACCGATCTAAAAAATGTAGCTTGAAATTAGTTTATAGCCAAACACACAAGATTCTGGTCTTCCTTATTCCTCTGAAGTTTTAAACAACACGCTCTTTTTTGTTCTGCTGAAGCATACATTAACCTTTGGAACTTCTAAAAACGAGCATTTAATTCCTGCAACATTCTCACCCTCTACTCTTTGATTTCCATTCAGAGGGAGATGCAATATGGAAAAAATATCTACCATACTTTTAGGAAAAAAAAAAACAAAAACAAAACCAAAAATGGTAGTTAATGGAATGGCCTGACAGCTCAGGCAACCTTTACTTGAACAAGCTCAGCTATATATGCATTGTAACATTCTAGGCTACTGATCTGTTATTCAACCAAACTATGTCACCAAAAGAGTTTCCCTCCTCCCTTCTTGCACATCCTCCTCACTTTAACCTTCCCCTCCTACTTCCTTCTTTACCACAAGTCCTGCTTGAAAATTAGGAAATCTGACAAATCTGTGTTATTGCCCACCTCCCACATTCCCTTGACATTTTAGGAGGGGAAAAAAGTGACAAACCAAATCTATTTTTATTGCGGTGTATCTGCTTGTAAAATAAGAAAACGGCTTCCTGGAGCTTAGGGTCAGAAGGACCACTGGATGCATTAGCTTGTTAAACTGAACACCACAAATTATTACCCATTTCCCAAGTACCCTGAAAGCTAGACAAGTTACTTGTACGTGGCTAACAAATACTGCCTGGGCACATGAGCTGCCTTGGGCTGGACACCTCAAGAGATCCACCACTTTCTCTAATGGTGGGAAGGGCAATTTATTGGTTTGAAGAGCTGCAGCTATTCACCTTATTTCCATTCAGATCTTCATCCACTGGTTCTAGTTATGCCTCTCACTCTCTAAATGGGAGGAGGAGGAAGAAAATAAAAAAATAAAAAAGTAAGAGAAAACTAGTACAAGATACTTTCTCGTCAAGCCAGCTAAGATGCTCAGTCTCTTCTCATATTGTCAGGGTACAGTTAGTGTTTAAGCTGCCTGCAAACTCCTTTCCTACAGCTCTACCACAGATGTTTTCCAGCTCTTCTGCCAGCCCTTCCTCTTCCTTAGCACAAAACTTGTCCTGGCCAGTACTCTCCATTGTTGCATCAGCTTCATCCGACTCAGGCGTCTCCTGACCTCTTTCTTCCTCTTAAAATCTTGCCTTGCCAGCACCTCACTCAACACTTCACTAACCAATCCACCAGCACTGCCTTCCTGGGGCCCTCTCTCCCACTTCTCTCTTTCAAAGGCAGAAGGGATCCTGAGGAAACAATTCCCTTTTTATCAGCAGCACTTGTCTCTCCTCCTGTTTGCTCCTGGGCAATCTTTTCCAGCCACAAAAATGCAGTTATCCTCTCTGCAGAGGGACCTCACAGATTTACCTCCTGTTCCAGGAGTCCCTCTCCTCATCCAAACTGGAAGTTTCAGTCCTCCTCTCTGGCATTTCCTTGGAGATATCCAGCTACTAGGTTAAGCTCTACACAGAGCCAAACCTCTTATCTCACCTCCCACACAAGGCTCTCCCAAGAGGCTCTTCCTTGATTAGTCAGCATCCTGCCAGTCCCCCAGCCTGCAGGCTGATACTCAACAAAGAACCTGTATGTCTAAATCCTGTAGAAAGAACAAGCATAATATACATAAAATGCAGTCTTTTCCTTCTGATCTGTCAGACAACAAATTCTCATCCAGGCACTGAAGATCTTCCTCCTCTTCTTGGGCTTCAACCAAGAAAATTTGACTTTGAGAAGTATTTCTGAAGGGACATAAGCAATGGTCATCTCCCCCACATGCTCCCTTGCTGTTTTTAACACTTTGATATTTAATTCATGTAAAAATCCCAAACTCCTTCTCCATAATTTTAATAACCTTCTCAGCCTGTTTTCTCTTGATCATTTTTTACCAGGGTTTAAGAGCCAGCTGCCTACTTCTGATCAGCCAGTGACATTGTCCTCCATCACCAACAGAGCAGTCTGTCTCTCAGAGCTGGACCTGACAGATCAATCCATCCGACCAATTTTAGACATTTGTCTTTGGATGAGATGAAATCTGTCCTAAAATTATCTGGAGAGGGATCCAATAATTACAAATAAGACAAATGCGGGGGGGGGGGGGGGGGGGCCCCCCCGCCAAGCAAGCTGCTCACACCCCACCCTTTCCACATTAAATCACTACCAAGAACTTTTTCACCACTAATAATTCCTGGGGCTCTTTTTCTATACCTCCTGCAGGTTTTCAAAAGACCTTTTAAAGATGTGAAAACTAGGACCAGATACAGAATTTGAGTATTACTGTCATTAATGCCATGCAGATAGAAAAATGTTGCTTTTATAAATCCCATCAGCCAAGGATTACATTAGCCCTCTCTCCCCTCCCTGCAACAGTGCACTGGTAACTTACAGTTCTGTATCCAGCCTGATCCCTAATACTTCTGCAGGGTTGCTGCTTTCCTGGATGCAGTCTCCCATGCCATGGATGTCCAGAAAACTTGTCACTGAGAAATCCGACTCCATTCAGCCACACCCTGCATACCTACTTTTGGTTTTACTCATCAAAAAGAAATCATTTTTTGTGACTGCTTACTTATCATTAAAATCTGGGAATGACAGACTGGTAAACAGCATAATCGGCTTTTTTTTTAAGCTTCTGTCTTATTAATAAAACTGTTAAACAGTGCCTGGTCTAGGCCCAGTCCTGGAGCATCGTGATTCCCAGTTTACTTCCCACAGACATCTACTTGTTTTTATTTCACAGTCAGCTGCTGCTCCATTCAGTCAGTGTGCTTTTGCTGACGTGCTGCCATGGTTTTCCCAACAAGAAAGCTCTATTGTACAAAGCCACAAGCTGACAGGCAGAATTAGGAAACCTGTGTCAGGCTAGCACAGGACCAGTGACAGATACTGAAAGAACGGCTGTGGGATCTGCTCTATGTTTGTGTGACAGCCCATGGTTCATCTGTTTTTTCTGTCAGCCAAGAGTAGCTAGGAGGCATGAATGGCTGTGAAACTCATCTCCCTCCACTTCATCCTGTCAGAGCTGATGATGCAGCTCAGGGCCCGGCAGCCACAGGGTCCAAGGACAAAAGCTAAAGGACACATAGGAAAGAGGATGCAGTTTGACAGGTTATATGCACAGGAAGGAATTTCAGCTTTAGATTCTCACCTTTACTTATGGTGGTGGCAACATGGGATTATGCAAAATGCGATGTCCTCAGCAGCCTCCTTAGCCTTGTCAGGAGACTGCATTTCGTACAGTCCTACACTGTCACCCCTGCAAAAAGAGGGAAGAACCGCAGGGTGAAAGACGAGATCCCTCAGCAGCAACGGCTCCCGCAGCAGCCAGGGACACAACACGCTCGTCAAAGGGAAATTCTGCTGTGCAAGGTATTTACGTGCCACAACCAAACCGAAGTCCTGCGATCCCTATGCCAGGGAGGTTACAGAGTTACATCTCGAAGCATTTAAGTGTACAGTTTAGTGAAGAGAGAAGCGCATACGAGCTTCGGGTAAGGCTCCTTGCTGTCCACTGCCAGCCTAACTCCGCTGTCATTCAAGCCAGGAGGTGAAATTCCCATGGACTCCCTGCAGCAGAGTCTGAAGCTACCACCTGCCACAGTCCTTCCCCTCCTTCCCTCGGGTTTACCTATCCCACACCATTTTCTCCTGGCAAGTGTTATTCAGGTTACCAGAGCTGAATAGTTATTCCTCTAGCTGGTTCATGGCAATAAGATGCTTTCTATTAGATCAGATGTGGGAAGCTCTTTAAAGGCTTTTTACGTAAAGCAGCTACATGATTTCATGAAGACAGTAAAGCTCAAAGCATAGTGATGAAAGGTATTTTGATAGATCTGTTCACGCTAGTAGAAGAGATGCTGTGTGCTGAAAACAGGAAAATATACGACATTTCTAACATGATAGGCCAGAAGATTTAATTACTAGCTTTGCTTTGAACCTGGCAGCTATTAATACTCTACTAACTCCTGGATGCACTTGCTAAAGCAGCCTTGTCATTTTAGATTTCTAAGAAGAGGTGGTCTTAACTTGGCTTTAACTACCAGGTTTACTACAATATGTGCAATAGAAAAGCACACACAATTAAGCCTTCAGGAGAAGGCAACTCCCCCGCACACACACCTGCTGATTAAAAAGTTCGAATGGAAAATGTCTTCCCTATATTGATTTTTCCCTCCAACGAAGAAAAAAATCAAAACCTACTGTTAACATAATGGAATCAGCATTTCACATTTATCTTACTGGAGAAGGTTTTGTAATACTTCCAGATGATCTTCAAATGTGGTAAAGTTGACAAAATATTGTATGGATTCCTGTAAAAAGGAATGTAGGCACATCACACTACTTTGAACAGTTAGTATTGTATAGGAAAAAAAATATGCTTTTTCCACATGGCTTGCTAGTCTAGTTTCTTAAGGAGAAATATTAAAATAAGTTGACTACGATTTGGATGGAAGTGCCAAGCCGTACAAAAAAAAGTCTGAATTTTGGAAAATTTCTATCCACCCCTCAGACATATATGAGAACATAAATCCATTTTCTTAATTCCTCCATTTGGAAATATTTTTTGAAGGTATTGTTCACTTGAACTAGAGAGAAATTAAACAGAAATCTCAGGGCAGGTTCAGCCTGACCTAGAATTCCACACAGATTTAACTTGACCTCCTTTTGACAGTCAGTCACAAAGGGACCAGAGAAATAGCTGCTCATCTCAGACACCGTGAAACACACAAAGTATTTGACTGGGGAAAAAGGTAGTATTTTTACAAAGGAAATTTTCGCCTTCATTTTAAATGCCCTAGATTCACATTCCTGGAGTCCTGAAGCGCCTAGGTTCCCCCTTGAAACTTGAGCACACAAGATGGACTGGGTGAAGAGAAACACACGGGGCAACTCCTTTCAGGCCACAAAACGTCTGTACAACGCACGACGGAGGTAGAGGTTAACAGAGGTACAACTGCGTTCTGTATAGTCCACAGCCAGATGGACAAGACTTGGCAATGGTTTGATCACTGCAGCCTGGCAGTGAGCTACACAGCCAAAACCAAGGCAAAATAGGAGGCAAGAAGAAATCCATATAATGGCGTTATCCCAAAGCATACATTCCCTATATCCCCAGAACTCTGTGGGGGTACTCTCCCCATGCCTGTTGGATTAGAGCTGTACAGCGACTGTCAGTGCTCTTCCCCTGTATCTTGTGTTGTACCAGCACATTTATCAAAGACGCTGTATCAGTTAACAGAGGACTATGGTCCTTTGATGGAAAAGGGAATTAAATATGCGATTTATCTTCGGTTTTCTGCCTCGAGTTTCCCATGTAGCCTCAAAATCAAGACAACCAACTAACACCCCCCTACACACACACACAGAAGAACACAGGGAGAGGGCATAAAAGAAAATGGGAATGATCCAAACAAGAATTGTCAGGAAGGAAAACACAGCTCTGTATACAGGGTACACAGCCCCTTCTCTGTGTACTCATTTACAGCATGGCATGCAGTGCTGTAATTCATAACACCACAGCAGTCAAAGGCCTCCATTCACCCTGGCTGCCTCCATGGCTAACACCAGACAACCCTCCCAGAAAGTTCTGAAATAACTCACATCTTTCCTGTCACACAGTTCTGCTCACTCATTTACAGACACACCAAGTCACAAGACACCCAAGACACATTAAGAGTTCATACGCTCTTAAGATGTACGATCAGGTGCCCAGTGCTCTTGTTCATTTCGAGACGGATCACCCTGAAGGCACCCTCTTTGCACATGTGGTACTTCCCCAGAATAGAGGGCATCTGCCAAAGCATACTGCATTGAGAAGAAAAACATTTATATTATTCTTTTCTGAGGAACTTGTATCTTGTTTTCTTTGACAGTTCCATTATATTACTTAACTGTTAACATCCACAGGAAATATCAACATTCAAAACCAGCAAGTATTTTTGGAATAATTTATGCAAAGTATCCCTATTTCAAAATACCCTCATTTCCTTGTTTCAGTGTACTGAATGGCTGCTGAGTAGGAAGAAAAAAAAAAATGAAACTGGAGGAGGTTTTTTGTATTATTACTATGAAAAGTAACTTGTTTTAGAGAAATATGAAAACACTATATTCAGAAAAAAGTTCTCAGGCAAATCAGGGAATCTCTTCTGATCCCTTCTCTGTAGGTATGTATTAGTTTTAAATGGCAGGAGCTACCTCAATTAAAGAGAACGTCAATTTGGCAGTTAGACTCCCTAATCATATGATGATGTAATCACAGAGATACTGTTATCATGAAGCCCTCTTGAGCATTTATAAATGCATCAAAACATGATATGCTTATATCTGATGTACGTATTCAAAAATAAGATGTCCATGCCAAATAGGAACGTAAGTCATTTAAATTATTTCTTATTGTCATGTTACAGCATTTACCATTTTCAAGTACTAGAGTTCTGCGTATTTTCACTGAATGGAAATAATCAAAGCCTTGATGAATGTCTGGGAGGGATCTCACTGAGGAACCTCTGACTTTCTCCCACTCAAGCACTGGAACATTTGGACAGCAGACACAAAGACTGGCTAACCTGAAACACCTAAGCTTGGATCTACAGCTTCTATAAAGAGCATTTCCCACATGCTGCTTGGAACACCTACTCGCTCATGGTCAGACACTAACCTCCTGCAGCCTTTCGGCAACTTTCAAGAGCACAGGTACCTCCTGTCTTCCCAATCACCACCTCCAAACACCTGTTTAAGAGGCTCTCCATTCACTTTTAGCTTCATCTAGTTCTCAGTATGTCCTTTAAGCTGCTCTCTTCCATGAGACTAGCACTGACCTCGCAGCCTTAACTCGGTACGTGCTGGTTTTCCCCTTCTTCCCCTCCCGGCGGGCGGCCTGCTGTGGGAAGGCATGGGCCATTTTGACTGCCCAGCAGTTTTACATGGGCCTTGCAGTAACGCAGGCAGCCACACAGGGAACGGATAGGGCTGCTGTTTCTGAAGGAATTAAGCTGTACTTTAAAGATTATTTTCTTTGTTTGCTTCAGACCCTCTCCCTTTCCCCCTTCCCCCCCTCCCCGCAAGATTAACAACTTTTTTCAGCGTAACTGGCAAACATTAAAGAAACAAAAACCAAAGTGTACAAAATTTATCAGAAATCTTTAAACTAGAAAAGATCTAGACCTTGCCATAACCTGACAGATTTCTACTATCCTTCATTTAAGCCTACTTCCCTTAAGTTTCTTTGACTGTATTTTTTTTTCTTTTTTGAGGAGAAAAATAATTTCTTCTCTTTTGTATCAAACTCCAGATACTGTGAATTCTTCAAAACCTCCATAACCAGTAGGGCTGGACAATTCCCACGTCACCCATGTTAAAGGAATCCTAGGAAAGCTCCCTTGGTATTGAGCAGACAAGGGGATTTTCATGTTAGTTGAGGTGACTTTGATAGGACATCCTGCTGTGCATATCCACATACTGTTTTACCTTGGCACTCTCCAAGTTGTAATTTTGGTAACACTTTGTTCAGGGTAGCACAAAACCTGTTTTGTTGGGATTCCGCCCCCTCCCCGCAAAAAAAATAGCGGCATCTTCGCCCATCTTCCACAGGTCAAGATCAGAATTAGTTGATACCACAGTGAGAAATATGCAGGTATTCCAGTGAAAAGAATGGTTCAGCCTCAAGGGGTGAGAAATGAAGCTGTATGAGAAAAGATACTAAGGTGAGAGGAAAAAGCAAGGATCCTGAATGACCGTGCTGCCCTTCCAGCAATCCCTCCTAAAGCTGCCGCTAGCAGCAGCATTGCCTGCCAGAAAAATGGTACATCGCTATTATTAGCACAAGGAGGGGACATGATGGTTTGACTCTTCCCTATATTGGCAGCTATGTTGAATCATCCCATCCAAAAGCAACAATTCCCATTAACGAAAGTAACAAGGACAGGCATGTGTTAGTCTGGAGAGCAGTACAGTAGAATCGTGAAGGAGAGGAAAACAAAACCAAACCAAAGCACCCCCCAAAAAACCCAGGCAGACCTTTCAGACAAGAGAAAACAATACAGTAATCTTCCCAAGAAAGAGCAGCCCCTGAAAACACCTTTACCTGTAACCGTAAAGCTTCATAGCAGTAGTCTAAATTGAAAGGCAGGGAACACAGCCATAAACATTATATTTCATTCAAATCTGTGAACTTCAGCTGTTTAAGAAGCTAATGGAAATGTGAAGTGACTGGTGAAAATATTTAGCGCTAACTGACAGTTTGCTAAAAAGACTATCACACTCTTTGGATTTATGAGTCGTCTAAGGATTTGTCATAACTTGATTTTAGGCTAAATATCTAACGTGAACTGAAGCTAGAACGACATTGCTGCTCCCTCTGAAGTGAGATTTGTGAAAGGCAATGTCAACCTGGAACAAAAGATGAGAGAGAAGCGGGTTATCACCCTACTAATGTTTCTGTGCAGATGCAAAGGGGACAGTAAAGCAAGCAAGAACTATATGTTTCACCCTCTATAACAGTCACTGGTAAAATATTTGAGAATGGATTTTCAGACATGTATCTATGCAAAGTACATGGCCAATGATGATGCTGCTCCAATGGGACATCACATCATGGAAGAAAGGAGATAAATACGGGAGGTTACGTATGCTGAACACTACCACAGCTGATGCCCAGCGATGGCCGCGATTCGATGCGAGCCAAGCTCCGGCGACGTCTGCTCAGGCAAGCAGCGGAGGCAAGAAACTGCAGCAGAGAGACGGATGAACTCGCGCTGCAGAGAACGGCTCCCTTGGAGTCACAGGGATCCGAAGTACAGGGCACAACCGAACAGACATACCGGAACCAACAACAGCATGGACAGGTGCCAGGGCCAGCAGCACTGTTTAGTGCAAGCCTCGCACAGCACAAATGCCCCTAGCCAAACCTTTCCCAAGGCCAGGGACTGTCACATCACAAGATAAAGAAAAACAAGCTAGCTTGGAGCCTCGAGATAAACTTACAACCTGCAGGTGAGTATGAATGGATGAAAATACATGAACTTTTTACTTTTAACTGTTTACCACCAGAGCTGCAGATGAGATAACGCACCCTGCACCCGGCAGAAGTGGGTGGCGTCAACACATGTAGCAACTGCAAAGTTCACCACCACGTTGTGCTTAACAGCCTTTACAGATTTCACCTCTCAGTGATTACGAGGAAGAGTTGCCTGGTCTGTTTTACCCGCAGCTTACCTAAGGCACAAAGGCTATGGCCCCAGCTTGGTCTTAGGAGTAAGCCAGAGCCCAGCAGGCTCCAAGTCTGGTCCTGAGGATCAGCTGAGACCAAGCCTCCAGATGCTGTGGGCACCAACAGCTTGTCTGAGCTGGCCCATGCATCCTGCAGCTGGGACCACGGGTATCCTACCTCTCCCGGCTTTCCAGCTGCAGCTAGTGAAGCCTAGTGCATGTCATCTCTACATCTTTGCTAGGAAACAATAACTGACACAAGCATAACCTAGTAATTTAAAGTAGAGGTAAGTGTCATCTGCAAACCTTTCAAAATCTAAGATGTCAACAAATATCAGAAGTACAAAGAGCATCAGGAAAAAAACTGGAAAGCTTTTATTAAAGTCGTGGTTTTGCTTTTTTTTTTCAATTTAAATATGGACTGCCTCTCCACAAATCTAACACATCTTATACATATCCTCAACATGTACATTTGGTCAGCACATTTTCCACGAAAGTAAGAATGGACAGTACACATCAAAGGTAAAAGTAATGCATAATTAATCTAAAGAAAGTAGGTGTATGTGTTTTCTCCTCTAGGTTCCAAATGCATGACAAGAAATACATTATACACAAAGGAAGATGATGGTACAACATTAATCAAATCAGCATGAAGACACAAAAAGAAGACTGTAAGATGTATTCAACAGATATCAGCGTGCAAAAGTAAGCAGCTAATTGAAAGGGTCACACAGGGTGTGTTTATGCAAAACAAATACAGAGGACAAATACAGAAATAAGACTGAACTGTTTCAGTTTGTGTCCTATCAAGTAACATGCTCCATTCAGGAAACAATCTTTATACAAGACAACTACAAGAACCCTAAAAGTTTCTGGGCGCCTAAAGAATTGCTATTACAAGACAAAATTAATAAAAGGAGTAAAAATAATTATTTTAACAAAAGGAAATTCACATAAGCAGAACATTATTATAATATATGAAAAATAGTATTAGAATATAATGTTCAAAAAAACCAAAGAGCCTTTCCTTTCTCATCATGCACTTTCTGCAGTATTATAAAGCTATCTGAGGCTAAAGACTAAACACTTGCTCTTCCTCCATATTCAAAATTGTGACAAAAATATCCAAAGAGGAAGTAACAGTCTATTTTGAGATAGGGTCAAAAAATAGGAGCGCAATATAAGTTGATTCACAAGCAACTGAGCCATTAAAATCCAGTTTCCTAGCAATGTGTGTCAAAGTTGTAGGAAGAGTTCAGACTACAATCGCTCCTTCAGCAGGCATCTTTCCATCTGCCTAGGCTGCCTACTGGCAGAAAACTTGTAAGTTTATTGAAGATAAGCTTCTACCCTTCTCACAAATGCAGCTGGAATTGGTCAAATGGTTTAAAAGTTACTAAGAGCAAGAGTAAAAGACAGACATTCAGAGTTGCAGGTCATCTCTATTTTCTCAGAAAAGCAGGCTAAAAAAAATATATATACACTGACTGCAAATAGCTTGGTCTTGAATTTGCAGTCGCTGTTACAAGACTGCACTGGAGACATAAGCCTGACCACATTAAGTCACAGAGCATTGCTCTCATTCCATCTGGATGGACGTATTTCTTAATAGGGGTATAGAGAGAGGAAGGGAAAACTATTCCCTCAAGTAGCAATAGAAGGAAAACCAGACTTGGATAACATTCATTTTCCTCCTAAGAGGACATAAACATTGTCTAAAGCATCAGGACCCCAAAAAATACAAGTGCCTTAAGTAGTATGGCATGACCCCTCCTGTTGCCCCAGGGGGGAGGCATTTGAGCAGGGCTCTGCACACCCACACCACCACAGCTACCCTGCGTGGTCACTGTGGGCAAGCAGTCCTGCCTGAAAACAGGGTGTGAATTCCTCCTGGGACAGCCTGATGTCATGTAACACCCCTGAGTATATGGCAACAGCTGGGCATTTCCCAAAAGTCCTTCAAGCAAGAGCATCTGGCTGTACTGCAGGCTCGGGGATGCAGCAGATCCACCACCCTGAGTTACTCTGGGGATCGCACTGCATGTGTAGCTTCCGCAGTCATCTAGCAGGCTCATCTGTGGTAAGATCAGAAAGACTGATCTGCCAGAAAGATCCTTTTAAAAAGAGAAAGAGCCCCAGGTTCCTCAGCGTTGGAACTGTTCAAGGTCAGGCTGGATAGGGCTTTAAGTCACCTGATCTAGTGAAAGGCGTCCTTGCCCATGGCTGGGGGCTTGGGCTAGATGATCTTTGAAGGTCCCTTCCAACCCAAACCATTCTGTGATTCTATGATCAGCGATAACCTGGCTTCCCCACCACTTCTGCTACCCCACCAGGAACAGGCTGCACAGGTCTGCCACAGTTTGCGCATACTGGCTACCTGCAACAGGAGGAGGCTACTCCGAGTCTGCACTGCTCCACAAAATGAAAGCTTTGCTATCAGCATACTCAAATCTGGAGAGGATGCTCAAGGGCAATGTGCTGAGGAAAGACAGAGACACCAGAAGTCATAACAATGAGTGCTTCAGGAAAGCCAGCCTGGGTGGGACAGCATGCGATGCCTTTTGACTATTCTGCCAGATCTGCCCCCTACCAGACATTGTTTAGAGAAATTCAAGGGTTAAGAAATACTTCATACATGGTATAACATTAGATAACTTACAAAATATTATATATAACATTTTTATATATGCACACACATATATAACTATATATAAAAGGAGATTAATCATCTGTGAGATGAAGAAATTCACGCATAGTTCCCTCTCTATGGATCCTCACCAGCAGCAAGATACGAAGCAGATCATCTGGTAAACAGCAATAGCAGAAATAATAAGCATGGGAAGAAGCTGATCACATAACAGATTATGGTAGGCCAATAATGAATTGTTACCTTAATATATTTTCCTAAATTCATCTTCATATTCCTCACCAGCTAAACATGAGTCCTCCACAAGGGCTGGATGTGTACAGCAGTTGCCAGGTATTATCCAATTCTCATGCTGCTTATGACCTATTTACTCGAGGCTGGAGTTGAGATGAAGGCAGGTCAGCTGAAACTTTCTCCAAGCAGCACAGCGATAGCTTTCACAGACTGCAGTTTGTAGTGGAGTCTTACGATAACAGGAAATAAGCCCAATACTCCAGAAACACAGCAGCCAGTAAAATTTCCAAGTGAAAGTCAAGAGTAAATACAAATATACCAAAACTTTGGAACCTAGCTGCTCACAAGCAAAGCAGCGATCAGGGCAAACAAATTTGAGCCTTTGTAGGTAGTGAAAAAAATTATGCCTGAACCTGGTAAGTTAGAACCTGTTATTTTCCTGACAACCTGCAAGACCCATCTTCACTCCCAAGTATTTCAGATGATCCTTTGGATATCATATGGTAGAAAAAGGTCATATTAAGTAAGCTTTAGTCCATTTCTTCAATCATAAGTCATTTCCATTCAATACAAACAGGATGTTGTTGTATTAAACCATCATAGTGGTACCTGCAGGGTAATGGCATAGTATTTTAATGCAACAAGCTACCACTCGCTTGCTATTCTGCAAATGAAAAGATGGAAATGATGCTGTAAGAAGGAAATAACATTGTCTTGCCAAGACTAGAACCATCCGATGAGAATTTTTTTCCTCACAGTAAATAAAAACTACCAGACACATCAGTTCACTTTCTCTGTTCCTCATTTTCTTCAGCCTTTTTGAGAAAAGACACTTACAGTGTCACCACCATAAATGGCACCATCAGCAAACAATCAAGCTATTTGAAAACCCATTTTGTACTAGCACTGCCAGCTCTAGTATTCACTGACTGCACACGCAAAAGAAAAGTGTAAGCACTTCTGATCTGATTTGATTATGAAATAGAAAAATCACTCCCATCACTTTGCAGCAGGCAGCCAGAGGAGCAAGTGTATTTTCAACAGCTCCTCCCAGCCATCAGAAGTAAAAAATAGAAATTATCATGATGATCTTTTTCTCTGATCTCCTTCAAAAGGTCAAGGAAAGATGAATATTATGAGCTCATTTCTGCAAAGGAGAATAGAAGAGGATCCTGTCTGTTAAAAAGAACAGCTGACCACAGCCTAAGTTAGACACAGCAGAATTGCTAAACCATTCAAACTGCGTGGTAGGTTGGTTTGTAATTGTTTTCTATTTCCCTTTTTGTAACTAAAGATACGAAAAGGAATACTGTTAAAAGCAAAACTCCTAATCAAACCACAGGCTACGAACTCAAGTGCCTAACAGTTAAGACTACTCCACAGGAAACATGGTGAGAAATATAACAGGTTCTGATTCCCCTGCTACATCAGGTCTCTAGGAGAGAAAGGGTCTACGTGCGCAGATCAAGCTGTGGGATGATCAGAGTTGTTATTTTTCCCTGAATCAGCACTGGGAGGGCAAACAACAGTTTTCTGCCAGCCTATGAGAGCATTTTTGTAAATACAGCAGATACACTGAAGCCATTCATACCCCCAGTATGGCACTGCAGCCAAAACTCATGGTTAAGACAGCAGCCTTGTCCTTTGGCTTAACTGAAAGGAAAGTTGTCAGAAGTTATAAAAAAAACCACAGAAAATGTGACAAAGACTTGGAATGTAGTACTGGAAAAAAATTAGAAAAAAAAAGCAGTTAAGCAAACACATAGTCCTTCTTTTTCCCCTCAAATTATTGCCTTAAAATACTGAAATATGCAAGATCCAGATTGTAAACGAAGGTAACTTGTAATACTGGGCTTCAAGGGCAAACATCTACAATAACTGTTTACAGACAATAAACACATGATTTGATCTAGCAGCTCCTAGAATCCGAATCAGGGCGACTTAGAAAGGACAGGAAATCAACCCTTTGTTTTATCTAAAGGATGGCTCATTCAGAGTAGTTGTATCAGATTGAAACATCCGTCACCGTATTTCAAACACAGATGGTTTCTCCCCCTCATGAACAATATACAGATTGCACAAGAGGATAATAAGACACGACAGCCAGGGAAAGGAGGGATAAAAGAATAAAACTTTATCCTGGAGAAAAAAAATAAACCTGTATTTTTCAAGTAGCTCCTCAGAAAAAGCAAGTGTGTTCCCTACCACCACCACGCTTTCCTCACTTGATCTTCCTTCTGTTGGGTATTTAACAAACTTCATCAGGTCACTTTGACACCCTAACATTACCGGGAGACAGCCACTTAAATTCTCCCACACGGTAAAGTCCCACCTAAGTACGAACAGAGCAGTTTCTTTGAAGGTACAAATCTGGCCCCAGCACACCCCATCCCCACACACCCTTCCTCCCCCCCACCCCGCTCCCTCACTACATCTCATGTCTGTAAGAGAAGCACACACCAGCGAACAGAAAGGCCAGCAACCAGGAGTTCAAACTACTGATGCAATCCCTCCGGTAGCACTCTGCCCAAAACCACGGCTAACTTCGGCTGTAGCCACTCCCGGGTCAGCCCCGATAAGCCAATGTGAAATGAAGCAACCCATTTCACAATGTAAACAGTTGTTTGGCTACACGGGGGACAATATAAACAAATGGATCTATTTATAAATCATCATTCATGCTTGGTGTAGAGCCGAGAATAGTATGTTCCAGGGCAGAAATGACAGTATTTTCAAGAATACAGGGGAAAGTCAAACCTCTTGTATCTGCTTCCACCAGCCTGCCCCACTGACGCTCCCTCTTCCAGTTCTATAGAAGCAAGTGAAAGAGTGACACAAGGCCTGATTTTTCAAGAACTAGATACTCTAGATTGGAAAGGACATTGGGGATCGGGGGGGAAACCTCACTGTCATACATATGGTTTCTTCCAACACCTCAAAAAAGTCAACAGAAGCATCTCTTCAGCGCAGCGAGGGATGGGGGGGGGGGGGAGATACAAGCACAAAAAACCGGAGTCCTACGCCTACTTTTTCCACCCCTGCAACCCAAACAATCCAATTTCTCCCCAAACGGCACACTTCCCTTGTGCCAGAGAACACTGGCTGTGGATGTCAATCCACACCCCCCTTTCTTTATTACTTTCACCCCCTCGAAGAGCGGCTGTCGCGCCCCAAGGCACTGAACTGCTCCAAGAAGCTTCAGCTCACTTACGGAAATCACAGAACACAAAACACGCGAGTCCAAGGAACCGGTTCCATTACGTGCCCGCCAACACCGGCGGGACGCCACGCCGCGCCGCCGGCAGCGCCCCTTCCCCTCAGGCAGCCTGCGATCTGCCAGGCCCTCCTCGCGGACAGGTACCGCTCCCCAAACCCAGCAGCCTCCCCACAGAAACCCCACCTTGCCGGCCAAGGGGCGGCCCCCCCGGGCGCAGAGTCCCATCGGCAGCCGCGATAACGCCGTTCCTGCCCCTCGGCGGAGGCCCGCAGCCCGGCGCGGGCAGCAGCAGCAGGCAGAGCCCTTTACGTAAGGGCATGCGGGCGCCGCCTCCCGCCGCCGCGGCGGGGACCGGGGACACCCCCTACCCCCTCTTCTCCTTCTCCTCCTCCTCCCCGGGGCTCAGCGGAGGTACCCCCACCTCCCGGCCGCACCCCTCCGGCTGCGCCCGGCTCCCCGCCCGCTGCCCAGGACGCCTTACCCTGCCGCTCCAGCCTCTGCCGGCACGGGGCGGCCCGCGGAAGGTGCGCGCCGCCCCGCGCTACCCCGCGGAGCCCCGGCAGGGCGCCGCCGCCCCAGGCATGGCCTCCACTGCCGCGGCACCGTCAGCCGCGGAGCCAGAGTGTGCGCGGCGGGCGCCGCTCCCGGGCTTTTCTCCGGCGGGGGCGGGGGGGAGGAGGGTGGGGTGGGGTGGGATGAGGGAGGGCGGGGGCGGGCGCGCCCGCAACTAGGCGGGCGCCCGTAACGGCTGCGCTGCTCCCGCTGCTGCTGCCGCCGCCGCCGCCGCGCGGG
>JAVKLA010000017.1:12002538-12012945 GCA_034782735.1 Sagittarius serpentarius | reverse complement strand
GGGCGCGCGCGCCCGCAACTAGGCGGGCGCCATTAACGGCTGCGCTGCTCCCGCTGCTGCTGCCGCCGCCGCCGCCGCCGCCCGCTTTGAAGCGGTCGCCCCGCTCCGCCGCGCCAGGCACAGCGGCGCCCCCTGGCGGCGGCGGGAGGCTCCTCCCCGCCCGGCGGGCGCGGGGATCCCGGGATTTCCCGCTTGGCAGCGCCGGGCGTCTTCCCTGCCCTCGTCCCAGCAGCGGCCTCCCCGGGCGTGCCGTCGGTTTTCCCGTGGGTTTCTGTGATTTATTTTAAGGATTCGCCTCTCCGGTTGCCCTTCTGCGACGGCCCCCGGCCCGGCAGGTCATTCAGCGGCAGGAGAGAAACAACGGGGCACTGATTTTACAAAGGAGGGCAGAAGGGTTTGCCTTGCTTGCGAGGAAAGGAAGACGGGAAACGTAAGGGAACCATGATGGGCATGGCTGTTCTGCAAGCACTGCTGAGCAAAACCGGCTGCTTGCCTGTTGTTGGTTTAGGTGTGGAGCAACGACGGTAGCACACGGAGACAGAAAAGGAGAAACACCGAGCTGGAGAGATGAACAGGAGCTGTCTGGCTGATTTACTAAAACACAGCTTACGCCCTTGCCTGAGCTGTAGCAGGGGTGACAGAACATGGCAGCCGCCGGCGGGGGCACCTTGCGGAGGTCGCGGGGTCAGGGAAGGCGTAAAGCATCTTGCTGCAGCTCTGCTCCTGGGCCCCTTCACTCCACTAGAATGGGCAGAAAGAAGAGTGGCAAAGGCAAGGGGGAAAAAAAGCTAAGCCTCCCGTCACTCACAGCCAATTACCGTGAAAAGCTCAATTTCAGATTGTCTAGTACCAGGGTTTACGCTGCAGCTTGAAGACAGGAGATGAGCTTGCGAAGCCACCCATTTCCGCTCCTCTGGCTTGACTAGCCTTTCTCTCTTATTTACCGTAACGGAAGATAATCTTTTTTTCTCCTCTGATATTTATGGGTGGTTGTGTCTTCCGTAATGGCTGTCATCTGAACAGCACAAGGTATTTTAACTGTCTTCTCCCAGCACAGCCCAGTCCACTCAAACTACTAGCAAATGCTTTTCATCACAAGGAGAATCGCCACTATCCTTCTCCGTTTGGGCCTAGATGCTGCCCTTGGCACCGTGCAAGCAGCCCCCTGTGCTAAATTCAGTCTGCATCCCGAATTACAGACCTCTTGTGAATGCAGTCACACATGGAGGTGCTGGAGCGTGCCCAGAGAAGGGCAACAAGGCCGGTGAGGGGTCTGGAGCGCAAGTCCTGTGAGGAGCGGCTGAGGGAGCTGGGGTTGTTCAGCCCGGAGAAAAGGAGGCTGAGGGGAGACCTTATCGCTCTGTGCAACTCCCTGAAAGGAGGTTGTAGCGAGGTGGGGGTCGGTCTCTTCTCCCAAGTAACAAGCGATAGGACAAGGGGAAACGGCCTCAAGTTGATCCAGGGGAGGTTTAGATTGGATATTAGGAGGAATTTCTTTACTGAAAGGGCCATTAGGCATTGGAACGGGTTGCCCAGGGCAGTGGTGGAGGCCCCATCCCTGGATGTTTTTAAAAGTCATGTAGATGTAGTGCTTAGGGACGTGGTTTAGTGGGGGACTTGTCAGTGCTAGGTTAATGATTGGACTAGATGATCTAATAGGTCTTTTCCAATCTAGGCAATTCTATGAGTCTATGATTCTGCTAGTACAGTTCTGGGTTATATTTTTAAAAAAATGAAGAAATTACAGGCAAACTTAAGAAAATAGAAACATTTATTGAAATGTCCAACATAGTCATGTGAAATATTTAGTACTACTTACATAAGTCTCATTTAAAAATTCATCATTTGTAACATTCAAATATATCAGCATCCTTCACACTGAAAAAAAGGGCATCTTAAAATGCATCTTAAATGACAGTTTTACTCATTACCCAAGGTATATTCATAATTTTAACTGAATTAATTCTCCCAAACACTCATTCTCTACAAATTTTACAAATACGAAGAGCCACATAATGCTAGTAAACTACAGTGTAAGTTCCTTCCCAGTTCAGCATCTTTAGCAAGTGCTTAGCAGCAGTACTCTGAGATTACACATGAAAATACAATTAAGCATATCTGTGTTTACAGGACTTAAATTTAAATCCTGACTCTTCAGGGTCACAATGTACCTGTAATCTCTAAGCCTGGTAGTAGCCCTAGTCCCATGCTGCAAGTGAGGCCCAACTACAGAATGAAAGCCTAAAGTCCATTTTTGGTCTCTGAACTGTGAACTGTGCTTATAGGTTAAAAAAATAAACTAGGTTAATCAAGCTGTAGCAAAAAAAATTGTTGAGATTTTACACAAAAATGAATTTTGCATATAAAAATACCAATAGCTATTCATTAACTTCAATGATAGTTTGTCCAACTGCATTATGTCAAATTCTTCATTTCCAATGTACACGACTACCATTTCCCATGGAAAAGAGTATCACACAGAGCAGAAACTTTTCCTCAGTTATGTCTGGTAGCAAGAAGCAATGTAAAATCCTTAAGATTTTAAGAAGATAAGAACTAAGAACCTTCTGATAAAAGCCACCTTCGACGTCTTTACATTATTTACTGGATTTTCACATTTTCAGCTCCAGTTCGTTTATCCTGCAGCTTCCTCCGTAGGCACAGAGGATCTCTTGCAGCGAAAGAATAGCCATTTACAGAGTAAAATGCAAAGCAAAGAATGGCAGCATTTCTGGATCTGAATGGGAGTTTGTGTACCCCACATCTGCGTGCTGCGATACAGCTGGCATTTTCCGCAGAAGCAGCAAGCTGGTAGATGTACTGGTACATTGATGCACTACATCTTTCCCCATGCTGGGACTGAGCCAGCAGCAGAGGAAAACGCTTCTTTTCTATCACACAGCATAGATGCTGAGGAGGAGGCTAGATTTAACATTTGAGCAATGGGAACGCAGAGGAAGTCAAACCCCACAGTCAGATAAATTTGTGCTGCCCGTAGTCGCTACTCAGGCAGAACTCCAACTGAGGTCAGCGAACCAGCTGCCAAAACACTGTGGGGCTAATGTGCGTGGGCCACATTTTAAATGTCACTTAGTATTAATACAAGAAACAAAAAATACTGAAATATAAGTGTCTAGGAAGTGTTGTGATTGCAAAATGCAAAATACAAAGAGACAAAAGAGCACTACTGAGACAATACATTTACAGTTAGGATAGTAAAAATAGGAACTGAAGGAACTATAAATGGAAACATTTTCACAGCATATTCAGAGCTGCACCTTCCTTTATTCAGAAGTAGCAGCTCCTACTTAAGCGCTTTCCCCTTCAACTTTGAAGATGCATTAGGTGAATGCAAAACGTTTCTCTCGAAAAGGTCTTTAAAAAATGAACTAGCATTATCGGAAAAAGGAAAGACATTGTAATTTTCTCTACATGGTACATTTAATGCATGCTGGCTCCCAACTGCTGCATGTATTTAAACGTGTGAGACAGTCCAGGCATTGAATTCAATGGACAGGACAAATGAGCGGTGCCAGCTCACTTCTGCTCTGTGCAATGCTTATCCCTGTGCCCTTCATACAGAGCTTTGCGGGGGGCGGGAGCGGGCATGGGTCTAGCTAAATTTGGAGAACTGCAATTATAAAGCCGTAAGAATTGCCAGAAAACCAAGAATGAGGGCAGCGTATTAGATTACTGTTTTTGCAGGGAGTTTTGACTTCTATTTTATGTTGATGCTGCCAGCTCTTAAAATCAAAGACAGCTATCAAAAAACCCGATTAGTTTCACTTAATACCTGCACATTTGTAACCAGCAAGCAGGAATGATTACTGAGCCAAGCAACGTTTAAAACAAGGTTACATGACGTATGAACTTTGTTGGTTTTAATTCCATGGCTTAGCAAAATAAAAAGCATGTGAGTAACAGCCAGTATACAACAGAAGGTATGTGTTAGGTGTGCTACATAGTCTTAATTAATTTCAGAAGGAATCTTTATCAGAACTGTATGTACAGGGAGAGAAAAACCTGTTTAAAATAATCAATCAGTATTTGCAGACAAAAGGAAAATTGAGGAAGTTATTAATAAAATGCAAACATTGTTTTCACTGTAAATATTTGTTAGAACTAAGGCCATTGCCTTCAATGTGAAGTAAGAAGTTGCTCGTCACTGGGTAAAATGCACTTTTATGTTTTAGGACAAATATAATATTCTTTCGTGACTAAAAATACATTTTCACAGAAAAACACATCCCCCAACATATTTGCAAATACCATGTGTGTACATGGAGGAGAGGGAGAACAACAGACGCTTTTACGGTTAAGTCTTAAAGAATGAAAACTGCCAACTTTTTCATCTCGATTTCCTTTTGAATACATTAGTGCAGGTAACGATTCCTAGATTCTGACCCTCTGTTACCCCTGGAAAAGGCAGGGGCTGCTTCCACAGGCCTGCAGCTGGCCCTCTCGTGATCTAGTGAGGAACTGCAACCCACCTTTCCGTATGAACGAGGCAGAACACGTTTTCTGGTGCAGGTTTCCACTTACCCATCAAGACAGCTGTTTATAATGAATTAGAGACTGGGGTGGGGTTTGGTTTGTTTTCTGGCATGCACACTTATGTATTATTCTAAAACAGTTTCCTGTGTGACATTATATTCACAGTTTGCCCTTAAGTCCTTCATATAATGGACTAGAAAGTTGATTTCAGAGATCTATTTATATGAAAGCTCTGAAGATACTCGGTAATGTTCAACCAAACAATAGATAAGAACCTAATCTACATTCTAAAAACATTTAACACATTTACATATAGAGTTATACTGAACATCAGTCCGTATAATACACCAAATGTAGTTAAAAGCATTAGATACATATATACACGCGTATATATATACAAACCCATTTTCTTCACATAATGCACGTGCCCTAACGCAGTATACTGAGTTACCAGTCCAGTTTCATGTCTGCTTTACTCCACACATACTTTCCTCCTCTTTTTAGGAACATCTTCTCATCAAATCCACTGAATTTTATAGCAGCTTCTACGCCAACATCTAGGATAGACTTGGAAGGCTCTTTCCGTCCATTTCTACAATTCAAAAAACGCATCTGGAACACCAATAGATCAGACGTTAGAAAGTCAATTTGTAAAAGCTTTATTTTTCTACAGAATTAAACAAGTTGCACTGCAATCCCACAAAAGCCTATCTAAGTGCATGAACAGTTTCACTGTAGTCCTTTGAAGGCTCAGAAGCTCACAGTTAGACGCATTGACACATCACAGCAGGAACAAAGCCATACCGTAATTCCTGAACATTAGATGTTTGCTCTTCAGTTACATATGTAAACTTAAGTAGTTTTGAAAGTCTAAGTCTTTGAAATTCAACTTTCAGGACAAAATCTGTATTTTTAAAGAAAAAGAGCAAAGATCTCCTGCAAAGACACACCTCCACACTTTTAAGATTCGTGATGCAGTGATTATACATGCAGCCTGACGGCAGCTTCTCCTTAGGTCCTACTTATATTCAAGTTCTCAATATGTTTGATGGGAAGAAATTCCTTGTACTACATGGTAAAATTATTTTATAGAATTGAAGTGGTTATCACTATTGTATACATACATACATAAGCATAGAAATACGAAGTATCAAACAAGGACTTACGTATTCATCCAGAATGAGGTATGAATCCTTCATCTGTAACAGATCAAAAGAAAAAACTAAATTAATATACAAACCAAAATTCCATTCTAGTGAAAAATCAAGGACAAAACAAACAACTATTCATTCAAAGCCTGGTCCAAATCTTTGAAACAGGTAGTATCTTACCGCTATTTCAGTGGGCTGGAATCAAATTTATAGAAATAAACGACAGGATTACTAGCATGACTTAACGCATGAATAAACGATGGAATATGACCTCCCAAGTGTCTAACTGAAATGTGGGTGCCCAACTGGATAAAGGTGTTTTAAATAATATCCAAGTTTTCTATTAACTCCTACACCAGCAGAACTTACACTGTTTTGCATACTGGAATGATTATGTCATTTTCCAAAGAAATGACATGACCATTTAAGCTGGGGTGTTTAATTATCACCCCAACAGACAAAGGTGTTCTCCCAGCTCAAAGGTAACCTCCCAGCTCAAAAAGCTCTCAGGTCTGCACCAGGAAATAGACCAACAGCTGAAATAAGACACGTTTGCTCAGCTAACTGGGCATCTCCTACATGATCCTCCCTAAAATCCTCTGTGTAGCTGGAGCTTGCTGCTGTGTAGAACGGGAAATCTCTTTGATCAATTTGGTGTCCATCTTTCACACAGGTTTAACAGAAATCAGAGACAGTCTTCTAGAACCAACCCTACTGAGGGAAGTCTACACCTTTTTTTTTTTTTTTTTTTTTTTTGGTGGGACTTGTTACATGGAAAAAAATTTAGAAAGAGTTCTGGGTTCTCATCTAAATGCCCTCTCTGATGAGTGGTCTCTCCCACCAAACGCCTCAAACGCTAGACTGCACAGCCCCCCTTCTATGTCTTACACAGTAAAGGCAACCCAGTCTGCTCACTTGAGCTCTCTATACACTAAGAAGTAAACTGTAAATGGAGAGTCTTAATCTGGAGAGGAAAAGAAATGCGAGATGGGAGAGTTAAGGCACTCCTGAAGGTGGTTCAAGTTAGTATCTCCTTACTCAGTTCATAAACTTTCTTAACAATGAGTCTTCTAACTCTCCTCATGCCGTGTATAGGGTCTGTAGGCATCTTACAAAATGTCCTGAGCTCCACCCTTAGGCACTGAAGTCCTTTACTGCAGCTAACGTAAGCCGGACGGCAGCTCATCACATTAACTGCTGGGCTCTGCAGTAGCACAAGGAGTCTCCTTGTGAATAAAGAGCCCAAACACACGGTCCAAAGGAGCTCGGATAGATCATGTCCAAAATGCGACTTTATTGTGGGAAGGAGTACCCAGTAAGATGTGTCAGGCAAAAATACTAGTTCTTGTTCCTCAACACCCATCATAACGCTGGCTGGGATGACATCTTACTTCATGTCCGTCAATGACACTGCCACAGCGTGACATCATGGTGAATCTCTATTAGGAAACTATGCTTAGAGTATAAAGTGTGTTTACATTCACATTCAACCTTTTCAGGATTTGTGCCCTGGTGGGGAAGAGCTATTCAGTTCCAGAGGGCTTAATTATTGTTTAGAGCTCACCATTCAGCTGCGGAAAACTCAGTTTTTCCAGTTTCCGTGCTAACATTTTACAAATCCATCTCACTGAGCAGAGGCCCACATGACGCTGTGAGAGGACTCCCACTGGTTTCCACAGGCCTGGGATCAATCAGTTTTTACTCTTCTATTAATAACTTTGTGCTCAATAAAAAGCCTTAAGGAAAATTAAAAACCTTGGCTTCCACCATAACAAAACCAGTTGCTGACAAAGTTGCACTGTACCTCTTCTAAGCCAATACTAAAAGGGAAACTGTTAATTGCCATGAAAACTTCTAGTTCTTTCCCATCTTTCCAGCTTTATTTGAAAATAAAGGTACAAAAGGACAGTTTCAATTTTACCTTCTGATTAGATTCAGGTACCAAACAGGGGACATCTTTGTGGCGATCCAGGAATTGTTCAAAGTCTTCATCACTGATAACAAATTTCTCTGCTTCTCTCAGGGCATCCTCACCGCTGTTCTCCCCTTCGATAAGCAGGCACTGGAAGACCTGAAGACAGAAAGCACCTGGTTAAGATTTTCTGTTTTCACTTGCCTTGAGGATAAGCAACTGTCACCGCAACAAAAACCTTCAGCTGTCTCAGTAGCAATGTCTTTTAATTTTTCTGTCAGTGGAGCCACACTGACACAAATGGTGATAAGTGAATACTACACGAGGGGCACGGTGCAGATTTATTTTTAGCAAATTAACATTACATAGTTCTAAATGTAATTATACAGTCATGGTTCCTCATCAGGTTTCCACAGAAATCTTAACTGGTCTGGTCTTAATAAGGGCACAGATAATCAAAGCTCAAATAAACTTTTGATTGAACCTCAAATAGTATGGAAGTAAGTACTATGTACAATGCAGACTATCAAGTCAATCTTTATTCTTAAAGGTTTTAAACTGATTGGTGACTGCAAGTTTTAACTAGCTTCAGGTGGTCACAGAAAAGATAGAGATGACTCCCCAGAAACAAAATGTAATAACTTGTCTACTTAACAGCTCCCTTCTAAAGGCCAAGTCCTCAAATACATTTAGAATAGACTTTGGGGGGAAAAAGGGTGCTTTGCCATCAACATGCTCTGTAACCCCAGGATGAAAGTAGGCCAGGAGGCTCGGTAAAACATTAAAATGTCCTATTTTCCTTACACCCCTTTAGCAGGACCAAGATTTCACTTACAGTGATATTTTTCTTCTGGGAAATCATGTGTGTATACCAATTTCCATGAAGCAAATAATGAGAATTATTCCACAAGTTCTCCCATATTTATGTCACATTATCTCTACACATTTTCAGACTGATAACATAATGTGTTTAATACACTTCTAGTAGAAAATATCGTAATATATGCACACTAACCACTAATACTCTATAACAGAACTTTAATGTCTAATGTACACTTATATATTGCTACTGATACATTAACTCTAATGTATCATTGTACACTAACCTTTCGTCTTTTTCTCTACATCATGACACACTTTCAAATGTCAAAGATCTTCTATCCTATTCTTAGTATCATAAAAAAACTAGATCTACATATGCTGGAATAGTCATTTCCTGTAAATATCACAACAAAAAAGACATTTGACATATTGGGCTCCATTCAAAAGTACAGAAAGCGACAGAACCTGTCTCAACACTACATAACGCTGACAAGAAGCCTGCTACCAGCAGCCCAAGCTAGAGCTGGGAGACCTGACCGAGGTCATCAGAGGTTCAGACAACTCCTGGACTTCACTTCATCATTACTTTTCCCTGAAGAGGAAACTACGGTATGCACTACTTTCTTACCTTCCAGCGCACGGGGTTGAGTGCCTTGATCTGCTCGTTCATATCTTCCTCAACGTTAAATCTGTTGATCACTGAATTTATTTTGAAAGCAACGCCATACTCTCGGCACCACTGTCTCAGTTTATGCAGATTTTCCACGTGGTTCTTCTTTCCCTGACCACGGCCAATTAAAATGTTGACATCCTCATCAAAACTGTCACACGAAATTGCCAGAATGTCTAAGTATTCACCTGAAAACAAGTTTTAAAAACTGATTGATATTCAGTCCCTCAGTCACAAGCTGTCAGGACTCTGCCCACTTTCACTGCCTTGTGATCTGTCACAAAGTGCCAAGTAAATACAGTTCTGTGGAGCCATCGCATGAACCACAGAAGCCGCAGCAGCATCAAAACACGTATTGTGTGTGTGTGTGTGTGTGTGTGTGTGTGTGTATCCCCAGCGCTATGGAGATAGTCTGAGCTATTATTTTATTACACTATTATACCAAAGAGGCAATAGTAAAAACTGCTTATGTTCACAATGTATAATTAACAATATTTCACTGGTATTCACGTGTGGTTTGCGTTTACTGTAAATGAACCGCTAACAAACCATCTCCCACTTGCACCAAAACCCGTCTTTTGGGGAGGCTGCCCCGGGGAGGCTCCCAAACCACGCCAGTGCTTCCGGGCACAGTAGTTTTTCCTTACCGTACTTCTTGAACCACCGTTCTCTAATCAGGCTGCCGTTGCTAACAATGCTGACACTTGGTAGCTTCAGCTCCTGCTTGCAGAACTGGACCAGTTTGCCTACAAATTCGCCTCTGTCCTGAAGAAACGGTTCTCCCCCCGAGAAATTTATCTTCTCCATCCCTAGCAAAGGACCACAGAAAGATGCTGTGAACCTCTCTCCGCCTGCCTATTGCCCCCTCCTTCCACACGCCGTCAGGGCCCGACGGCAGCCACACGAAGAGGGACACCCCCACCCACCCCCCCCCCCAGGCTCACCCGCCTCCTCGAGCATCGCCAGCCCCCGCTTGGCCTCCTCCAGGGGCAGCACGAAGGAGGTCTTGGCCGTGTGGAAGCAGAAGCCGCACTTGTAGTTGCACTGCCGGGTGAAGTGGTAATTGACGCTGGTGGGCGTCGGGGAGGCGGCGTCCCGCTCCCGCCGGGGGCCCGGGGGGGCGGCGGGGCTGGGGGCCGAGACCCGCCGCCAGCCGGGCAGGGGCAGGGGCAGGGAGAGGGGCGACAGGCTCCAGCACAGCGCGCCCAGCCGCCCCCGCAGCGCCGCCAGCACCGCCCGCGCCACCGCCAGCGGCAGGCGGCCCAGCACGCCCAGCTGCATGGCTCGGCTCGGCTCGGCTCGGCTCGGCTCGGCTCGGCTCGGCTCGGCTCGGCTCGGCGCGGCTCGGCGGGCGGCTG
>JAVKLA010000017.1:11961179-11995109 GCA_034782735.1 Sagittarius serpentarius | reverse complement strand
CGGGTCCTGCCGCCCGCCGCCCCCGCCGTCCGCGCCCGCCTGCGGCAGGTGAGCGCCCGCCGGGGCTGCGGCGGGGCGGGGGGGGTGGCGAGGGGTTTGGGCTTTCCCAGCTTGACAGGGTGAGGCGGAGGCGGCGGGGACGGACACGGGACGACGACACAGGACAGGGGACGCGGCGGGTGTGAAGGGTCGCATCTCTCCTTGCAGTGCGCAGGGCGGATCCCGGAGGCCGGAGCGGTGCTCGACGTGCTGGAGCAGTGTCCCCAGCACCCGAAGAAGGGAAGTTTTCCCGTCGTCGTTTTCGAGGGGCTGGATGCCACAGGTAAGAGCAGCGTAGGGTTGGAGAAGGGCAGGTGAGAAATGGTTGGGAAGAGCAGCGCCTCTGGCTTCCAGCCAGGCGTTAAGGCTTAACGATTCCAAACGTCCTGGAAACCTGTGACAGGTCTGAAAGAACTAGTAAATTCCATTATAATTAGAAATTTATAATTACATATTCTAAATACCCGTCTGTCTTCTCTTACTTGTAAAAGATCAAACAGGCTGTGCCAATTTTCCTTCAGTGGATGAATTCCTTACCTATGTAAATGACAGAATACAAAGAGTGGAGCACTGGAAATTAAATTTCGTGTGCAGATGATGAAGCGTACTTTTACAGGAGAGTGTTCAAATAAATGAACTAAAGTAGTGTTAGTCTGGGAAACTGGCCGCAGTTTGTCTCAGAGAGAAATACTAGTTGCCTCTGAATAACTTTGTTTTCTGACTTTTCAGTTAAAGAGAATTGAAAATCCCCTCTGAAAAGAAAATACTCGGTGACAGCGTGGCAACGTCCATGTGAATTGTGACCTAGAAAAACAATGTAAATGGATATTTTGAGAAACTGCCGTGCATTTAATGCATTTAAGGGGGCGAAGACCGAAAGCTGGCAAGAGGGAGGGGTGGAAGGCCCTGAGAGTAGGAAGAGGAGTAGTAATGCCTGCAACCAGGCTCAAAATCATTTCCCGCTGAAAACCTTCTCACAAGATACTCAGGTTACATAGTCAGGTGTCAGAACACATGCTGGAAGTGAACAGATAGGAGCCTTTTTCAGTTTTTAAAGCTCAGTTGTGTCTGATATGTAATATAACTAATGTTTCCTTCTGTAAATGAAATGCAGGCAAAACCACTGTAACCCAGGCTGTGAGGGACATCCTGAATGGCGTTCTGCTGAGCTCGCCACCAGCTTGCATCAGCCAGTGGAGGACACTATTTGATGATGAACCAGCACCCATTAAAAGAGCCTTTTATGCTGCAGGCAACTACATTCTTGCTTCCGAAATAGCGAAAGCATCCACTCAGGCACCTGTGATCATAGACAGGTTTGTATATTTAAGAAGTCCTCTTATATCAGTGCCGTCGTACTGTCGTTCACTGTTACAAGCAGAAGTTGTTAACGATAAGTCTCTGGGTTTCTTCTTTTTTTACTGTTTTGTTTTGTGTTTTTTTTTTTAAGTACTACTTGGCAGATAGTCAGATAAATATTAAATCTTTTAAAGAATAGTACTTATGATAGCAGTAAGATGGGGGACTTCTGTCAGTGTAATACCCACAGCTGGCTTTAGGGCACATGAGAAGTGTTACACCTTCCGTTTGGAACAGTGGAGGCACGGGCTGCGCAGCCTGAGCCAAACCAGGGCTCTGTGACAAATCTGAGGAGCATGAGGGCTGCGATCTCTAAGGTGCGGCTGAGATACGGGTGGATTAGAATGACCGAGTTTTAGGTAGACTTACTCTTTGAGGATGTGAAGCCAGAAATAAGCTTCCCACTTTTTTTGGTTTTTCTTGTGTCGTTTCTTGTTTCCACTAACTGTGTAGGCAGCTTTCAGTATTATCCTTAAGAAAGAAGGTCCAGATGCACTTTGAAACCTCTGGCTTTTTACAGTAGACGTACTGTAGCCTCCTGCCCACAACACACATGCACAGAAGTTGTTGGCGTGGGTGGGAGTGCTATTTTTAACCAGCCGCAAACCCGCTGAAATCTATAAAATACAGTGCCTCACAGTGGTGGGAACGTTAAGTGCAAGTGAAATGCATTAATCGACTGTCTTCGTTCCCATGTGGCTGAAGACTGCATGTTCTCCACCAAATCTCTTGCGTGAAGTAGGGTGGGAACCACAAAAAAGAGACTGAGAGTACTGGGGTTTGACATATAGTGTAACTCTTCTTTTGACCTCACTCATTATATGAGAATACTTTCTCTTAATGGGAGTACTTGGAACACTCTTTGCATAACGTGTAATCTCTACCATATGTTTTAATTAATAATTCACAATAATTCTGAATATTGCATTGAGTATTATCACTCTGTTAAGAAATAGTGGATGACACAGAACTTTTCTTTACATTTCCCTTCAAAATCACAGTGTCACCTACCTCGTCGTTATTGCACTTGTCATTATCGTGACACCTGTCTCCTGTATTACTGAAGAATTAGTGTCCTCTTTAAAATTTCTCTCTCCGTTCTGTATTTTCCTGACAGATACTGGCACAGCACAGCTGCCTACGCAATCGCCACTGAAATAGATGGGAAAGTCCAGGATCTTCCACCAGCTCACGATCAGGTGTACCAGTGGCCTAAGGATCTGCTTAAACCCGATCTTGTTCTTCTTCTCACTGTTGACCCTGAGGAGCGAGTCCAGAGGCTTCAGCGTCGGGGGCTGGAGAAGACAAGGGAGGAAGCTGAGCTGGAAGCTAACACCTTGTTTCGCCAAAGGTACACTTTAGTGAGGAACAAGAGGATGGAGGCAATCTTGGCTCCTGTGGGATGAGTAGCAAATGTCCCACTCACATTACTGGGACGAGGCCTTCCTATCTCTAAGCTCTTGGGCTGGGGTTTTTTGGGAAAGGATTCATGGCTGACAAGGAGGGTAAATTCTGTCACTTCTGACTGAAAGTGTTTGAAAGCTGCAGGTGAAGAACTTCATTCTCCTGCAAAGGACCTTTGAGTCAAAATACTTGTATTTTGCTGCTTGCTGCTTTTATTGTAGCACCTTCCTCACTGAGGTCATGAAAGAGAGAGGCTTAAAAGTTCCAGAAATGGGAGGCCAGAAGTTGAAATGCGTAGCTTCCCCACAAAAGTCTGGAATTGAGCTCCAGATTAAGAGAATAAAATTTAGATCTCCTCTTGTAGATGTCTGTAGTTGTGCTAAGTGTCTCAGGTCCTGATATAGTCAACATTCAATGGAGCCTTCAAAGTGATTCAGCTCACCACCTGCTTGGAGCTCACTGATCTAAACGTAAGTATCTAGAGCCTTTTGATGTGATCTGAGACATCTGCATGAGGCTGGCAGATGTGATGAAGAACCTGTGGACGCTTTCTGGACCAGCAGCTGGAAGCTAAATGAGACAGTCCAGAGCATCTCAAGCAGTACTAGACACATGTGCTTAAGCAACTGAATTGCGCCCTGGGCACCCTGCTTCAGGGTGTGCTGAATTGCTGTCTAGGCTCCGCCAAATGCGTTGATTAGATCATCATTGTCTACAGTGGAAACTTAAATACCTGGTGCTTGTGTAGATACCTCAGCATAGACAGCTGAATGTTGGTGTCTGTATCTACAAATTGCAAAGCTGAAATCTGCCTCTAGGGTTTTAACGTTTCTGGTGATGGTGTACCTTAAAAATATCCATTGCTTAATTCTGACAGAAGCTCTGTGCGGACACACGGTTCATATAGTGGGACCTGCAGAGGGGTGGGTGAGCTAGGGAATGTGCTGCCATTTAAGAATCTTTCATGTTCTAATTCTGTTACTTCTTACTGCCGTCAGAAAGCCTTTGGTTATTTCTACTTGTTAACTACGTCAACCTGGAAGTGAGAACATCCAGAATCTTGCTTGATTTGTCTCGTGACTTGCAGCCTGAATGTTTGGCGTTATTAATTGTGGGAATACAGAAAATGATATTCGCATCCTCATTCACATCCTCATAGGCTAAATGTGGGAGAGTTCTGCATTATGAGAAGGCTTATAGTGTAAGCGAGGAGGGTTTCATCCTGTATTTCATCCCCCTATTCATCCGGTTAGCAAAGTTGATCAGAGGAAAGGGTTGGACAATGTGTCAACTCTGTAATCCATTGGCACAAAGCCAAGATCAGTCAGTGAGCACACCTACTCAATGCCATGCCATATAGTTCAGAGACACCTTAGCGGGCTCTGAAAAAATTAATTCAGGTGTTAGAAGCAGGCTGTCCACTGTACCCAGTGCTAAGCTGTAAAGAAAGAAATACTTTAATGCCATACCATGTGAATATGGATAGAGCTTTGGGAATCAGTGTCAAGGAAACCATGCACTTGGAGATTCGCATTGTAATAGTTAATCGTGGTTTATTGCTCTTTGCAGTAGGTTTCATTCGTAGCTTAATATTAGGGGTTTTTTTTCCTTTCTCTCTGCAGTGCGAACACTTTCTTCTGAGACTGGTGACTAATGCCATTTCATATCCCTGCAGTCTGAAGCTTCATTTCTCTTGTTTTGTTTTAAAATAGAGTTGAAGAGTCATACAGAAGGATGGTGAATCCTGCATGCCAAGAGGTTGATGCCAGCCCCTCCAAGGAAGAGGTTCTCAAGACAGTGCTACAACTAATTAAGAAACATTGTGCTTTGTGAAAGCAACTTCTGTGTAAAAGCACTTAAAAGACAATTTTTAGGGCACTTAAAACATACTTTTTTTACCCCTCTGGATTTGGTACCTGAAAATGCACTGTGATGTGTTTTGTCCCACAGAAGAATCTTTTTTTCCTTCTGTCGGCAGTTATCTGTGCAGGTTCTGTTTCACCATTGCCTACTGTACTTTTCTGTATAAGGGAAAATACTACTCACATGTTACTCGGCATTCTTAGTCAAGCCACAAACATACTACAGTCTGTTGGGTCTGGCTGAGATGGAGTTGATTTTCCCCATAGTGCTGCGCTCTGTACGGGCAGCTAGCACGGTGTTGGTAACAGCATCAGGGCTGTCTCTCCAACATCCTCCCCCCCCCAGTATGCTGGGGCTGGGCAAGATCTTGGGAGGGGACACAGCCAGGACAGCTGACCCAAACTGGCCAAAGGGGTATTCCATACCACATGACGTCTGCTCAGCTATAAAAGCTAAGTAAAAGGAGACGGGAGTGGGGGCATTCGTTATTTACATTCGTCTTCTGGAACAAACGCTAATTGTACTGAAGCCCTGCTTCCTGAGAAGTGGCCGGACGTCGCCTGCTGATGGGAAGTAGAGAACAAAATCTTTTGTTTTCCTTTGCTTTCATGCACGACCTTTGCATTTGCTTTTGCTTTTTTAAACTGTCCTTATCTCGACCGACGAGCCTTTCGTTATGTTTTCTCTCCTCTGTCCAGCTGAGGAGGGGAGTGATAGAGCGGCTTTGGGGGGCACCGTAGCGTCCAGCCAGGGTCAACCCAGCACATACAGTCATGTACGAAGTACCTCAGAGTGCTCTCTGACACTGTGACATTTCAAGACGCTATCGTGTTGCATCTTCATCACCAGGAGAACCTGCTCCCGCATCTGTTGTGTACCAGAACTCGCTGGACTGCAGCAGG
This sequence comes from Sagittarius serpentarius, assembly GCA_034782735.1. NCBI lineage: Eukaryota > Metazoa > Chordata > Aves > Accipitriformes > Sagittariidae > Sagittarius > Sagittarius serpentarius. The sequence goes on along the minus strand of JAVKLA010000017.1, from coordinate 11,989,542 downwards.
AGCACTAGGTGCCCAAGGAGAGGCTGAAATGTCATCCAGCAGTAAAACAATAAAATGATCCTAACATTTAGGCACAGACAATCCAGCAGCCCCGTGGTTACTGGAATAGAGGATGAGCAGCTGCTGCTGTGATGGGCATCCTGGAAAAAATGTGTCGTAAGTGAGGGCCAGTAAGCACCTAGGCCTCTAAGTAATAAGGTCCAAGCCTGTCAAGACGTGGAACTGAAGTACCAGTTCATTTCAGAGGGAAACGGGAGAATGCTGGCATATTAGAAACAGAGACCTGAGGAGAACCTGAAATTAAAAACATTTTACAAATGATTGCTGAAATATTTTTCTACAAACATTTTCTCTGTCATATTAAGGTCTGTTAATGTGATTTTGTGTTCTTTTGAGAGAATGTGAAATGAAAAACTGCAGAGAATCTGGGTGATGGGAATGATTGTACCTTTTTACTTCACCTTTTCTTTCTTGTTTTTGCACGTCGAGCGTGGAAGCAGGCTACCATCACGATTTCATCCTGCAAAGGCTTATTTTTAGGTACATTAGTTTCACTATTGTTACTCCTAAGTGTGACACTAAACATATGGATAAGCCTTTGTGGGGTCAGAAATGAACTGCAGATCCAGAAAGAACATAACTAAAATGCAAATTTGATTTAAACCACTGTTTTTACTTCCTTTCCTGTGTTAAGCAAGTGCAATTATCAATGAATCTGTCCTGTAAAAAAAAGTGTACTCAGTACTGTAGTTCCTATATCCAATCTGTACATGCAAGGTGATAGAAAGAAAAAATTCTAAAAATACATTTTATTCATGCACTGTTTAATGTTCGTGAGTGTGTGCTATTAATATAACACATTTATACATACTGGTAATGTACGCTGTTGTATTTGGTGTATTATTTGTATAACAGTAGCCTTGGGATTTGCCATACATGCAGACTGCAAATACATAGTTGTAGGTGCTCCACTTATTTTAGAAATTATGAAGCATGCAGGTATTCAGTCCTGGATACGGGAAATTCACATATAGAGGGCATCACTGCACATGGACGTTTAGGATACAAATAGCGTGCCTGCCTTAGCTTTTCCAGGTAAGAGATCACTTGGCCCCGGGAAATGCCACTAAATGCCTTTTCTCCTTATACAAACTTGCACATGAAGCCAGACTGCCTGGGTTTTGATGCTGAGGTCTTAAAAGTGTAGGTTTGTATTTAAAAGAGTGCTGATAACATGTATGCAACGAGTGGCATCAGACACTATTAATTACACACGTGCAGTATATATTCATAGTTCGTGTTTGTCTTTAACCCAAAGCTACTTAGGCAGACTAACAGAACAGCAAAGCAAGACAGACCAAACCTACGTTCCCTTTCTCATGTCTTTGTTAGAATCGAAGGTCTGCAAGAGGTTGTGTGCCACGTGCAGGATGTTAATGTGTATAATCACTCCCACGCTTCCCATTTCTCTGGCATTCCTACCACGTTTTTGTCCATAGCGTCTAAAAAGACTGCACTATTACTTTAATTTACATTTATAACAAATGTAGAGGTTTGTCACTGGCTGCTGAGACGCAGGCAGGTCTGGGAGAGGAGCAGCAGGAATACACGAGCGCCGGCCGTCGCCCGCCCAGCAAGAGCATCACCCGCTTCATGTGTCAGAAATGGGCAGTTTGATGGCCTCAAGAGGTCAGGATTTTGGGTTCAGTGCTTAAAAGTCTTGAAGCTCCAGATATTTCTATGCAGATTCAGAAACGTAGGCTGTTTCTCGGTAGATAAAACTTGGTTTTTTGCAGCTTTGGAGTGTGGTCGTTGTGTAAGACTGGGAGGTTAGCCTGTGACACAGGGCTGGCCCGTGGCCACCAGCCTGTGCCACGCAGTGCCAAGCGTGGCCAGCCCCTGGGGCAGCCCTGCTCGCCGGCAGCCGGCCCTTTCTGCAGGCCAGGCGTTTGCTAGCACAGCCGAAGGCTGCTCTCCGTCCGTCATCCTCAGGGCAGAGGATGTGGCAAAGCCTGTTTCTTTTATTACTACCCCAGCAAATTTAGTAATTTGAGAATTTACTGGTTTACTAGTACAGACCTAGCTTTAGGACATGATCCTGCAAAGATCCTGATACTACAGTCCTCAGAGCATCTGGGGTCTTAGACCAGTAAAGTACGCACACAGAAACTTAATTCCCAGCTTCTCAATAGTTCTGTTAAAGTCAGTGAATGCAGCCCTTACTGAACAATAAATGCCATTTGTAAATCTCAGGTGTTTCTTGAAGTACAAAACTATATATTTTTTGGCCCAAATTAAGCTTTGTGTACTTTTTAGTTATTAAAAATGCCTCCAAGAGTTCTAGATGAGAGAATTTGGCAAGAAATTTTATTTTGTTTCATTTCATTTTATTTTATTTTATTTCATAGAACTCCCCTTTTTTCCTCAATTTTAATATCATTTGCTTCCATTTTTTTGGTCTAGAGGGGAATAGATGCTTACATAAAATGGTATCCAGTTGCCTAAACACAGACATCCGCAGACAGCTAGTCTCCCCAAGGTATCTGAGACGTCTGCGTGGGGCTGCCAGATATGACACGAGACATTTGGTTGAGCTGTTGATCCGCAGAGGGGCAGCTGGAGGCCTGCAGGGTTACCATATGGTGCCTAAAATGGCACTATTCGCCCATTTAAGCAGCGAGAAAGCAGCAGCGCAGGCTCTTTGGGCTGCGCCTGTATTAGCAGGTGGCCTGGGCTAAGTAGGGCAGATCTGTAGCACAGGGGAGCTGGCGCAGAGGAGCCGGTGTGTGCCCTCCAAGTATTTCAGAGATTTGTTTCAGACCAGTTCTAATCTGGCCACGTTGACTGGTCTCGTGCTAGCGGCTGTAGCGCAGTAAGTGTGCTCCTATGCCAGATCTTTTGGGTTAGCTTTGTCTGGATGGAGTCCAGCTCGCAGACGCCGAGGACCGTTTCACGCCGCGAAGCAAAGCGAGGTGAGGAGGGGTGGTCAGGAGGAATGCTTCAGAAGTGCGTTCCTCATCCAAACTGAAATGCTTATGTGGATGTGTTACGTAGATGTGATGTAGAAGCAACATGTATCTCTTGGAAAGAGTTCCTTGGAGCCAAAACGGACTTTGGGTCCTGTTTCCTCAGTGTCCCGACTGAGGGCTAACCTGGAACCTGGAGCTCCGGCTCCTTTTGGTCCATGCTCCCTGCGGGGGGTAACCACCGGGCGGGAGCAGGGAAGGGTGGGTTTGGTGCGTGCTCGGCCTCATCCTGCTGTAGCATGGGTTGTAGCCGTGGTGCTCACCCCGGGTTGGGAGTAGTAAGTGCTGATGCTAGCCTGAGAGGCGAGGAAACCACTTGTGAGCAAATACCAAACTTCAGCAGTGAAATGTAAGGCTGGTGTTCAGCCATTCCCCTCCCAAAAACGAAGTTTGCAAGACAGAGACTAGTTCCCCGGAGTCAGGTGCTAGCAGGTGACATGCAGCCTTTTTCGGAAGACATGAAATATCTATCTCCATTACAGATACAGTTTCATAGTCATCATTTGTACCATTATTTTCTGTAGAGCTAACGAGCAACTTCATATACAAAGTGAAAAATTACCCTTTTCAAGCCCAGAATAAACAAAGGCCCCAAAGAGTTTTTATTTTTATTTTTATTTATTTTTATTTTTATTTTCCTTTTTTTTTTGAAGGAAGGAATAATTGCTAGTTGTCTGTTAAAATTCATTAGCTTTTTCAGTCCCAGTTCCCTTGTTTTCTTAATTTGAATATTTGAAGAAACACATAAGACCGAATTGTTGCTGCAGGGGGCTGCACTGACTTTGATCTTTTAAATGGGAAGCTATGTTCAATAAAATTAAATCAGCTCTTTTGTAAAGACAAAGATCGTCACCCTCTGGCTTAATTTAACTAAACAGATGTAGGGTTTATGTAAATATACAGTCATTGTAATGTGAAACAAAAGCTAGTATACCCTGCCATTAGTGTAAAAATGCGTTCTGTGTTACCAGCTGGTCAGTCACGACCTTTTATTCAGCCATAGAGATGGTGCACGTCATGTACTCCAAAGCAGGGGAAATACGACGAAAAATGTTAGGTCCGCAAACTCATTGCTTATGGAAAGAACCAGCCAGATAAAGCCCCATTTTAGGCAGGCGGCAGGTACAGAATGAGCTCCAGCGGGGTAATTTACTTTTTCTGCTGCTCCCCCCCTCCCTGGCGCCAGCTGTACAGGCGAAAGGTTAGTGCAGTCTGCCTGTTTGCTCGGGCTTGCGGTTTTCTTCCACGACAGATGCTGTAATCAAGCAAGCACAACTTTGCTTGAGAGGACGGAAGGCAGAACTTCTGCAGAGGGTCTAGACCACCTCCTGCCGCTGTAAGTCTGCTGGGCCGGTGACCCCGAGGCTTTTGCTGGTGATACGAACGCTCTTGTAGAGGACCATTTCCAAACAAGTCTTCCCTGACTCTAGCGGTATCCGTCAGACTTGCATGAGGTTGGAGTGGTAAGTAACGAGGCACCACGCTAGTGAGTCCCACCTGCTGACGCAGGCAGATTTTGGTGCATTGACACACAGAAGATACTGCGTGGCTGCTGTCTCTGGAGTCTGGTCTGTACCCAGCTGCATGTACTCCTTGTTCCCAGCCTGCAAGCTTTTGGGGTGAGTGCTCCATTCCACGACGGCAGCTCCCAGAAACTTCCCTTTCCCTCCTGCCTTCCGAAGTGCTGGCAACACAAGCTTCAGACACTCCTGATACCCATCTTGTCCCTCCAAAAAAGAAAGCCTCGAACGTCTTAAGACTATTTTTAGTTTTCACTGCAAAATGGGATGCAATTCTTCTGTGTCAAGTTGGCAAAAATGTCTCCGTGCTAATATTTTCATCTGCGCTTTCTCACTCTACAACAATATTTTACTGGAGCTGATTACCCATGTGCGTGTGTTCTCAAATGGTCTATAGAGACATTCCTTAATAATGTAGTTCATGTATTATTTTTGTGTACTACATACGTGTATTGCCTCAAAAATATGGGGTTTGCCCTGCTTTTCCATTTTCCACATGAGATTTGTTTGGCAAATGGAATATAGACAATTTTAGCGAAGGGAAAGCACTTACAGTCAGCTTTTATTTAGCAGTTCCCAGCTTCTGAACTGCCGTTGGGTTTAACTGTGGTATTTGGGATCAGAAGCTTTTAACCGGGTCTGACTCTGCTTCCCCGTAGCAGCACAGCTCTTTAGCTACCAGCAGCATTCCCATATGACTCCTGTAACACAGCGAAGGGTTCAGCTCTCGAGTTCATCTGCCTTACAATTACAGCTGCCTTCCTTGGGGGATGCATCATCTGTGCAACAAACTGCTCTCAAGGTACTGTAAAAAGCCTCTCCTTTTTCTGTGTGGGAGTTTCACTGAACAGACAGCTAGGAAATGATCTGAATGTGGGCTCTGCATAGGAAATGAAAATTTATTTATCTGCAGCTGCAATTCAAAGGAAGCACCTATATGTAGCATTGCCAGCGGTCGCCAAAAATAGATGCACTTTCTCAAAGTGTTTGATCTGAGGAAGAAATCGCTTGGCATTTTACAAAGGTTTTCCTATAAATCTGAATCTGTTGGGACAAAACCTGTTGCTCACGTAAGTCTCCAGAGACACTGGATCTACAAGGTGGTTTTTCAGGATGATTTCACGATATTCAGAAGGGACAGGGGTTGCTACCCTCATCTTCTTTTGCAAATTAGTTCTTTGGGCTGTCCTTTTCAGGGCAAAACAAAAGAGCAGCTGCAGAACTGTCCTGGAGGAGGGGAACAGAATGGTCTACAGCCACTTGTACGTGCAAATGCGCCGGCCAGAACAGTCCCTGATGTCCACCCTGATCACAGAGCCCTGGGACACTGTCCATGCCTCAGAAACCTAATCAAACAAAATTGCAGGAGGCTGCAGAAAGCCCCTCAGGGAGGACAAAGGAAAACAGGAAAAGTCTTCCGACACAAACAAAACAACCTGGGAGTTGCTTCGAGTTTGCAGCCCACCAGGCAGAGGGGAGAGCTGAGTCAGAGGAGAGGGCTGTGCTCAGCCCGTGCCGTAATGAAGATTGAGGCAGGAGAAATGGGGGATATTTAAACAAAAGGCAGGCTCAGAGGAACACACATTTCCCTCCTGAAAGGTCACGCCACAAAAAGCACAGTAAATATTCCGTATGAAATCAGCAATGGAAAAAAATGAAGAAAATGCAAAGGGTAGAGGCATTTCTGTTTCAAAAACCTCATGATCTTATGATAGAATCACACTGATGCAAGACTGCAGGATTGCAAGGATGCAAGGATGCTGGGCTGGATGCACACCATCCTGAACTGTGCGTATGTGCATGTGTGCGTGTGTGTGTGTGCGCACGCACATCCGTGCTGGGGGAAGGCATAGGAAATTAAATCTGTCTCTGAATACGTGGCTTAGTTATATGACAGGCATTTTGTCAAATGCCTCCTGCCTGGAAGTTTCACGTGCATCCCTAAGGAATGGCAGCTGTGGGTCGGTGGATCCCAGAAGTTCACGCAGGCTGCCTGTGTAGCTCACCAGTGGGGAGAAGTGACCCATGCATAACCTGATCCATGCAAGGGACGCTCCAGTGGGTGCGATGCTCCACATACATTGTTTCACCTCCCTAGGTCTGAACGCCTTTTAGCACGCTTCTAAAACCACTGCATATGTTACTCACTCTGCACTGTGATCTCTTAGTAGAGCGTGACTTCTCTCACACAGGAAAGGTGAAGGTGGTGATTTCCTAATCTTCTCCCCACAGGGCCACAAGAGCAAGAACACTTTTATTCCCAAGGCAATTTTAGCCTGACTCTTACCAGAGAGAAGAGACGAGGGATTGAACCTCTGGAGGCAGAGTAAGGATCTGACCCGTGATTATGTCTTCCCGCAACGTATTTTGTCAAGCCGTTGTACAAAGGAAGAACATTTCTGTCCCTGTGCTCTCAAGGTCGGTGGGTGAGCCCTGGCCGGTCTTTCCGCTGGAAGGATCCCACCAAGGTGAGGTTGCACTCCTGGGCAGATGTGAGTAATGCAGCTGATAGGGGGGAGGATTTAATATGGACCTCCTGCTCAGTCTTTCCACTTTGGTACTTTTGGAGACTTTTAAGCCGTGCGTAATTGCTGTAATGAGTTCCTTGATCGAAGTCTACACTCTGCATGTAAAATGCAGGTACCTCATTCAGACTTCTGACTTCATCTTTGGCAGACAGATAGCAAAAAAATGATGATCGAGTTTTAGAAAACATCAGCAATAGGGATGGGAGGAGTGTTTTGCACACGATTAAAACTGTAGCAGCCCAAGAAACTGCTCAAGAAGCTTCTGAAGCTCAACTTCTCTCATACGTATACCTCTCCCTGCCTTCACCCAGGAGTATAAATGCTGAAGCAATGAGAACTCCTGCTCTCAGAGGGGTTTGTATCAATAAAATCACAACAGGCTTGAAAGCTTTGCAGGAGGCTTGTTCTCACCATTGTTTCATCTCTGTTTGAGGGTTTGTTTTTGTTTTGTTCTCTTCCTCAGCAGCTGTACTTACTGAGAGAGAAATGAATATATTGTAGATGGTGTTGGTTCATATCCCGCAGGAAAAATTGTAGAGGTAAGTGATTTTAGCATTTCCCATTGCCAGGTTAAGGAGCAGAAAATAGCAGCAGAATTGGAGGTATTGACATGGGAGCGGCTGAAGAGATGACCAGTGGGAAGGAGGAGTGGAAAGATTTCTGTAATCAAGCTCTTTGTTCTAGTTCCCACCCTATAGAGAAACAGCTTTTAGTAAATATCAGACCTTGCTTTACCTTGGTTTACAGTATCGGGGAGAAAATAGACGGGAACGTACTAGCACACTGCAGGAGAAAAGCAAATCACGTCCTTTGCTTCCAGCCGCGCCAGTGGTACGGCCAGTTGTGACAGGGAAAGCCCAGAATTCAGTTTCAGTAAATCAAGCAGAGCTGGGGCATCCCCAAGTCTGCGGTTTGCTTTTGTCCGCGGGGACTGGGGTTGCGTTAGTGTTGCACGCACAGCCTGTGGAGCGGGGGTAAGTCACACAGGTCGGGATCTGGGTCTGAACTCCTTCAGAGGTCATGGCTGCTTCGCCTGGGGATTTTGGGTTAGGTCCATTACGGATTATCGCTCTGAGCTCTGGCATTCTTTCTCAGTGTGGAATTAACAGGATCCACATGGTGGATTTGGAATCTAATATTCAGATGTGGAGAGCCCCGGGCACTAAGCCCCCAGTCTTTAACAGGAGCTGTGCACATGCTGAGGCTCAGGCTAGCAGGTCCTGCACATTGGTCAGCGGTGAGAAAGCGTTTCAGGCACTCGAAGAGGTTTACGGCCTCACGATACACTCATTTTCAAGTGCTTCAATAGGAAGAATCAAATATTTGAAGCAACGGGGTTGTATGGGAAATATTCAAAGGAATTTCAAAAGACCTCCCTGTCCTCATAATCTGTTCTATAGCACGAAAGGGCATGGAAGGAACAGCATTTCTTTTAGACAAATCTCTCTTATTTCTTTTGTCGAATGTTTTCTTTTGTAAGGGCTGTCTGCCCATCCCGGACAGAAGTAGGGATCTCGGATTGCATGCGTTTTCCATCACCAACTGTCTGCCTGCACGCGTGACCTATTGATGGCCCTGGCGATCTGTGCGAAGACTCGTACAGAAAGGAGCGCTGCCTCTTGACATTAAGATCCTCTTTTTTGACCTCCGGAAAAAGGACTTTCGGTGTGAATTTGGGGAGTGAGTTTTGCCTGAGGCAGGCTCCTGTACCGTGAAAGCTTCCCCTTGCAGGACCGCAGGGGCCTGAAGGGAGGTGCAAGCAGCTGGGTTCCCCTCCACGAAGCCTGGGAGGAGGTGGGGAGGGAGGGCAGAGCCCCAGCGACCCAAGGGAGGAGGTGGCTCTGGGTTTTGGCAGGCTCCCTCAGACATCTACAGACCCCGGGGCTCTATCTGCAGGGCGGCCGACATCTGACGAAACAGTTTGCTGGAACCTCGCGGACTTTCCTGCCGCTTGCCCAGATTTCCCCACACGGGCAGCGGGTCTGGCACGGGCGACGTGACCAGTCTGGTTTCAAAACGCACCGTGCCATAAATCCCGTCGAAGGGGGAAGCGCTGCGGATCCGACGGCGGGCCCCGACCCGCCCGCCTCGCTCCGTTTGCCTGCCTAAATCTGTTGGGGTGCCGGTTCCTTTTAAGTTTCTCTCCTTTACGCCCGCTATTAACCCAGCGTATCAAGCACGCTGGCGCCTAGAGGGAAGCCTGCCGCACGCTGGGTCAACGCTGCCTCTCCTGAAGCTGGCCGCTTGCAGTTCTGCTCGCCGTCCTTTCGAGTCGGTGTAGAGATAATACAGAGCCACGAGAGGGAGCGAGCGAACCGAGTAAGGCAGTTCGGGATTGGGGAGGGGGTTATAGCTCTGGGTAAGCACGGTCAGCTTTAGCGGGCTAGGGACACAGGAAAGGTAAAGAGCTGGAAGAACGGGGCGGAGTGGCTCAGAAAGCATATGTGGTTGTATTAAAAGGTGGAAACCCAAAAGATAGTTTAAAGCCATTTTGAGACATGTGGTAGGAGGTTGGTTGGTGGGGGGTTTTACGATTCTTGATTTCTTTTTGTAGAGAACGCTGGCTAAGCTGCCAAATGGCATAAAGATGTAGCTTTTACAAGTACCTTTATATCATCCCTCTAAGAGAAAGGGAAAAGGGGAATATTAAATAAGGTGATTAATACGACCCTCAGTTGCACAGAATTTAAACACAATAGTTTATCTTTACAACAGCACAGCTGAAGCAAGGTTTGCCGTTTCTCTCACTGCTCTCTTGTGTGGCTGTGAGCAAATCGCCCAAACCCAGATCCTCAGGGATAATTAGGTATCTAATACTCAGAAAAAACTGCAGAACTGAAGTACATAAATAATACTGTAGTCCTATTTCCCCTATGCCCCATTTTCTGTATGTGTCTGAAATGAATGCGTTACAACTTCTTCCGCTCACAGAGAAACTGAACATGCTCAAAACACTAAAGAGCGTAAGAAGATTATATGTTGCAGGTACCTGGGGCTCAGGGGCTTTGATTGCTACAACTAGCATAAAATAACTGTTGTTTTTTTTTTTTTTTTAATGATGTTATTTTTTGTTCCAGTGCATCCTAGGCTAGTTTTTGCATGCAGCCATGCAGAAGGCGTGCCACTGAGGCTACAAGCCAGGTATTCTGATTAAAAGTCAAGATCCCCAGAGCTCTGCAGCGAGGCACGCACGGCATTGATCCGGCTTCCTATTACAGACCTGTCTTTTGTGTCTCCCGAGTTTTATCAGTTTGCTTTATTGTAATGGGTTCGTTCAGGCTGCAATAATTAAGGGCGTGTCAGATTTTTCCATAATACGATCTTATTTTTCAATGAGCTATAAAATTTCACTCTTGGCTGCAGCTTGACATGTGTAGTTGAGAACCTGCTGCTTTTAAAGCATTTTTTAATGCCTTGAAGCATTCTTTGAACCAAATTGGGCAATTAAGAAAAAGGGGACTGCACTCCATAATACGCTGGTTCTAAAAACCTCTTTCAAGTCAGTAGGAATTCCTCCCCCTCCTTCTCCTGATATCTTTCAGGCCACAAATAATGGCAGGAGTCATATGAATCGCTGGTGTTAAAGATATCACAAAATTTCATTGTAGAGCTAACATGTTAGCTCCACAGCTAAGGTTGTATTGAGTTTTGATTTTAAATCAGGGGAGAAATTTACTGTTGAAAAACAAGTTGCAGTGCCTCAAAAATGACATGTACTGTGTAAGTCCATGCCTCTTCCAAACAGTGTAAATAGTGGTATTTATGGTGAAAGCTGCCTGAAACATGTCCTTTTAAGACCTCATTTTTAGTTCCTCATAACTTCGCCAATCTTTCTGGGTTGAAATATCGCCTGCAGCGTGCTTGCCCCAGGGTGAATGCTTTTGGAGAAGTGTTAGAAAAACATCCAGGAAAAACATTGCAAAAAGGGCGCACTGATTCCCCGGCATGGCACGCAGGAAAAGACGAGTTGCTTCACCCATTTTAGAAAGTTTCAGCCACCATTTTGTTGAAGGACTCTGGCATCTCCATGGTTTGCACTGCATCTGAAAGCCGAGTTGTGGGCCACTCCTGACTAGGTGTCAGAAACATGCCTGTAGTGGTCACCCCAAAAAAGGTATCAACATCTGGCCAAGTCATAAGCCTCTGCAGCCTTTCAGTTCACTGCAGTTCAGAGGAGGCTTGTTAAAGAGACCCGATGTTCCTGTCGGTGAGCACGGTTTGACGTGGCTGAGCAGAGCTCTCCCCGCACCCTCATCGCCCGTATCCAGCATCAGGCATGATGGCACAGGGCTGCCTCTGCCAGCTCTCCCAGCTCACCGCTGGAGCTACTGGTCAGTTAGAAGAAGAGCTCTGCGGTATCAGCCTAAGGATCAAAAAAATTGGGATGGGCCAACAGCAAGGAGCTACATACTTGAATGTGCACAACGGAGGACCACTCTCTGTACGGAGCCGAGGGGCAGAGCTCGTCGTCCTTTGAGGCTCAATCTGCTGGTGGACGAGACGGGACTCACCAGGTTGAGTCCGACAAAGTGTTTTCTTCTATAGCCCCACCTCGCACACTACAGGAGATGGATGGGATTCAGGAAATGGATCAAGGCAGGGATTTAGTGGAGCCTTGTTAAAAAGGACCCTCGTCTCACAAGAAAAATGGAAAGCAGTGAAGGGCTTGCAGCCACAGGAAGGCTGGATGGGTCGTTAAAGCGGAGAGTGACACCCAGTCCTGCCCTCTGACTGTGAAGCCCCACGCAATCTGCAGCGGGGGATAGAAATTTTCTCCCCAGCGCCTCCAAAGAAACAGTCTGACAGCAGATCCATTGTGGGGCTGTTTTTTTTAAGTAGATATCAAATTCGGAGCACTATGCCTGGACAACATTCGGACCCCAGAGCTGTCCCCTGAGGAGCCCCCTCCTTCCCCCAACACATGGCTCGTCCCCTGCCAGTCGCCTCCATCCTTCGCTTTGCGCGGGCAGATGGGCCAAGGCAGGGGCCGGTCCAGCCGAGCCCCAGGGCTCTTGCAGGGTCAGGTCACCCTGCGTCCCTGGGCGAGCGGCATAAATCGCTTGTTTTTTCACAGGTGGTAACTAAGTGTGTGTGTGTTGCTCATTGGAGTGCCTGCCAGGGGACATCTGGTGTCTGGTCTGCAGCAACGCTGAGCTTTTGGGGTGACAACTGGAGCCCGTGGGGATTATGCTCGGTGTAAATAAAGTGCCCTATGATAAATAAAGTGCTGGAAAACAACACTGGCTGAGAAATCTGGGAGTTGGCGTTTCAAATCAGGATTTAACAAATGAGGAGAAGGTTTTGATGTGAATATTTTTGCCTTTCTCCCCATCCATAGCGGGAGAAAGGTGAGAACTATTCATGTCATAAGGATGTTATCAGGGCAAATCCGTTTGGGAAGCATTTGCATACTATCCTGATGGAGCCATAGACAAATTCGCCACAAAATGACTGATTTGTTTCCCACGACTAAAGCTTTCTGCAGGGATATTCCACTGAAGTTTCATTTCGAAAAAGGACAGTAAAAGTAAAACTGTCAATATTTTTCAGCACAAAATACACACAGTTTTCACTACAAACTGGGGAAAAAAAAGTTTTAGTTTGTTAAAAAATGGCAACTTGGCTTTACCCAGGATTTCTCCCCTCAGAATTGGTTAAAAAAAAAATATGTTTTTGCTTCAGTTTGTGTGGAAACAGTTTGAAATGTCAGCAGCTTTGCCTAATTTAAAAAAACCAAACCAAACCAAAGCAAACAACCAAATAATTCTGAAAGAGATCTATTATTTTGAGAAAGATCTAGAAGTTCTTTTTGTCAATGGCTACCTTCTGATGACTTCAGTGGTGCTAGAATTTTCTGCTTTGATCTTGGAAATGCATCCATGGCATCAAAGTGTGTGAGGTCCTTAGTAACAGCGTTTCTGCTTTCAGATTTGCATAAATCCAGGAAAGAGCATAGCATTAGAGCTCAGCGTCAGAGATTAACAAGGTACCATGTTTAAGCAAAGTGTGATTATTGGTGACCAAAGGGGATAAAGGAATACATGCGAATAAATCAAAGGAATATAAATATTAATAGTGATCAAAATAATAATAAAGCATAATTCTGACAGCTTCTGAGGAATGAGGATCTGTGATTCTTCTTGAGATGAAAATCAGGATTAAGTCAAATAAATTAAAATGGCATGGATGACAAGGGCATCAGACCCACGTTTTTCCAGACAGGCAAGAAGCAGCTTGTAGCAGCACTTCAAAATGGTGAAAAAAATTTGAGTAAATTCTTATATGAAACATAAACGTGAATCTAGGCAGCAAGAATGAAAACATAGTTTAGAATGGACAGTAGTTCGGACAGGGTGATTTTCTTCAGCAGTGTTGCTCTGGCATATGTAGTTGTTTTATTCAAAGAATACACACAGTTTGAAGTCATTGTGTCTTTCATTGAAGACAGATCAGGAAAAATGCCTTATAAAAATATTTCATATATTTTCTAAATGCTTTACTGCTGCCAGAATCGGCAAGGGTGCATTATCTAGAGTGCAATCAAATGTCATGCTAGAAAAGCACTAAAGCCTTTTTAATTAAAAACGTCATAAAGGCTTAAGTAAAATTATAACTGCTGGTTACTGTAATCTTCTCAGAGGGGTACTCGTGTGTGTGCATGTGTGCTTGTGCCTGTGCGAGGGCGGGTATGCGAGTGTGCTGGGGCGCAGCAGAAAACGAAACCTGTGCAAAGAGTGAAGAGCAATGTCTGCAAGCGTTCATCTGAACTTGGAGCTGTGCATACGCTCCAGCTGGACTCTTTAACCCTTTCACGCTCCCGCCTGAACGCGGCACAGCTTCTCAGGCTGACATGCGCAGCAAACGCTGTGAGCACGGTCAGCACAGCTGTTAAACAGGATGTGAATTTTGCAATGAACGTGTGATTTAAAAACTTTTAAGGGGCCATTCCCGTGGGCACCATGCTACATGTGCAATGTGCCTTTGCCCCTCTTGCTGCTGGGCTTGACAGAGGAGAGGGAAGTGGCACTCCAAAGTCAGTGGAGATCCAGGCATTTGCGACAGCCAAAATCTGAGGCAGGACATCTCAAAATTGCTCAAGGCAGAGTGAGAGCAGGCAGCTGCCCCGAGACAGGCTATTCCACCTTATATATACTCCCCAGCTCCAGCCTCTGCACAGGGGTTATGGGACCGTTACTACTTCCAGGCATGAACTGCTCCCACCCAGATAAAATTGCTGCCCCTGTTCCCATCCCAGCAGTAGCAGGAAAGGAAAGAATTTCCATCTATAGCTCTCTGCTGCTTTTTCTTCCTTCCACACTTTTTCCTTCAACACCCCCTTACCTAAGCTCCCTTCATTGAAATTTTTGCCCCCTTCAACCTTCCTGTCCCCTTTTCCACTCCTCCCCACCCCCAACCCCAACATAGACTCTGCCAACACTCTGCCACCAACAGTGACGCTGAATTTTGCCTTGAAAAACAATGTGAAGTTATAAATACCCTGCTGCAAAATTCAGAATTCCCACTTTACACGTGCTTGGCCATTACATTAACCAGCCATGTAATTTCCAAAACTAACCATTGTCATGTTAACGCTGACAATTCAGGCATAATGTAACGGTGGAGATTTACCCTTTAAAGGACAAACTGTGGCTTTGCTGTGAGACCCATGCAAAGGGCTGGATAATGTCACATTGCCCCAGCAGCAGAGTGCAAGGCGAGCTGAGCCACCGCGCGCCCTGCTCGAGCAGCCACTCACAGCACAACTTTTCGTGGGGTGTCCGAGTCCTCTTGTTCCCCTCTTGTGGCTCTGGAAGTTGCACCACAGTTTGGCCCCAAGAAAGTTCACACATTTTAAGAAACAAATTGCTGGAGTGTTCTGTCCTTTTGTTACAAATTCACTGAAACAAACAGTTTGATGCATCAGTACACAACTAATCACCCAGAGCCTGGTACTCTCTGCTGTGTGTATGTGTATTCTGGAAGCACTGAGACAGAAAAAGTGCACCTCGTCATCCTGCTCTTTTTTTTGACTGTACAACCTTTTACTTTTCTCATTTTAGACAAAATGTTGGCCAGGTTGACTTCATCCAGGTGCCTCACCGGCATGCTCCCCTCAATGCATTCTCTGGCTGCGTTATCAGGTGTTCAATGTAGAAGATTTAAATTTAAAAAAAAAAATTAAAGAAGGTCTTTTCCCACCTGTAAATTGTCTGCTGCTCCACCACAAAAACAACTGATGGCCAAAATGAGTGAATGGGACAGATTTCACCTACTACTGTGAAGCAAATACTGTTTCTTAAGCAGTGGTATCTTTCGTTCTACAGTCAACCTGTTCTTCTTGTGCCACCAAAGTAATTTTAAATCATTTTGATTTGTTAAGGTGAGAATATAATGGGCATAAAAGTTCCTTGGCACTTATGTTTGAGTTTCTTACCTGTTACAGGCCTGTTTATTTGCAATTCATGAGTTTCAAATTATGAACTTGTACTAAGTGCTTGCGATAAAGCTCTTGCTTCATTTTTTCTTGTCTTACGAAGGTAAGCGCCAGATGCCCCCGTGCTTGGGTTCAATGCATGGACTAGCAACATTTGAATAGCTCTTACGGGGCAATATAGCGCCAAGATTTGTAGTCACACTAGGAAAATTGTTTGTGCCTTGATAAGCAGGACATTCAGCGGCGTTTATCCAGGAGAAACTTTGCACAGGAAGATTTGTGATGTCCCAGCTGATTCAGCCCAGCTTGCTGAGAACACGCACAGCTGTTGGAGGAACTGAGGCAGAGACTGCATCCAGGTGTTGCAGTGGTCGAAAGATCTGTCTATAGCTTGTACTATTTCAAACAAACAGTCACAGTTTAGGAACCTTTGCCATGCCCCTGAGTTACGGGTTGAAAATATCAAATGTCGGTTTCTGGAGTGGTAAACGGTGACTGATAACAGCCAGAAGCTTCTTGAGTCATCTGCTCTCGTCCTGGAAACAGAGACATCCGTATGAGTTCGTTAAACATTCTCAGGACTGTGCTAACAATTTAATAGTATAGGTGAGCCAGCACCAGTGCTCAGCTGAACATGCAGCTGTAGCTGAGACCTGTAGCCTATTCTGGGGTAGCAGTCTCTGCGCAAGGTGTCCTCCCAAGAGACCCATGAAAAAGATCTGAATTCAGCATTTTGGGACACAAAGCCTCTGCCAGTCAGTCTAAGACTGTGCTTTGGATTATCCCAAGCAATCTAAATGACCTAAATTAAAATCCAGATTTATAAATCTCACATCACTGTGAGGTCTTTCACATAGTGAAAGCACCCTTGAATTTTATAGGAAATGGAGGGGGACTAGAATTAAAACATGTTAATTTTTTCTGTACATGATTAAATTGAAATATCTATGCAGTCTCTGTCATCAGAGATATCTGACTACTTCCTAGTCACTGCAGCATTAGGAGCCAGCCCCATTCCACAGACTGGAAGTGAATGTCTTGTAGATTCAGTTACCTCATTTAAGAATTACTTTAAGGAATTAACAATACTTAAAGTCTTCATCTTAATAAATGAAGATAATTTCTACTTTCTGCTCCACTGAGACTACAGCCCATATTGCACCGTTTCATTACAGTAAGCCATCACAGCATCATAAATAAAACAACAAATCTTCAACATATGGAAAACACTTCTCAGTTTGACGGGACCAAAACAACTGCACTGTTGCAGGTAGTTGCCCCCCGGAGAGGAAGACCATCCTCAGGCTGCTTTGGCGGATGCATGCAGAAGGGCAGCATCAACGTCTCCGAGCCTCCGCGGGCTGATGGACTTCCTCACTTGCCAGCTGTCCCCTCGGAAATCTCATGGCAGCAGGTGAAGCTCACATGCTGGTTGTAGAGTAGATGTTGCCCAAGCATTTGAACCATTTCCAAAACAGTTTACCTAGAACCTTGGATTTCTGCCGACAGCGGCCGACCTGATGCAGACACCTACTTTGGCACAGTCTTTGTGCATTTTTTTGAAGTCTTTTCTGGCGAAAGATTGGGTTTTGTAGTACAAAGGCTTTTGAGGAGCTGCCTCAGCAGAACCGTGCAGTAGTAAATACAAGCGTGACATTTGGTACCTGCTGTTGAAATGGAGGCACAAACATATGATAAAGGGGCTGGCTGATAGATGGGAACGTGTTGGGTGCACTATAGTGATAAATTGTTTCCCTGTTATGCCTAGGAGACAGAAGTGATGCACGTGCACCATATTGGCATACTGTCACTTCTGTATTTCCAACATAGGAGAAATCCATGAATCTAACGAGTCTTCTTAATTGATTACGCCAGTGCCGGTCAATATTAAAATGACAAAAAGTAATAATGCCTTTGCTCTCCATTATCAGTGATTTTTAGACAGGGCCTGATCTCACATTATAATAGTGTATCTTTGTACCAGCTTAAAACTTTCTAGTCATAGATAGCTTGGAATGACTGTATAGACATTACACGTACTGAAAACACATACCTGATTAGAAACTGGTACTGCCGGGAACCTGCAGGCAAACGCAATGACCATTTTATAAGAAGAATCTATAAACTGGAGGTTTAGCTATGCTGAAAGAGTAAAATGCCCCTTCCATCTTACATCAAGCAGGTATCAATATCCAAGGTTATGAGGTGGGTAGGACTGCATTTGACTGCCTCTCAACTTTACACCCTGAATCACAATGTAGCATTGGGTTAGTCTTTAATGTGAGACTCAGAATATACTGGATCATCATTACCTTCTCCTCTGTGCCGTTAAGGAATATTAATAATTTTCCTTTTTATATGATAATTCAGCACAGAGCATGGATGATTTTCTGTATAAGTAATTGTATGTTCAGAAGCTGCTTTCCAGTTACATGATTAGATTATAACCCGTATTGCTATCTATACTTCATCAACATCCCTGATACTGTCTGATTGTGGAATAAATACTAGCAATGCTCAGAGTGAAAAACAATGTCGCTGCCTCTCTGCTCAGTGCTGACTCATCAACCAAGACGTATTATTACTCCTGTACCATAACTCACCTTCGTGCTTCACGCTACTAACCAAAAAGCTCTGGTTCTTCGTATACTTTCTGAATGAAATTGTAATGCTTTTTCTTTCCTCTCCCCTCTCACATATTCCAGTGCAGTATCAATGAGGCAGAAATATTTAGCATATTTCCGGCACTAGGCTGTAATTTTAATTTTTGTGCAGCACGCACAGCACTAGACAGGTGTTTTGAAATGTAAATAAAAAGCAGCGTAGTGTGGGACACAGTACACAAACTGCTGCAGAAGGCTCCAGCGCAATGAGAAGCGCAACATCTATCTGCTTAATAGGGCGGCAGGCTTGTGTAATGAGCAGAAACCGCTCGTTTAAAATCTTTGCTACAGCTCCCCAACTAAAATATAAAACACATTCCGAGAAGGCAGGAGGTGGAATAGCAGAGCTCCAGCATAATGTGGAGGGTAGCGCACAACAGCTCAGTAAAAACCCCTCTGTAACGTATATAGGAAGGGTACGACAGGCCTCTTAGGGAAGGCAGGAGCCAGCAAGTAGCAGCGGGCAGTGTTTGCTCTAACAGGCGTGATGCCGAGCAGCCAGAAGGCCGTGTATGTGTCTTAAATGCGTGTGCTCTGAGCAGGTTTCTAAGCAAGTTATCCATTTCCAACATTATGTGCCTGTGGTTAAAGGGATTAGCCAGTGGTAATCCAGTTCTGGAGGAGATTAACTTTCAAAAATAAGAGAAAGCTTCTGCAGTGGACACATTTTTGGCTCTGCTGGCTTGGGTGGAGTGTTAGGCTGGGTGGGGGAGGGAGAAGGATGAATAACCTCCACCCTCTGTTTATCTCCCCACTAAAGGCCTCTACACAACTGTCAAAAAAAGCTTTTATTGTCAGCATATTTTTAGGCCACTTAAGATGACGAAGTGCAGAAACCAGTCAGGCAGCCTTCTAAGGAAGGCGAAGCCCTGTGCGAACAGAGCTCCAGGCACAAAATTGCCCCTTAGGTAATGAGGATTTCCACCATTGACCAGTAGATGTCCTAGAATTAGAAAGATATTTATATTTAAAGCTTGGCTCTGACTTCACATCAGGTGGCTTTATGCAATGTGATCCCACTGCCTTCAGCGATGCTATTTTAGTTGATATTGGTGCAAGCAAGGTGAAAAGCAAGGAGAAAAGCAAGGAGGTACCATGTTACAACAAATAATGTAAACAGCACATTTGGTTACTCTGTATATTGTTATATCTTTCAGCTACTGTTGTCTTGAAAGCTACATCTCAGCTATGCTACGTGAGCTCTTTAGCTTCCCATTAGAACATTATTTCAAACAGCTCTTACTTTTAGAAGCTGCTTTTCAGTGCTTCAGCCTCTTCAGGCAGAGCCAGTGCTGATGCTAATGACATCAGCATCGATGTCTATCCCGCAGACCATAGCAGGTCTCTAATTCCATCAAGAAAAAGACTTAAGGGGTTGGTTAATGTCACCAGAAACCCTCAATGGAATTACAGCCACAATTGTGAGGGTCTGGAGTATTTCACTGGCTACAGCATGGGGCAGGAGTACTATCACTCTGCCGCCTCTCTGCCCTTCCCCAAAGCATGGTCTTGCTGAACTGTCCCCAGCAGCGTGGAGAGATTAGGGAGAGGGTGCGTCTGTTCCCCCTCACTGTCAGCGGAGGTGACTCCTTGGGTTTTGTAAGCCCAGGTGAATTAGGGGATGTCCACCAGCCTGCAGCCTGGGCAAGGGGTGGTTTGGTTGTGAAGGACTGACTTCAAACAACCGCAGAGAGTCATGTTTAGAGGGACTTTTCTTTAGGAATGGGAGTTTAAATTCATTGTATTGTCTTGGATGTTGAGTTTAACCCTGTATGTGCCCGCATTTATATTGTCCATATACTGCCAATATTTGTTAAGACTTCTTGCAGCTGAGGTCGCTTTTTGCCTCTTTCAGCTTCTCACTCTCTGTGAAGGAACTTACTTTTTCTCTCCCTATCTTGTAACATGAACTTTCTGTGCATTACTGTTCGGATGGCTGAAAACTTTACCGTATGAAGTCACTGGCAGCCTTCTCCTGCTTCTTTCTTCTTGGAGGCTGGAAAACTTACTTTGTATGAAACCAGAACATATGTGTGTGTACATATGCTTTGCCGTGTGACAGCTGCAGCTATACACACCTGTGCAAGCCCTGCCAAAAACATAAGGAAACAAAAAAAGCCCAAACCCAGTGACAAAAATGAAACAAACCCCAAACAAAACAGTGGGTTAAAAAAAAAGAAAAAAAAAAGACATCAGTGTTACGTAGTTTCATTAAGATCAGAATACAAAGACATATGGGCAGCACCTGGGTCTGTAGCTGTGACCCCACTCCCTGCCCCAGAACATACAGCTTTCTCTTCCTGCTGTAGGCAGAGGTCAGTGACAATATTCTGCTTATGTGTTTCTGAAGGTCACCTTCATATAAACTCTGCCTTCTTCCTCCAGATTCTCAACACACATTCCCCCAAACTGTCTTAGCAATGTTACCTTTTGAGGAGCATTATAATAGCTCCTCTGGCCTCCTTCCACCCCCCCAGCACCCAGTTCCAGTTAGACTGGCAGAGATGCTATCACACATGCTCTCCTCTTCTTCCATTGTGTGCTCTTGCAGAAATTACTCTTCAAGCTGAGTTATGCTTCCATACTCCTTAAAATACCATAGATTTTCAGCACAAACTGAAACCTAATAACACTAATGAACAGAGAGCTTTTATCTTGCTTTTTTGCCAAGTTCAAGTATTATGGCTCAAACCTTCATAATTACCCCATCATTTTATCTGTGATTGCTTAGCGTGATGATTTCATGAGCTTTGCTGGGGAAGAGGTAATCTAGCCAAGGAACATTTTCAGGCTATCTGGCAGCCTTTCTTTTCAAAAGATGCATTGTTCCTATTGGAGTTTACTCTACTATTTCATCCAATTCATCTTGACATTTTGCTGCTTGCACGGTGAGCTCTTAAGGAAAAAGGTGGTTTAGTCTTTGTCCTCTTTATCTCTATCCTCATCTTGTTTGTTGTTAGCCTTGAAAGCAGAAGCAATGGCTATCTATATGCCAAAAGAAAAGACAACTGACTTCCTTCTAGGTTTATCTGGCCTGCTTCAAGCTAATTTAAAGAAGTAGTCCTGGCAGGCCATATAAATGAGGATATAAATGGTCATAACCTGTCTAGGGAGACTTTTAAATGCACCTAGCAGATTTAAGAGCACATATCTAATTGTGCCTGAATCACTTACTTTCTTTTATAAAATTCCTTATCTCCAGTGCTCTCCTGCAGTAAAATAGAGGCTTCATGGACAAAAGGAGGGAGAGGGGTCTTGGACTCTAAGATTGTTGAATTTCTTTTAAAGATTCCATTCAAGGGAAAGGAAAATTAAGCCTTGAAAAAGGTTGGTATCTCTCGCAACAACAAAAAAATATTCTTTAGTCATAAGGATGGCCTCTCCTAGGTTGTTCTTTAGGTTTTATTTTACCCTGGCAGCATCTTTTTCTTGCAAACAAAAGATAAATCTTGAGACTAATATGTATTTTCCTAAGTGATCATATGCACTCCTTTAACAAAATATATGGAAAGCATTATATTCCCATGAGGAGCTGCATCATTTCCCATCTGGAAAACTCTTGCAACTAGCCTTGAGAAGATAGAAATGTTTTCCCATGGATTTTTTTTTTTTTTAAACCATCTTATGCCAAACTAAAATGGAAATTTTATGGCAGACTGTATCTTTTTTTCTAATTATGTTCCTAAGTTTGGAAACATCGGAGCATTTATTGCATTTTATTTTGAAAATGTCAGAAAGTTTCAGTTCAATAATATTAAAGGATTTCATTTAGGCCATGGCAAATCACAGTATAAAATATTAAATACTGTAGATATGTTATATAGAGAGTAACATTAATATTTAATTCTTAGGTCAGAGGAAAATGCACGAAAACAATAAAGCCAAATCAATTATTTTAATACTAGTGAAGATGTTTATGTTATTTAAATGAAATAAAACTGTATTATTAATTTTGTCTTTCTCTTATTGAAAGTGAAACTAAGTTCCAGCTTTGCCAAAAATGTCATCTTTAAGCTTGACTATTATCTGTGGTCATGTCTCTCTGTCTCAAAAAGGATATTGTAGAGCTGGTAACGGCACAGAGAAGGTCAAAGAAGCTCAAAGATGTGGAGTGGCTGCTGCGATCAAGTACAGGTCTGGCAGCTGGGAAGAGGTGTATGAGGGGAGATCTGGCACCGTGTTGGCCTAGAAAAAGTGCATTGGCATAGGTTATTCATTTACTCTTCCAGCGTAAGAAGGAGAAAGGACTGGTGGCAGAGTCAAAACAGACGAGAGAAGCTGTTTCCCTGCACAAGTACATACAAGCCACAAGGCTCCCTGCATGTGGAAGGATCAAAGTTTTACCGAGCAACTGGACAAACTACAGGGTGAAAATCTATGACAGGCTGCTGAACACGGAGGTGCTGCCGCTGGTTCAGGAAGCCCCTGGGCTGCGAACGCTAGAGGCTGAGGAGAGTCAGCAAAGTGTCTCTGTAGCAGCGTGAGGGCCTCCTTGCCTGGCCCGCCTTGGGCTAGATGGACTTCTGGGCAGTCTTCCTAAGGGGCTTTCCACGGTCAAATCCTAAAAACATCTGTTGAAATGGCCTTGACCACAACTTTCTAAGAGCTGCAAATTCTCCTTGCTTGCATCTGTCCAAAGCAAAATGGTTGCTCGTTGGGCTTCATCCCCAAAAAGCCGACAGGTTCCTCATGGAAACTGTTCTCCTTCCCCTGGTGTTGACGCTGCAGAAAGCCTTTCTATTACCTGAAATATTGCTTAAAGATGTGATGCAGAGGGTAAGTTGTTCATGCCAGCTCATTTTCAAGCTGTCATCTCTCAAGCAACGCGGCAAGCTTGGGATGCACACTGGAAAATCTGGAAGGAAGAAAAGTGTGTGGTTAGCCAGCCAACCACTGGATGACACTGTTGTTCCACACAGCTACAACCGAAAGGCTTCATCTGGCAATGAAAATGTGCCTTGTAAAAGAAAAGTGCAGATGTGGGGTTTTAAGTGTTTAGTGTATTCGGTGTCTTAGTGCAAGGGGCAAATTCATTGCATTTGCCTTTGTGTATGTCCTCACAATTAAATGCTGGCTTTCATTCCTTGGTGTTTAAGTTAAACAGCCTGATTCAATCTGGGTTTATCCACTACTGCCTGAGTTCTCCAGATCCACAGCAATGAAGAAAATAGTAACTTCATATGTCACACAGGGCGGCTTTACTTACAACATCACTTAGAAGATTAAAAATAAATTGAAGCATATGTCACTTCAAAGGGGGCAAAAAAAGGACATCTGCATTATTTAATGCATTAATGAGAAAGTTCTGCCGAGTCTTGATTTGAACTGTATGGGAAATGATGCGATTGGTAAGCTTGCAAGTTAAACGTATTTCAAATGAAATTGTTTCTGAAATTTGTATTTAAGCTAGGTTAAGGGATGCTTGCATTTTATACTTCGCCTTCTGACATCTTGTTCGTAAATTGAGCTTTACCCTTTTAACTTGAGGAGTTTACAATAAAAAAAAAATCAAAGCAATTTAGCTACAGATATCTAAGGCTGCATTTCAGTAGAATAAGCAAGAACAGCTCTCCTGCCTGAGGCAAAGCTTATCATCCGTGACCATCTGTGCAGCTACAAACTAACTACCTCCGGCACTGCATGATTCTGTAGACACTGGGCTATGGACTAGCAAACTAACATCCACCCATCCTGATTCCCACTCCCAGCTCCAAATACTCCTCCTTGGTAGCCTCAATTCCTTTTAAACAGAAAAGAAGCATCTTTGTTTTCCTCAGGTACCAAATATCCCCCAAAACGTGGAGGACCAGATCATTTTTACCTTTCTCATCTTTACCATGGGGATGAGGATAAGCAAAGGTCAGTAAAGTACGGCTGGATGTTAGAGATGCATGGGCAGAAACACTCATGAAAAATTCACGAGGAACAATATGAGTTTCTCCACGCTGTCTTGGTGCTTCTGGTTTGTACAGCTCGACTGAGGAAAGCTTCTTTCCTTCTGAAGGAAATACGACTTCCAGGAGGCTAATGTTCTGTGTTTAATGCATTAGCTTTTCCCCTTGGGGCTCAGTTACAAATGCAGCTCAGGCCAAATTGATGAAATATCAGTTAATATGCGAGTCTGACAGCTTGGAAAGGACACAGCTGCAGAGAGCTAGGACAGTCTTGGAGTGACAGAGAAAAATCTAAATATATGAAGGCCAGTATTTGCATATGTGGATCTTTTAGAGCGAGACACCAACAGCTTATTAATGAAACTAAGGATAATCAGTCTGTTTTTCCAGAGATAATTTCTCTGGTATTCCTCCTACAGGGGAATTTGGCATAGTACAAAAAACCCAGGCCTAAACCATAGTCCATTTGTCTTGTTATTAGTGCGACATTTTTGCCGCATAAAGACTTCAGATACGTCAACTTTTTCAGTATATGTGTATCATGATTTTGTGAAAAATAGGAGCGTGGAGACTTGCCAGAGCTCAGATAAAATGCCTTCCATTTGGTTTACCCTGAAGCCATAGGGATTGTTCCAGCAGAATGGAAGAAGGTCCAGTTTCAAATCATTTCCCACATCACTACATTCACAAACATATTTTAAACTCATGTCAAGAAGCCAACAAAAATTTGTCTTTATGTATAGAATAGCCAATGCAGGTGGCTAAGTAACATATGCAATCAGATTTAAAACATTTCCAAACATTGTTCTTAAAAATGTATTTGGGTAAAAGCTATGCACCTATAATCAACTGACTTTGTGGATCTCCGGGAGATCCTAGGCCAAGTCCTCCCGTCAGTCGATGAAATGGTGGCAGGAGCACAGGCTGGTCATGTGAGTTATACCGGTCCCCTCCTGCTGCAGTTTATTTGCGTGGTCATTTGCTGCAGTCTCCACATGGCTCCTTCAGTGCTGCGGCGTGACTTGAAATTAGGATTCCACTAGCTGTGCTGGGTGTCAGGGCCCCTGGGTGAGGCAGTGACTGTGGGGACACCCCACACGTGAGAAGGGCTCGGCACTGAAAGCAGCCCTGCTAAGAGCCCGCTGTGTCAGGGACTGCTGTGCCGATGTGTGCCGTGGGAGGCAAGGTACGGATGCCTGTTCCTCACCGATAACCCGGTGTGCTCGGATGTGTCTCTATTCAGTTATGCGTTGGCCCAGAAAACAGCTGAGAGGTCTATAACATATCGTGAGGTTACACCCTGCAGATGGAAGCGTTTAGCTCTTTGTAGCCTGAATATGCACTACAGGGACTAAAAGAAGCCAGGAAGAGAAAATCCCTCGGACCTGGAAACTGCCTGTGTCCCTTTGGAGAGGCAAGAAAATAAGAAATGTGCTCTCTCCTGTCAGTGTTTCACAGATATTATATAATGGTATATGAATTAATGAAGTATTGAAGAGAATTTGAATGCACTCGGGTTCCCGAGTAGATCTTCGAAAAGTTAGCTTTTTTCATAGAGGAAGGTGATGGAATGAAACAAGAATAGGTGGAAAAAAAGAGGATGGAATGAGGCTTAAAGAGAGGATGGAATGAGGCTTAAAGAGAGATTTAAAAGTATTCCATCGGTAAACTTGTAAAATAAACTTTGTGCTTCCAAATTACGGATTTATATCTGAAATAACTGACACGGTTTTAACATTCTTACCTTCAAACCTCTTGCTAAACAATTTTCCCCCTGGTTTTCCCAAAGTTTACAGATACGTTAAAATGACTGGACAAATTGCCAGCACTAAGGAACCCCTGCTTTTTATAAACCGTCCCAAACAGCTATCAGAAATTGCAAGCAAGATGGCACTGGTGAGATGAAAGAAAAGGAAGTATTTATGGAACAAGTCATTTGATGAGAAGAAAATTGAAACACAAGCCCAAACAATAGGATTTATAAAGTCAGGCTAATTGTGTTTAACTTTTCTAAAGCCCTATTTAGAGAAGTTAGCAATTATTTGTTATCTGATGAAAAAACCTTCTCTGACTGCCTCTGTCTTTCAAAAATAAATGTTCTGAAGGCAAGGTTTCCATAAGAAGTCCTCAAACAAAGGGATTTCTAAGGTCAGAGTTGCTAGAAAACGCAGGCCAGGCCTTCCGTCAGTGTACGCAGGTATCATCTGAAGCCAGCTGGAAGGAGTGCAATTTTATACCAGCTGAGGAGCTCACCCTCTGTACCCAAGGTAAAGCAAGAAGAGCAGAGCTGCTCTCTTTAATATAGTAACGTGTTTTCCTTTCTCATCTCCAGGTTTTGGTTGTTCATTTCCCTTTAGAAGTTTAAGCTTCTGCCTGAAAGCTGTCTGATTAGAGTATTAATAGGAAGGGAAATAGTTGCTTGAGATTGGGTCATGCTTTCAGAACAACCAGTAAGTGTGCAAGAATATATTTTCGCTACAATCCTGTAAAATAAATCTTATTTTTCCATTGTATATACAGAGATACTGAAAACCAGGGTCAGGTGGCTTTTCCATGGCCAGTAAACAAATCGCTGTTAAAATCACCCTGGTCCTCAGGAAACAATTGGTGTTTGCCTCAGTTGGTGATTTCAAGTAAGATTAAAGCAGAAGCCTACACTTAAGAAATGAGAGTTTGCTTCTGCAGAAGCATAAATCATCCTTGCTAGATTATATATTCTATTCCATTTGCCTTGAAATAGAAGAAATTAGTTTCTGCTATTACAGCACAAAACCACATTTGAGCAGTGGGTACATATTTACAAATGAGCCTTAAAGTACTCTTTCACCTGTGTCAAAAAAGAGGCCTAGGGCCAATATTTTGAATTCCCTCCCAGTTTAGTTGTTTCATGACCCCATTTTAGTCTGTACTCAGAAAGGAGGAGAATGAGAGTTCCTTTGTGCGCTTGCTAGATGGTGCCAGAGCACACTCCTGTTCTGGCCAGTTCACAGAACTGGCTGGAGCAAAAATCTAGCTGTTTATTAGCAAACCCTGCACTAAGGTGTAAGCTGTATGGTGCTGCTGATCCGCACTGGTGACTGGGCATAGCAAAAGGCAAAAGCTTAGTTAGTATAGAAGAGAGACTGGTTTCTGTTAGTAAGCTGAGGGGCTAAGTAAAACTACTTTTCTATGTTTGCCATCTGAAAGAAAAAAGATGTACTAGATAATTTTGCTCCATTAGTTAATATTATGAAACTAGCAATCTAACTAAGCAAATATTTGTAAAAACAATGCAAGCAACATCTATGTATCTATAAACTGATATACATATAGCACACTAATAATGTTGTTAAGTCATTTCCATCAGGGACTCAAAACTTGACAGCATTTTTTACCTTCTCCCCTCTCCTTTTTTTCATTCTATTGCCTTTTCCACAGGTCTGCAAGCAATTAGCAGGGGTGAAGAATTGCCAGAATGCAGTTTTTTTCTTGATGTGCATATGTCACTGCCATAATATTACTGGAAATGTAATAATTTAAGTGGTGAAACTAATTGCCTAGAAAGCAACAGCGCTGAATGTGCTCTTTCATGGACGGTTCATTGTTGACAGTGGCCCATTAGATACGATATTATGTCAGTTGTAGTAGCTCTACAAGAGAAACAGCATCATTATTACTGCTCTGTATTACGAAAAATCATTCCTTGCAGCTGTGAGTGCTGAACCTGTTTTTGAAAGGTAAGCACAGTGGACAAATGTCGTGGTTTAAGCCCAGCCCGCGACAAAGCACCAGGCAGCCGCTCGCTCGCTCGCTCCCCGCCCCCTTCAGCCCGGGCGGGATGGGGAGCAAAAAATATAAAGAAAAGCTCGTGGGTCGAGACAAGGACAGGGAGGGATCACTCACCACTTATGGTCTCGGGTAAGAGACAGTCTCAACTTGGGGAAAAAACAAAATAAATTTAATTTACTACCAATCAAATCAGAACAGGATAATGGGAGGTAAAACCAAACCTTAAAAACACCTTCCCCTACCCATCCCTCCTTCACGGGCCTAACTTTACTCCCAGTTTTCTCTCCCTCCCGCCCACCAGCGGCGCAGGGGGACGGGGATGGGGGTTGGGGTCAGTCCCTCACACCGTGTCTCTGCCGCTCCTCCCTCCCCAGGGTCAGGGCTCCTCACTCTGCCCCTGCTCCGGCCTCGGGTCCCTCCCACGGGAGACGGTCCTCCACGAACTGCTCCCGCGTGGGTCCTTCCCGCGGCCTCCAGCCCCTCAGGCACTGACTGCTCCAGCGCGGGCTTCCCCACGGAGTCACGGCCAT
>JAVKLA010000017.1:11942876-11961079 GCA_034782735.1 Sagittarius serpentarius | reverse complement strand
AGCTTCTGGCAGCTTCTGACAGGAGCCGCCCCTGCAGCCCCGCCCCTGCTGCCAAAATCCCACCACACAAACCCAAACCAACAAAATACGGATCAGTTGTGAGGTGGTAAGTACATTGCTATACTGATGCATATTTGCATTGATGGAGCAGAATGAAACTTTTTTTGTTCAAATGAAAATAACCAAATAGGAAAGCCTCTTCTGAAAATACTATTCGTCCAGACCAGCAGCTTTTTTTGAAGAGTGCTTGACACAGTTTGGGAACAGAGTACAAAAAAAAGCTTTTATGGGATTGCTTTTTTGCACTCTGTGAAGGTGCTCCCAAGATTTTCAAAGCAATTGGAAAAAGTGTCTTCTTTCTCATGGCCTTGTCAACCTCAGAGGGAGAGGATCGAGTTGGAAGGATTAAGTTCTCCTAAATGCCATAACAAAGTCCACAAGGAGCAAGATGACCCCTACATTCTCAGATACTCTGTGCATGATTTACATGGGGAGATGGATGAAGAGTGAACACAACACACCTTGGAACTGGAGCCTGTATTAAAACAGTTAATGAACGGCACAAAGGGAAGCAAACCAGGCAGGCACTGTGTACAGGGCTAGTACATTCTTGCTGCATTATAAATATTTGTATTTATGAAGATTAATGGACTGTAATATTTTAGAATGAAGTCCGTTGTTTATCCGTGAGCTGCAAACACGAGAGATAGCTGCAGTGTGAGTTTCCCCACACCGTCCTGTTAATGACCTCAACTCTGACCTTGGAAGTCCTCTTGAGGGAAAACGGGAAATTTAGTCCAGATCATTTATGGCAGTTTCCTGTGTAGAACCATGCAAGACTCTCACTGCTGACATTGCAATGTGAACCACTAGCAAATGCACGATCGCAGATTTCTTAGTGCTTGAAACCTTAGATGTACTAGGAACTGTAAAGCTAAAAGCCCAGAAGTTTTCAAACTAAATAGTAATCCTTGCACCAGTACAAACACCGGGTCACCCTTAATGATCTGAAAATTAATGTTGTGTAGCTTAACCTGAACCACAGTAGCGTTTGGCTGTACCTGCGTGCCTGACTGTGCTGCAGTGATTTGATTCCTTGTCTTAAACATTCGGCCAAGAATTCCTGCTAAGGTGTAGTCCAAGGCAAGATGTATAGTTCAGGGAGAGGAAGAGCAATGGGAGAAGGTTAGGTCTAGTCTGCTGCAGGGAGACACCAAAGAAGGGGTTTAGTTACTGGTTGTAGTTTGTGACTTGTAGTGTGTCCACAGGGGAAGACTGAATACAAACAAACCCAATCAATACTTTTCATTGCTATCTGAATATGTGTGAAATCCCAGCCTGCCTTACTCAGAAATGAAATGTATCTACTTTATCCCCTTTATGGCTTATTTTTTTAATTGTGGTAAACATAGTCAGGTACCCTGACTTGGCCAACAGTTCATTAAGTGGTGGTAATTTAATTGATTTTCCTCACTAATGCATATCTTAAGATAGACTGCCATTACAGGAAGGGTTCAGGAGGTGGTTGATCCCCATTAAAACCATGTGATTATGCTCCCAGTTTCATAGTTTTACAGCCTGACCCCAGCCACTGCTGGATTCAGTCGTGGTGAACCAGCATATGTTATGCAAACAAAGAGGCAAGATGAAATGGAGGAATATTTGTAGGAATGCCCAGAGGGTGGTGGGACTAAGGAACATAAAAAGGTTGGAAGGAAATCAAGAAAATACAAAGAGCTCTTGCTATAGTCTTCCACACTGTAATATCCAAGTTTGCACAACCATTAATAGATTAGTATTTCCTGTATCCCTTTGGGAGAGGCAGTAATTTTTTGTGTTTTTGAGATAAGGAACTATGGCACAGGGTAGATTAACTCGTGTTTCCAGTGTCTCCTTTGACTGATGTAGGAATTCAGCCTACGTATATGCAACCTGCTTAACGAACTCTAATGACATAGATCCATGTTTTGTCCTGTCTGGATAGAAGCTATCTCAGGACCAGAAATTTAGTAGCCGGAGTGTTTATAATATACACTCTATTGCTCTGTTGTGACTTTAATTTTACGATTTATAGAGTGTAAAGCACTAATGAAAGAATACTGTGTATTTGTATGCATCTTTTAAATTTAAATAATATCCAAAGTACAAAAAGGGTACTATAGCTGCAACTATGCATGAACACATAATTGCAATTTGTTTAATAACTTTCAAGACAATTGTATATTTCAACAGAGACAAGTTTTCAAGCAGGGGTTCATATATGACTAGGTTTTGCTCCCTGAGCAAATGTAACCGCGGAGGGAGTACACACAGACACGTCTGGTAATGGGGGCTGATGCTGTCTTGGTGGGCAGAGGGGAATGAGGCACAGTTGCAGA
Source organism: Sagittarius serpentarius (assembly GCA_034782735.1). Taxonomy (NCBI): domain Eukaryota; kingdom Metazoa; phylum Chordata; class Aves; order Accipitriformes; family Sagittariidae; genus Sagittarius; species Sagittarius serpentarius. The sequence continues at coordinate 11,958,701 of JAVKLA010000017.1, read as the reverse complement.
GATACATCCATTGCAGCCTCCCTGTGTATTATCCCTAACCAGAGTTATTTTTCCTGTTATTGCTGCAAAGACTGGTCCCGGTACATCTTGATTTACCTGATCTTGTTTGACAGGAGAGGGGTAAACCACATTACCTGCAGATATTTAGCATCTGCATGTGACTCTTGAAATGTCAAGGCAGGAAATACACTCTGGAAACAAGCAGTTCCTTGGTTTCCTCCTTCTCGCTCGAAGACGTGTGATGGTTACAAAGCTCATTGCATCAATAAGAGAGGGGTTTTGTGTCAAGACCAATAAATGGACACACAGAAATCATTAATCACACAATGAGTTTTAGGGCATGGTCAAATATAACAGTAAAGATAGTGTATTTTATTATTAAAATAATAAAATCAGGCAGTAAACCAAGTATTTCCTCATCAATATTTTAGCCATGAGCTTGATAAAGTGAAATGTTGAATGCTTTGGAGGGATAGCAATGAGGGCTGATCAGGTCAGGCAAAAAAGATTGCAATTTTCTAACTCTTTTGAATTTCAATATTTAGGGAGTATTTTTAAATTACTTCTTCTTGGTATATGAACAAAACAAATGGTAAAAAAAAAAAGAAAAAATAGGAGACTTTCCTCCTCTTGCCACAAAATATCCTTCCTGACCCTGAAAAAATAAGTATTTATAGAGCCAGAAAAATGAAGAGGAGGCAGAATATGTCTTTGGGCACATTTGGTAGGGGGTTTTAATACCTACTTCTACCTCCTTTTTTCCTGAATAAGAGGGTGAATTTATTAGATGCATGCCTGGATCTCTGAAAAATGTGCTTCAATGTTAAGTTAGAACAGGTTTTCAGTTCTTTAATATTTACACGTGTAGTAAATAACATACCCTCCTATTTCAATGCCACAAAATTGTTCTGCACTGTGGATTTGACAATACCACATTTCCTAACCTCTTCAATAAAGCATGGCCTTTTGTATAAAAAGAAGAAGAATCCCATGGTATTTAAAATATCTTTCTTCTGACCTTTCTTAAGGGTACATCCGATTTGCAGCACCGTATAATGTGTTAGCAGCAGGCAAGGCTACATCTTGAAAATCGTTCAGAATTGATAACATGTCCCTATGCACATGATCCTCATACACAATTTCTCTTTTCAAAGGAACCTGCTAGGAATCTGAGTTTGCCATTTTAAAAATGACAATAGTGGTGCTGTTTGGGCATTTTATTTTGTTTTGGGGCTTTTTAAAGGTGTCAGTGCTCAAAGTATTTATAAAATAACAAATTAAGAAGATAATACCGCTGTGGGCTGCACAGAACAATGCAGGGACCAATGCTACCAAAGCATAAAAGATTCCCTAATCTGTGTATCTGAGCCTACTGCCTCCGTGACTGTATCTGATAGGCAATATACACTGCCTCTCCTTTTCCTTTCTTTTTTAAAGAATTTCAATACTCTCTTAAGCTTTCATATGAAAAATGCAGAAGCAGGGCATATATCAAGATGAAAGGATATGGTCGAAGAAAGACACCTTTCCATTTTTATTGCTAGTGTTTCTTTTTTCCTTTGTAAACTTTCTTTGTCATGGGCAGTTACATGAATATACTGGCAGTGCAGTTCTTTTCAACAGTGTTCATTTGAACTGATCCATGATAGATTTATATGGTCATAGATTCTTCATGCTGAATTTATTCTTTATATTTCTATAAATTAATGCCATTGCTATCAGAGATGGCTCCTAACAATAGGCTTCCCCATTCAAGACCAGCATTTAATGTTTTGTGTGTACTAGTGAATTCCCCATAAAAGAACGCCACTCTATACGATACAAGAGCTCAATCCAATACTGAGTTTTCTTCTTCAAAAAAAAATCACTAGAAGGAACAATTCATGATAGAAAAATGACTAGCTCGACAGCACATAAGATTGTTTTATGAAAACATTTTAGCACTGATAACCACATCTTAGATGCAATCCACAGCTGATGGCAAGCCATCCTTGTATCTGTTCCCACTGCATGTAATTAGCTTCTAACACATATCCACATCACGCGTTTTAAATCTTCCTTTCATCTTTCTACTGGAGTACTGATGTCTCCAACAACGGATTCTTAAGCAAGCATTTTATGACAGATGCTTTACATAGTCATTTTATATCCGTGGCATCAATAAAGCAATAAAACTTAATTGGTTACTTCAGCATGAAGCAGCTTATTTCTGACACCTTGAAGCTGCAGATTGACAGGCAGGTTCACTGAGGGGGAGAGGAGGGAAGAGAGGGTGGGTCAAAGCCAGTATTGCTTTATGAATTACTTCTTAGGGTGCTGGCTTGGCAGTCACTCTGCTGCTAGATAAATCTTATCTCACTTAGTTTGGTGGTGGTGGCATACTTGTGATGCAGCCAGCCAGACCAGCACAGCTGAGCACTGCTGGCACCGAGGTTCGGAGGTTTAGGTTCTGGTTCTCTTTGACCAGTCGCAGAGTCCCAGCAAAACAGTTAGCACTTAAGCACATTAAAGAACTTTTTAATATAGATGAGTCAGGAGGACTTCTGTCCTAAAGTGCAGAGTTCTGTAGGTGATGGTAAGCAGCAGATTAGTTTAATGGTTAATCCTAAAGCCCCCAAACCCCTTGGTTCTATTTTTTATGAAGCGAAGAGCCTTCCACAGCTCTCTAAAAAGGGCTGTGTTCCTTCTCGTGATGCTCATGTTGATACGGAAGAGCAGTCCTGGCTGTTCAAACAGATACAAGGAAGATCATTACGTGCAAAAATAGCATTCAAAGGCATGCTCTGAACTCCTCCAGATCGCAGAATGCAGCATTGCTGTTTTTACCTCTCTAACACTTGAAAAAGCTTTCTTCCATAATTCTTAAAAGGGCAGTACAGGTGTCTTTTATATGATATTAAAGTCTTGCTGTAATTTTGCAAGTATCCATAGCATGGTCTCTGATTGAAACCAAACCAAAGCAAACCAAACCCAGGAAATTTATTTTCTGAATCATGGAAGGAAATGAGTCTTTCGATGAATGTGTATCATCCCATCCTCAACTTTTGTTCTTATGTTAATAAATTACCAGGATTTTATTATTTCCTGTTCATTTCTTGAGAAAGAAGATGAAAAGAAATTGTGGACAGAACCAAGCTGATTTAGAGATAGTGGTTGGAAAGTTCAATACACATTGACTTATGACTAGATTTTATGGCTATTTCTTGTCTCCATTAATCTGTTAATTTAAGTCACGTATTACGCAGCAGCATTACTTGGGTTATGATGGGCCTTCTGCAAAGGCTGATGTTGGAGGTAGGATTTTCACACTAAGTTAACACATATCACATTGCTGCTGAATACAGATTTTTTTCTTGGCAGCTGAGAAAATTGCTCACATAGTCCTGAACTTCTATGACACTTAATCCATCTCTGACCTCAAGTGTCATCTGTTTTCATGACCTTCTCACTACTTTTTTTTATTGATGGGTGCATTCGGTGGACTCGAGCAATGCCAGAGTGATTGAGCTCTGGGCAAGAAGACCCAAAAGGAAACAACTGTCCTCTCTAGCCTGGCAGCTAAGCACGGGCTGGAAGTGCAACAACTCACTTCCCTGCTGCTTGCATGGGCCACGGGAACTACAGGGGGAGACCAAACACTCAGGAGCCCAACCACCACTGTGGCCAACCTGGTTGTCTTCCTCACTCGTTTCCCTCACGTCTCACCCTAGCCCTTCCTCCCAGCAGCCCAGGCTACCACCTGCTCTGCAATAGGGAGCTGGATGATAAAGCAGACCTGCAACCACTGCTGGAGCTGCTGCAAGCCTGAGGCTCTCCTGGAGCTCCCAGAAGCTGAGCAGATGTTCCCAGCACCGTAGGCTTTCTACAGCCCCTGGGTGGGAATGGATGGCAGCGCTTAGCTTGATGCCCGTTCTCAATGGCAAGGGCTTAAGGCTCTTTGCACTGGCTAACTTTTTTGTGCATGCCCATATGATGCTCAGTGAAGTGACACTGATAGAATGGTGTCTATTTCTCTATAAACCTCTGAAAAGAAATAGTTTTGTGAGGCTTGCTGGTGGAAAAGGCACATACATGAGGAAGTATTAAAAAGCATGTAGATCTCCATGTAGACCTTTTAATTTTACAGAAATGTTTTGGTCAATAGCTTGAGATGGTCTGTACTCTTATCCTGCTCCTCAACACTCCAAAACAGGTGTTCTTTTCAGCTGTGCAGTTTTTCCAGAGCAAAACCTTTAAAATAAGAAAGCACAGGCCAGGGCTTGATTTCATTACTGTGAACAGGACCAGGGGCTGTGATGTTATTCACCAGCCATCTGAATAACTAGATAAAATTGATGGTTTCCTTATGGTTTGATTAGATTTTGTGTCAGTTCTTACAGTGACAGATTTAGAGAAAAGTAATAAAAAGACAATGTAATTTAAAAATCAATAACATGGAGGGGAGGGAATGCAGACTGGGAAGTTTTGCATGGTGGGTAACATTGTATTGTGATGTTTAGTTTCTTCTTTTATCCTTTTTTATTTATTAACATTTAAACAGATTTCTAGGGATTTTTATCTTTTATAATGACTACAGCCTTTTTGCTGAGCTCATTTCCATTACACAATGTTATTTCAGCTGCTAGGCAAGGAGATAATGTGCCCTTCATTAAAAATAGCTAGGAAGAGGAGAGTAGCATACCCCCCCCTTAACAAGCATTTCTTGTCCCTTATCTTTTTTTCTCTTTTTTTTTTCCCTTAACATGCTACTCAGATCTTTTGTCTGTGGAGAAGTTTGATTATGCCTTAATCCAAATGGCCAGTTCAATCTATTTTAATCCAATTAACTGATTCAAACTATGCTGGGTGTCATAATCCATTTCTTAATCCAATTAGCTGTTGTCGTTCTGACTGTGGGTGAGGACTTTGCAGAGCAGAGGCTGTTGCTTGTTTTCAATTTCAGAATGCAACATGATGTTGCAAGCTAGTTTAGACTATTTCCCTGGTAGCCCAAACAAGGAATGAAAGCAAAAGATGTCAGCAGTGTTTGCATCCTTCCTGGGTTTGATCTATTTTATCAATAATTAAAGTTAGTAGGACTTAATTCTCACAATCAAATTGGATTTGTCTCTTTGATTTTTTTTTTTCCCCACGAAACTGAATTTAAATATACCACTTGCCAGAGACTGGCAAAAATGACTTGTAAATTTAGCTGTTTTAGCTTGGGGTACTCAGCTTGAGATGGTTCAAAGCTTCTCTGTATTTTATGAAAATCAGGCTCCTTTTAAGGGAATGCATAGTGACTCTCTCAGTTCCATAATCAGCAGTGAAAATCTTGCCCTTTGTATTTTCCCTTTTCAAGCTAGTAGGCTGAGCAGCTCATCCAGGGAAATGCAAGCTTGGATCTCATTGAAACATTTCAATTACTTTCCTGTCTGACTGAGCCTGGAATATTTATGAACATATCTGGTAATTTCAGCATTATAATCAATTCTCAGTATTGAATACTAAGTTTCCAAGTTGTATTGTTTAATTTTTGCTTTTACCCAACATGGAAAAAATGCTGAGATTTTCAGAGTTCATGGCTTATGGAGCTCAGAGAGATACTTCCTTCATTCTCTAATGCAAGTTTCTAGGAAGATGCTACTGACTCTATGATCTATAGTCAAAGATATCATAGTGGACACACGATCTTTCCAGGGCTTCTTGCTTTGTTAAAATCATATTTACCTTTAAGGCAACTACACTTTCTAATTTGATTTTCCTTTAGACAAGTCATACAATCTGATCTAAAAAAGACTTGAAGTCCTTTTCTATGAAAAATCAGAGGAAGAGTTAAGTTGCTACTGGACTGTTAAAAACTCTTTTCCACAGACTGAATTTATGGTGTAAATCTGTACTTGAAACATGAGTCAAAAACTGTGTGAAGTGTATACCTCAGCAATAAATGCTTCTTTTACAAACATTTCCCTGATTCTGGCATCTAAGAATACATGCCTTAACTTTGCTACAGTGAGATTCTAAAAATAAATTTGAATCTTCTTTTTTGCCCAGCATAAAAAAGCAATATTTTCTATATAAATTATGTATACTGCAAAGTAAAACAAAACAAAACAAACAAACAAACAAACAAACAAAAAAACCCCAAAAACAAACCAACAAAAAAACCTTTAGCAAAGAAGAAAGGGATTACTGTAAACAAGCAAAACAAAAATTCCCTCTCAGAACTTCAACACACTGCTTTTCTATCTTACTGTCATACTTTCTATAGATATGACATTTATATTTTCTCATCATGAATCTAAAGTCGTGTAAAAGGGCTGCAGATATGGAACATTAAGTCACACAAAGCTGGCCATGAGACTGGTGGGAAGTATCAACACAGGGGAAAACATTACATGAAATCATTAACTCGCTAATAAAAATATACTGTTTCATCAAAATGGTTTTGATGTCAATATAGAAATGATTTGGTGCTGGTGTCTAAATCAGGAATTCTTCACGGAGCTGAAGGCAGTAACATGCCAGGCACCTCCATGGATCCTGAACAGTGCTTGTGTTTCCTGAGAATCGTACCATTGGTCTGCAAGGATACTGGAGACTAACCGCAGCGATAAAGGGTGGAGTTCACCTCCAGGTTAAGATTCATAAATTAAGTATCTGCATAGATATCGATGGGCTATGGACCTACATCTGCTTGTAGGCTGGTCTCAACATACATGGCAGAGATGATCACAAAGACTGTTGGACATAATCACAATGTGCAAGTCAGAAGTTGAAGCCCACACGGGGAATGTGCCTTTTGGCCACTGCTTTGTAGTGATGTTTACATGAAGCTCCTCCATTTCCTTCAGATCATACAGTATCCTTCTGCACTGTTGAGGCTTCATAAACAAGTTATTTTCAAGAATGTACAAGGACACAGTAATGGAGGTTAGCTGCAGCTATGAATTTTATGAACAGTTTGATGGAAACCACATTAAATGGCAACATCAGCCTACAAATCAGCTTTGCAATGCTCTTACTCCAATCTGGTGTTGAGGGTGATTCACTGTGAATTTGCTTTTCATGGCCACCATTTCATGCAGTGTCATTTATCAGCATACCAGCCACTTGCACTGCAGAAAACTCTGGCATTACATTTTAGCAGTGTTAACAACCAGCATTTTTACAATGCTGCTCATGTTAGCGAAGTAAGTACTGTAAATAACATCACAAAGCCTACAGTAATTGCCCTTTTTGTAATGTGCCCGTTCACTGTGCTATCACCCAAGTCATAAAGCTGTCACATTCTGACTCACCATGCATTGCATCTTAGAACAGTAACACAATTTCTGCTCAGACCAAAATGGGTCAAAATGCAGCCTAAAAGTGATCCACAAGGACAGGACGAGCCAAATGGCACAAAGAAGAGACAGAGTCCCCTTATTCCAGGGAAAAAAGTCCTCTCCTGAGAATTATGCCTGAGAGACGTATATGAGGAAAAATAAAGATGTGGGCTGTTAGAATGTAAAATATTAACTATAATGAAACACAGTGCTTTGTTTTTTTTCCTTATTTTGACAAAGTAGTAGTATCCTAGTATCCTGTGGCTCCTGTAGTCTGAATGAATGTAGTCCTTGTCGGGTCTTTGGCTGTCTCCTGGCTTGCAGTTCTCCCACTCGAAGGCCAGGTCTGAAACGTGGTTGGACCCTGTAGTTCCCGTTTCCCTGTGGCCATACCAAGGTAATATATCATCGATAGCCTTCTAGAAGTGTAATTTATTTAGAAGGAAAGCATCAAAGAAAACGTGCTTTAAACCACTACATGCAGCATATAGTCCATATGAGGCTTTTCCCTACAGCTTTCTGCGCCCTTGTTCCGGAAGGGCAACAATATCTTAGACTCTTTCTATAGAATCTTTCTTTCTACTGCTCCCTCTGCTTAACCCTTCAGTCTGTTTCCCTGGCCATATTCTGAGAAGCATCCTATCCTTTCTTCTCAGGAGACTTTTAACTACTCATTAGCCTTTACATTTTCAAATTCTGAGCTTGGAAAAGTAAACATACATCTTATTAGCAGACAGGATGCCATGTCCTTGAGGTTAATAATTTTGCCCATTATCTTTGAAGAGCTGGCCTAAAGTATTTGTTCTGGGAAGCCAAGTGTTGCTTCCTAATTAGTTTTCTGTGCATCCCACTGCAATTTAAATCAATATACTTACAAAGAAAATTCCTGAACTCAGTACAACTTCACTGCCTGGTCATATAAAGCATTCACTGTAATACTCTCAAAGCAGTCACATATTTTGTTTGATTCTATAAAATGAGATCAAAATAAGTGCGCTTCAGCAGAAAACAGGGAACCTTTTTTTTTATCCTTTGAAGGCATTATTGTATCCTTCTTTTGTGCAGAGAGAAGTTGATGACCTTGCCACAGCCCCTTGCTGTGGAATAGGGCCCCTTTGCACTGTCGGTAGAAATATGTGTGTTTGGATCCAGAGGTCCCACTTTTAATTCTTACTGTTGATAATATATCTTTGCTTGCAGTGGTACAGCTTACCACTTCCATTCCTCAAGATGAATGTAGGGAGAATCTTTTAAATTTCAAAGCAAACAAAACTGAACAACATTTGTTTTTAAATCTTTTATTCTTATGAAAGCCATAAAAACCACAGGAGATTTTTAGTGGAAGAGCAAAATCTATATGATAAGAATAGCCCTGGAAAGAACCACATACCTCACCAGTTCACATATAGCAGCATACTAATGTCTAGGTTAGAAAAATCTACAAGACTAGTACATCACTACAGGATGTTTAGGAGGTGTCTAGACTACAAAACTCCTCTCAAACTCAACACATTACCTAAATGGAAAGACCAAAACCCGTAACTATAAAGTATCCAAGAAAAAGCACAAAAGATAAGAGGAAAATCTCTAAAATCAACAGTTAAAATTATTTAATTCCTGGAATTTACATTCTTTATAGAATTTTTAGAGTCTGAGGTTGGTGGAAAGAAGAAATATTACAAATAGTAATGCTGTTGCTTAATGAATATTTTTAGCCAAAACATTCTTCAGAAGAGATATATTCCTGTATTACAACACTTTAAGCTTGATTAAGGTGCCTAAAGATAAATGTCTAGGCTTTTTAAGAAGCCTTGGTATATAGAAGACATTTATGGGCACTGCAAATATGGCAGAAAACTAGAGGAAACCAGGAAACCCTTATGAACTGGCAGCTGGAGGACGTGTAGGACACCTCAAATGACATATAATAGATTCTAAGTTACATCTAGGATATATATCCTATATATATAGGATACTAAGTATAACTGAAAAAATGTAATTGAGTCCTTTATGTCCAGCTGTACCTGTTGGTAAAATAAGGAAAAAAAATATACAGAATATTAAAAAAAATATATATCCTTATAGACCCGTTGCTGTAACAAGTGGAATGACTTCCTCAGATTTCAAAAGGAACTAAGCCAGGCTCTGACATAGCTGAGTAAATAATAAGTAGCATAAGTGATTCACTAGCCTTCTTGAGCCATGCACAATGTCCAGATCAGAACTGGTTTTCCACACTTCTCTCTGTTTAAAATTAAAGATTTGTACCATGCTTTTATTTAGCTAACTAAAGATGCTTTTAGTACTGTCATTTTGTTGTGTGACACTGATGCTTGATATCCAGAATTCAGCCTGCTCTGTGATGTTTGTTAGCACTCCATGTTGGATGACCAAGCAAGTCTAGAAAAGTCAACTAAGCTAGTAATCTTTCAGGCAGAGTAAAGAGAGGAGAGAGTAAATGCAGCAGAGGAGACTAGAGAATTTGAGAAGCTTTTGCTTGCTTTTAGCTGTGAAGTGTGTTCAGAGACATATTAAGAATAGCTATGAATAGAAGGCTGCTACAGAAAATAGCATGTAGGTGCTCCCCAAGCAGTTGTGTCACCATTAAGTCTGCAAGAAGTTTCCAGGCAGTTTAGTTTAACTTTCTGAGGTCTCTGAACAGGCTTGAGATAGTGTTTATTGCTCATATGTGAAACCTGAGCTGGCTCTTTTTCCTCGTTAGCAAAAGGACTACATGCATAAACCCAGTATGTGATATACTCTGTTAAAAGGGTTGTGGTTAGGAGCAAAAAAACCCCAACAAAATCTGCATATTCCTTTCCTGATGGCTGCACTCTGGACCGGGTGGAACCCTCTAAAGTTGGGAAGAGGAGGTAATTGCTTCAGGAAAAGAGCCCAAAGAAAGATCTGACAAAATCTTCTGAATCTAAAGTGTGGATACAGGCTGAAGATATGTCAAAAAACAGCAAATTTTAGAGCACGAGACAATTCATGGGAAATGAATTCAGTTTTGAATGCAATGTTATGTTAGCCCAGTCTTTGGCATGGTTTGTTTGTTAGGATGAGACAGACACCATTCCCAATAAGTAGTTTGCATGTGGAGAGTTTGCATTTTAGAGACCAGCAAAAATGAACAGTGCTGGGGCAGATCATAAGAAATGCTGAGTTCAGTCAGACTGGGGTTCCATCTTGTACAGTATATTGTCTCTTTTATATTGATTCAACAAAGACAAGTTGACAAGAGATAAAAATGGGTAAAAAGCAAGTAGCTATCACACCTTTCACAGTATGTGTGAGAGCTTGGGGTAGGGAGAGAAGAGTATATATGGTTATGTCTCTGCTTGTTTAATGAAAAATCCACACAGTATAATAAACCTCATTTCCATGAAATTAGCATATGGGTAAGGCTTTGTAGGATCTAAGAAAGGCACTTTGTTTGAACACATAAGGTATCAAAATTCTTATTTGAAATCTTTAATTAACTTTTCCCCCTCTTCATTATCAATCTCTTATTTCAACTATTCATAGCCTCAATAAGCTTCCTCTGGTAACTAAGAGATAAGACATTTAAAAAATAGAGTCTAAGTCAGTGTTGCTTTCATTTGTATTGCATTTGAATATGATCAGAATGCTTTGGGTTTTTTTATCAAAGATTCAAGTGAACGGAGTACTAAAGCTGATTTGGCTCTATACTTCCTGGGGTTGAAGAATGTGAATGTTCACATGTGGTCTCTGAATGAAAGCTTGATAAACATGCATAGGCTGAGATTTTAATGTCATATAATGCACATGAAATTTCTCTGGGTATTGTTTTAACAGATTCACATGAAATCTCTCAGGGTGTTCTATTAACAGACGCAACCTTGGAATGAAATTGAGGAAATGTAGGAAGTTATTGGCGCATGACCACTGGTGAACACAGCATCTGAAGAAAACCCGCAATGTTCATGTGAATTTTGGTATCTCGTGCACTGTCTTTAGCAGGTAAATATGGTAATCTACATAATCATTTTGGTATACATAAAACCCCTTGTTCACTGTATTATGTTGCCCATTTCCTTACTTGCTCCATATAGGGAATGGATCTATTACAATTTACAAGTCTGATTTACTAGCTTACGGTGTAGAGAAGTAATTATTTCAGGCCTTAAAATTCTGAAGACCCCGTGGAGAACTGAACAAAATTATGAATGTCAGTTAGATAAGCCGAAATGGCTCGACTTGGTAAAAGCCTGGAAGATTACAGCAGTCAGATGGAGAACGATGCAAGTACAGCAGCTGACCCCAGGGTGGCTGTGAGCTATGACTGTCACACACTCATCAGGAAGGCAAACTGAGCTCTAGGATATGTTGTGAAAAGTATTTCCAGGAGACACTGAGAAGTACTAGTACCACCGTAGCATTCATCATATGCTACAACTATGCAAATAAATTAAACGGGACCGAGACATGGGCCAATCAGTGATGCATGATCATCCCTGCTTTCAATTGCTACTACAGCCCTTGCATGTTTTTGCTTTAGTCCAATTAGCACTTTTCCAGGTAGTGCCTGGGCATGGCTCAGGGGCTAATGTGGGCTGGGAACCATTCTCAGAACAGTGCTGAAAACCAAGGGAGTAAGCGCATTAATCTGTGTAGAAGTGAGCCATGCCACATCAATTAACCTCCTTTCCTTTACGTATGGTGTATTTACTGATACAGGTGTGGCCATCCCAGTGAAATTAATTCATTAATTTTAATGAAATGCTTCTGATCATCCACAGCCAGGACAGAAGCATTCAGAGAGTCTATAGAGAAAACATACTGGGATGACCAAGGAATTTGAGAATTCAGTTTACAAGAGTTTGGAAGAGCTTGGCTTGTTTACCTTCATAAGAAGTTTGCCTAAAAATAGTACATGTCAGAGAAGTAAAAGGTATATTTTCAGTGAAGAATAATATTGGCATAAGAACAAATAAGTGATAGTGGCTATGAATATAGTTTTCATACAAGGTGAAAATTCTAAGGTTTTTTCCTACTCTCTGCAGGAGTGAGTGCTTATTTGAAGCAGATTTCCATTTGGAGTGGTGGACAGAAGGTAAACTTCAGGTTCAAAACGGTAGGATAATGGATGAGATTACACAGTTGAACTGGTACTTGCAATAAGTGTCTGGATTAAGTTAACTGAGTGATTCCTTTCAGGTCTCAGCTCTGTGTTATTGGATATTAAAACAATTGGTCAGCATCTGAATTTTTAAGGCTAATTTTTGAGGCAAAATATCGAATAAACTTCTTCCACATTTAGACTCACAACTGTCAGTTTGAATTTTGACTACTCCAAAATCCATAGTTCCTTGTAATAATTTTGTAAATGCAGTTACAACTTCTGTAAATCTGCTTTTAGAATTCTGCTTCAGGATAAGTTCTTTCTTTGTTTTACCAGCTGCTGAGAGTTCAGTGTTCACCAAGTAAAATACACCAGTAAATTCACAACTGGTAATTTCTCTATGCACCATAAAAATTTCTTTCAAAAAATCTTTTCCCTTTCAGTTCTGATTTTTGACCTACCGTTGATTTTGATCTAAAATGCGGTCAAATACTGTGACCAGGGATTATTCATTAATGAAATGAGATTAAAAGTAACTTTTAAAACAGAAGTCTTTTCCATGACCTTCTCTACCCTCAGGTTTTCAAACTCTGTCCATGACCAGGAAGTCCAATAACTTATTTATTTTTAAATAAATAAAGGAGATTTTCAGATAGCCACTTTACTCTAGGGGCTTGAACCTTAGGATAAACACTACAGCACTATAAGATGTGCAACAAAATTGTTATGGCAGGCAGCCCAGCTGTCTTGCAGGCATCTGAATTAGCAATTGGTGGATCACATTTAGCCTTGGCAAATTTATTAGAACAGATGAATTTTCAGCTAAAACTCAGATTTAGGTCATAGGGTTCAAGAGAACCTCTTTGCCTTGGAGGAAACCTCAGTTGAATCTGTTTCTTATAGACCTGATATTGGAATGGAAGGACAATTTTAGCAAAGGAATAAATGAGCACAGTTTTAAATTCAGATGAACAACTTATAGTTTTAGTCACAATTACCAAACGTGCTTATTGTTAGAAAACATAGATTGAATGAATCCCTTGTTTGTGGAAAATTGGCACATGCAGTGTATAGCTCATGACATAATTTATAGTCTTCTGTAGAGTCCTGGTAATTATTACTGAACTATTCATTATTGATCTCATTTGGAATGTTAATGAATTTAAATCCAGCTTGTTGAAATGTAAAAACAACCACAAAAATATCTATTGTTTTTGGGCAGTTCTGTACTCACTGAAGCCAATGGAAATGTTCCACTAATGTCAAGAAGTACTCGTTCTATCTGATCCATATGAATGTGGCTCCATAGTTGTTTTTATGCCTGCTGAGTTACTGTTTAACTCCATGATGTCTTTAGTAGCTTATATGTGACACGGTCTATGGCAGCATCCCTAGGCCTACCTCATCCTTGGATATCAAAGCTTAAGCAAAAAGGAACAACATGTTGAAATTTTTGGTCACTGTAAGAAGGGTTTCAGTCCAAGTGCTATGGACAATGCAACTAGGATCTGGAGAATATCTCAATTTCCTAATCACCTCAAAAATTAAAAGTCTAGAACATTAGTCCTGGTGACATCTACATCACAGTGAAGTGCAATTGGAGCATGTGAGTGAAAGTACTCTGTAGCCCCCCCAAAGGGGTGGTGTACGTGCATCTTTTTCTGTGAACCTGAAGAACATGACAACTCTAGCAGCACAGTGAGAACTGATGGTCTTTTTTTTTCATAGCAAGAGCTGGTATCAACCTTTGATTCATAATGAGGAAAGTTTTAAGTGTCAGGAGGTCATGAAGTGTCAGGAGCTAAGCAAAGTACTGATGAGTGTAATACCTTGCTGTCACATCCTGCTTTTGTTTTGTTGCTGGAAAGAAAAAATTTTGAAAAAGAAACAATTTTTGTTTTCAAGAAAAGACCTGCAAAAATGGTTTGAGTACTAGAATATATATTTTACAGTAAAAAAAGCCCTCCATGTATTTAGCTTGCTCAGGAGGTATTTAAAAGGCAAGTTAATTACAAAGTGCCTACACAAGGATGGGATATCTGTTAGTAGAAGACCTCTTTGACCCTGCAGACACAGGCAGTAAAATGTATTCTCAACAGATGAAAATCAAAGGTAGAGCAATTTCGGCTGAAAATAATGTGCATATTTTTAAACCAAGAATGTGCTTAACTATCAGGGCAGATTGCCAGTGGACATGTAGATTTTTTCTTTATTCATGTTGTCAAGTAAGATGGCACATGTCCAAACATGCGTGCTAATTCAAGTTACATATGGCTGGCACTGAACATGGAAATTAGTGAATGAGGTTTTATGGGTTGTTATACACAGAATGGCAGATCCTGTTGTGCTTTTTGCCCTTAACACTAATACTCTGAGAACAAGCTTTTTTTCATATTCTGGATGATAATATTAGTCATATTTAGATCATTTGTCATAATGATTGTCATAGTCTGATAGCTTCATAATGACATAATTTCAGTTGCCAAACAGAAAAAAGGTAAGTAGCAAGAATTCTCATCCTTTCTTGTTTTCTTTGTTATGCTAGGCTCAGCATTAAAGTATTTGTGTGTTTTCCAATGCAGTGAAAAACATAGTTGTCAGCCTTTGAACATCTGTTCTGAGCAGTTTATTTTTATATCCTCTCCCCACCAGGAGAAGTGTGTTCAGTGTCTTGATTTGTTAAGTAATTTTTTATTATTTTTTTTTTACTGGAAAGGATGTGAAGAAGAAGTTTCTTAGTGAGGAGTTGTTTTGAGGGCTTTTTGATTCTCTTTTAACATTCATGTTGCTTAATACTGGTGTTAGAAATAGTTTGAGGCTTATGTTGCACTTGCTGAAGAAAGTAGCTGGGTTTATAAAAGGCTAGGTTTTGGCCTTAAATTCCATCATCTTGGATTATTCCCTTCCCCCAAAAACTTGACTCTGCCACAGGATTGCCTGCATAATAAATTTTGGCCAGGTATGAGTGGGATACACTAGATCAGATGGGACATATTAGATCAAAGCAACTTTGCAGTAAAGGACCTGACGACAAGAAGCTGAACGTAAGTCGAGGTGGGCACTGAGGAGCTGAAGGCTAGCAGTGTATGGGGCTGCACTAGAAAGGACATGGCTATCCAGTCCAGGGAGGTGTTTATTCTCTGTTGCCTGTCCAGCATTTGTGAGGTTGCACGTGGAGTACTACATCCAGTTTGGGGCTGCCTACTACAAGAAAGCTGTTGAAGCAGCAAGAGGCTGAGGAAGCTGGGTTTGACCCACTTAGAGAAGGGAAGACTATGGGGAGAACCCAACTGCTGTGTTTAGCTAAACTAAGTGGGTGGTTACAGAAAAGGCAGAGTCAAATTTCTCAGAGAGGTTCTGTCCTGGTTTCGGCTGGGATAGAGTTAATTGTCTTCCTAGTAGCTGGTACAGTGCTGTGTTTTCAGTTCAGTA
>JAVKLA010000017.1:11928817-11942776 GCA_034782735.1 Sagittarius serpentarius | reverse complement strand
CCCACTGGGTGGGGGGGGAGCGAGTGAGCGGCTGCGTGGTGCTGTGTTGCTGGCTGGGGTTAAACCACGACAGGTTCACACAATGAAAGGATGACAGAGTAACTAAACAGTTAAAAATTGCAAAAAGGGAAATGCTATATAGTGATAAGAAAAAAAAATCCCCATGAGGGTGGTCAAAGACTCAACTAGGTAGCTCAGAAGGGTTTTGAAACCTCTGTCCTTGGAGATAAACAAAATCTGACTGGACAAGGGCTGAGCAACTGACTTAACTTTGGAGCTGGATGAGCTTTGACTTGAAGTTGCACTAGATGACCTCCTGAGGTCTCTTCCAACTTAAATCAGTCTACGATTCTTAATACAACAGTGTCTAAACATAATCATAAGGCTTTCGCATTACAAGTGGCTGAAGTCTTTACAGGGTTGGAGCATGTACAGAACCAGCTTGGTCTGGCCCATAAAATGCCATTTAGACATTGTTATGGGCAAAGAGTAAGGATTCCATTATATTAGCAAAAACCATTAACAAGTTATCAAATTTGGTTTTCTTCATAAAACATTATGTAGACCTTTTCATTCCTGACCTTCAGCTATGGTGTATCCTAAATAAAGGAATCAAGACCTTGAACTTCTTTAGGTAGTCTATAGAAAGGTAAGGAAAAGCCTGGGGGACATATCTGATATGTTTCCAGTGGCCTGCACCATTGAAATGAAATGTAGCATTCTTTAGTAGCTGAATTTCTGTAAGCACTGAAACAGTATGACCATTTATATTGAACGCTGAATCACTGTAGTCTAAATGAGAAATGACAAAAGCATGAATAACTGAGGCCAGGTCATTGCCTTCCAGGAAATATTCCTTTAGCCAGCTGGAAAGAAAGCTTTACTGGTGGATGCTGTTATGTAAGCCCTGAGCATCAGTGAATAATTTGATGTGCTTTCATAGATTTAAGGCCAGAGTGAGCCATCAGATCAAGTATTTTGAACTGCTATTGGCAATTTTCCTCACATAACATGTTTTTTTAGAATGGTATCTGATATTAATTTTAAAATATTGGGAAAAATACTAGAAAACCCATCACAATGGTCAGCTTGTTCCTGCAGTTAGCCGTCTTCATTTTTATCATCTACACTTCAACTTCAAATTTCAATTTGCCTAGCTTTAGCTTTACTACACTGATTCTTTTTATGCCTTTGTTACATTAAAGAGCCTGATAGCATTCATAATTGTCTTCTTTTGAAGGTACTTCCTCAAGTCTTTTCTCATTCTTCAAGTCTTTCAATAGATGACCATTTCTACAGTCCTCAAACAATTTTGTAGCTCTTTTTTAAACACTCTTCAACTTTAAAATCCTTTGATTATGAATATGAGATCATATAATCTAGTAGCTGTATCCCAGTACCAGTTTTGCTCCACACACTATCATGTGTTTGCAGAAGTAAAATAGCTCCCTCACAGGAATAAAGTGTTCGGCATTTCCTTTCTTCCCAACCAAGAATCATGTCATCCATTTATGATAACACTTTGATGGGAACTTATGTTAGATTGTTTATCTCAATTGTTTTCTGAGTCACTGGTTACCAGGTTAGAGCCCCTCATTCTGTAATTGCAGAGTTCTTTTCCCTGTTCCTTGGTGACATTGAATTCTATGAAAAGAAAGAAAAATTACAAAGGCAGTTCCCCAAGCAATTCAGCTAGCTCTGACTTCAGCATCTTGTCCATCTCATTCACTGCCATTCCAAAAACCATATGGAAATTTTCAAGGTATTTTTACAACCAATTGCTTCGTAGTGACTTTGAGACCCTTAATGAAGAGGATGATTAGTGTCCTCCACACTCTGGATCCAGGTGGAACCCTACTAAAAACAAATCCCTTTGGTGGCTATTGTTCACTGGCAACTGTGTGCTGAGGCTTGTCCATCGTTACTGTTAAATGAATGAAGTGTGAATTCATTTAGCAGGTGTTACTGGTGGTGTAGTGCATGATGCTAATATTTTGACAGAATGACATGCAGTCCAAAATTGTTACAAAAGTCTAAGGGAGTGCTAATGTGATGAGATGGAGTGAGGACCTCCTTAAACCAGCACTGAACAAGCTGGCTTCAGAAGAAAAAGCAATACGGTACTGTACCTTGGCTAGTTAGTCCTTCTGAAAAGGAAGCTGATCAGCGTGGATGTGGAATTGTACAGATGCATCTATGCAGCAATTGGTACTGGAGTGCCTTCGGATGTTGCATTATCAACTCATCTGGAGTTAGATATATGTAAGAATGTAATATCTATACATGATCTTTATCAATCAAAATTTTAATACTATCAAAGTTAGATAAATTGGAAAGAACTACTTTTTCACACAGCCACTTTAGCTCATTAAACCCTGAGCCAGATTTTCTAGGATTTCTGCTGAGACTTAAGACCAACCGACTAACCTGCTTTTAGCTCTATCATTCTGCCTTACCATTTGATATATTGACATAATCTTAGCTATTTTGAGGCTTCCTGGCATTTTTTGAATGTATATATGTATGAATATACAATCTTTATTATAAACTACTCTCAGTGAGCCACAGATTTCCTTAACTAGCATTTGTATAACCCTCTGATGCAAGTTTTCTAGGCCTCCTGATTCAGAAATATTTATCCTAAGTAGATGTTGTCGAACTCCTTCTTAAGGCTTATTAATAGCCTAGAAATTGCTTCCCTGTCCTCATATGGTATGAACGCAGCACTCTGCTTCTTTCCAAATATAGAGACACAATATTTATTAAAAACTTCTGTTCCTCCTGTATCATCATTGACAATTTTACAACCTTCATTTGGTAATGGGCCTTTATACAATTCATTGTGTTCCCAATCCACTTTCAATTTTTTTTTAAATGTCTTTAGCTCTGCTAGTCTGTGTATTCCAGTGTTGCCCTAAGCTACTTTTGGCAATTCATAGCTCTTATGCTGTTAACTATTTCACTTTTTTCCACCAATTATACTTTCCTTAAAATTTTGTGTTCTTGTCCTTGCCAGTGAACAAAGACAAACTTTTAGCTAAGGTTGTTTCCACCCTTAATGTTGGCACTGGGAAACTGGAGGGTTTTATTAATTTTTTCCTGTCAGCATTTTTCCTTCTAATCTGTTTTTTCCTTAGTTTCTTCAGATTTTGAATATAAACTAGTTTGGAGCATTATGCATTTTCTTCATATACCAATTTTGGGGCAGTGTTTGTTCTTATTGAATATGAGGTCATGTCCCCAGTTTCTAGGCAACCTCTGACTTAATACCATGGTTATTCAGCTTTATCTGGCACAATGAAGTCCAAAATTGAGTTACCTTTTCTTGCTGTGATTTCTTGTGCATTATAAAATCATCATGCATAATTCTAGGGATTCTGAGGAAGTTTCACTACCAGCTGTGTGAGATTACCAGTCTGCATTTCTCAAATTCAAGTCCCTGTAACAACACAATTTTTCTTCTTGCACATAATCAACAGATACTTAGGAAGAAACTCATAATTTAGAGGAGAGTTACAGGCAGTGACGGGTTCTCTCTGCTAAGCTATGTTAACTAGCACATTGATCTATGTCCCTTTGTGATCCTTGGGTTTTGAATCACCAATAAAACTTAAACAGATAACAGTACCTTTAATGGAGAGTTTAGGTTCTACCATTCCATTATCCATTCTACCATTATAAAACAAATTGTTACAGTTTTCATGTGCCAGTTATGTGATGCATCTCAACAAGTTGTGACAATGCTAGTTATATCAAATTCTTCTTTATCATCGAGTGATATCAAATTTTTTCTTCATCACTGTTTCTAATTCTCTCTTACACTGAGTCTTTAATAATGACTCCCAAACACAGTTGTAGAATATGTATTTGTTTCCATACATGCTGCATAGTGCTGAAAATTAGGCGTCTGGGTCACGTACTCTGCTCTCCATTATGCTCATCCTGCTTGCCTTAGTGCTGAAAATATCTAAAAACAGATCATGGAAGGAGTTTCCTCATCATCTACATCCTAAATCATATTTAGAGCCAAGTCTAAAAATGAAATTCCCATATTTTTCCTGCTGCCAAGCTCAGGACTTTGCCTTCAAAACCAGGATCCATTGCATGTGCCTGGATTTCCCGTTTCCTTTCTGAGTGCTTCACTCTATTTCAAAACAGAGTTCTTTTTTTCATGGCTAAGTATCCATACTTCTCTTCAGTGCATTTTCACTTTTATTGGAATAACTATTAGAAATGAACTTATGCCTGTGCAAATAGTCTTGGAAGGCACTGTTATCATTCTACCCTATATATAGCATCTGACTCTGTTGCTGGATACTGCTGTGAAACATTGTGTATCTACAGTTCTCCATGTCACAAATGGAATTAAGAGCACTAGAACTTCAACAGATAGGTCTTCATACAGAACTTCTGATAGGATGAACTGCAAATCTGGAGTGGGATGCTGGTACTCTGTTAACTACTGCATCCCACTGAAATCAGTGATATATTTTTGTTGATCTTAGGAGGAACTTGTTGAACTGGATGGAAGTTTCTTAGAGATCGAAGAAAATTATCAGCATGATTGTCTTGAAAGAATATGGTCTGTACTACTTTGAACTTTACAGAATTAATCTTCTTGCAGCATACTTGTTGCTACTTGCAACACAGAGTTGTAAAGATATTATCTGAAATGAAGAATCCAAACTAGTGTTAACACTGAGAGAATGTTACTTACCACAGATAGTAATAATTTATTAAAAAGGGGAAATGGAAATCAATGGTTGTGTTGCATTAAAGCACAGAAGATGGCACTGCAGACTAGATCCTTAAAATATTCTGTTTTTCCTACCTTATAGTAATCGCTGGTGTTATAAAATCACAAGAATATCCTATTATTTCTCATTTCTAAGCCTCTGTTCACACAGAAGTGAATACCACTATTCTGTGCTTTTAAACATGCAGTCTTGAAAAGTAGTGCCAGCAATTCTGAAACTTGATGAAGATCTGGTATGATGGTTGTTACTGTTTGTTGAAACTGAACAGCTATAAATACTTCTGAGATAGTAGCGCATTTAAATAAATAAATTTTATACAAATGTTCTTATTATGTACACTAATCCTTTTTGACTGTCCAGGCCGATGTGAAAATTACTACAGTTTGTTTTAGCTGGATGATTTTCTCTACAGAAGAATGACCAATGGCTTCTTCAGGAATTACAGTCTGCTTCAGCAATATTATTGATAAATATTGATCTAGAATAGGTTGCTATTGAACCAGAGAACGAAGGCAGATTCTTTCATATGCTATTAACAGTTAATTTCCTGGGGGTATGGAGGAAAGAGTTTACACAATCACCAAATGGAGAAATTATAATATGACCACATGGAAGCAATGCGTATAACGATAGGTGTAGTGCATACATGTGAAATAGCTTGATTAAAACAACCACTGAAGTTCAATGAGTATAAGGGTTAAATCTTGTCTTTTCTGCTGGCTACTTGACTAAAAGAGTCCTTGAATTGAATACTGCTGGTGATAGGTAGCACTTTTAAAAATATAAATCCACATTCTGTGAGAGGTGAATGTATAAATGTGTCTAGTCCAAAGATAGGAAAGGTTGAGGAAAGCGGCGGTATTGGATCTTCTTGTTTTGTTGCCCTGAACTGGTTTTCCTCCTGTTTACAAACTCTTAAACTCTCAGTTTACCATGGTGAAGCTGAAAAGTTTCTCCGTGCCCATGGCAGAAAAACACAGATGGTCAATTATGGGGAAAATAGTCTTTCCCTATTTTTTAATAGATTCCAATCCCCTGTAAATGTCATGCTATAGAACACCGCAAAAATGTCAGGAACGGGTTAGTGTCATCAGCCCCTTGTAACCTTCCCCTCCATCAGCATGACTTGTGCTCCTTTGGCTGAGCAGAGAACACATCTTTGCCCTCTCAAAGGAAGGAAGGTTTTTCATGCTCCTCCCGTGGCCTGAGCCACAGCACTTGCATGTGCTGTTTCTGCCTGACATGCACTCCTGTGCCATCCTCCAGTCTGTGCAGCCAGTACCCACAGCCTGTAGTTTGCCACAGGAGATTAATTATTTGTGCCAGTTCTTTGGCATGGCCCCACTGACTTCATAGTTTAGCAATGTGGGCAGTAGTCACACCCCTTTAAGCTCACCTCCTTTTTCATGATTCATTAATGCTTTTTGTCCTGAACATCACAGGACAGTCACTTTCTCAGCTGAAAGATGGATGCCACAAGCATCACTAGGTAATGGCAAGCAGATCTGCTATCAGAATTCTCTCTGAAAGGTGAGGTGGGTGAAGAGGCTGAGAACCTAAACAGTGATCTGGAGCATTTCCAAGGGGATAATAAAACCCAAGAGAAAGCAAATGCACAAAAGTTATGCAAGTACTTGACACGCTCCTTTTTCCATTATTGAAAGTCTGCTCATTTTCTGCACGAGGTGGTGTATTTATTGCTATGTCAGACTGCAGCATAAAAATATCAGCCATAATTACATTCATGCTACCAGCCTTGACATTACAGTTAATCTGAAAAACACTCATTTTCCTATACTGCCTTATGTAACCAGAACTTAGATGCAGCAATGGTTCACTGTCAGGTTTTGTTCTACTGTGTTTCAGTGCAGAGTGTTACTTGACAGCTGTGAAAATGTTGGCTTGCCCTTTGTCTTACAAAGGGAAGTATTAGAAGAGCCTGACATTTGTCAAATGAAACTCTTATCAGTATGACCTATTTTTAGGTACCCTTTGAAACCTTATAATAAGTAGCTGAAAACTAACAATCCTTCTGTTTCAAGAGAGAACATTTAGGAATCAGTTATTAGAAAAGATAGACACAGGGCCAGAGAGATCTTGGCAGTGTGTTGTGATAAGTTGTAAGCGTAAGAGTCTATAAAATGGTTTAGTTTTTAGGAATGATTTTAGAAAATGAAAAAGATGCTGTGTAGCAGGTTGTAGACTGAGAGCTCTGTTACTGGGGAAAATCTTGTCCCACAACTCAGTTTAGGTAAGCTTCTTGCTGAAATTAAATTTATTGTCAATAGAAATCATTCATTATTTTAAATATGCAACTATTTGTCTGCACATAGACAGGCAAGCTTTGGACAAGGAAGAGTGTTTCATAGAATACCTGTGAGGAGGAGGGTCATGTCAATTATTATTGCAATTCTACTATGAGCCTGTTATAAAGATATATAGACTAGTTAAACAAGTGCCATTCTGGGGAATAAGTAGTGTTGGATGTACAGTACTCTCCGTTTTTGTTACCTGCAATCATGACACCTTATAAATAGGACGGAGAGAGGAAGGAGGGTTTCTTTTGTCAAAAAGAAAGGATGGCAGGGAGAAACTTACTCGGAGAAACCTCAGGTTTAGTACTAGTACCAATACTCAAGACATGAGATAACTGTACATACGCTTGGGAAGTTGGTGGTGTGGCAGAGTAGAAGCCTCTACACCTTTTCTCCAGCATTTCATAGCTTCATGATAGCCATATGAAGCAGGAGGAGGCATGTTGCAAAGCAGAGGACTCTGCATTTGAGCTTGGGCTCTCATCTGCAGCAGCAGCCAATGCAATCTTATCCCCTCTACTGTTGAGAGATCCCAAACCATACCAGTGAGAAAATGCAAACTGGAAGTATATGGCATGGGTGGTGGTAGTGGGCATGGAGTCAGAGAGAGATGCCTTGTTGCTACACCGCAAATATCTGAGATGCATAGCTATTGCAGGGAAACAGAGCATGGAAGCCAAATTCTGGGATCCAATGAGACTCACGTATAGAGCACGTTACGTGCGGCAGGTCAGAATTTGCCCTTGACAGGAGATGAGGCTTCTCTCCTGGTTATACTTCTTCTTGGGGGAATGTTCCTCCTCACAAAAATCTGCTAATTTGATTTGAAGAGGCTGCACAAAGCCAGTTAACTGTTGGCTTGGAGTTTACAGATAAACCTGTGGTTTACAAATTATGAGAAGTGTGACTACAAGGAGTGATAATTGTCCGTAAACTGAAGAAAAGACTGAAGTGGTCTCGCATTTGCAGTGAATATGATTTGTGATTGTGTTCATCCACTAGCTACAAGGCAGATGGCAACAAACTTCCAAATTACCTAGGTACATATTTCCATCCTGACAGGTGTGTTTTTCAGGAAAAGATCACAGATATCAAGTCCATCATGAAATGGCTCAAAGTTTCTCAGATGCTTAGGTAAGATTCAGGTCTCATGTCAAGGCTGATGAAATAGTTTCCTAGGGAGGAATAAAGTCATGGGGGAGTCGGTGGATTTCTGGAGGAAGTGTATAGGAAGGCAATAGATGGAGACACTTGGCTTCACCTGGCTAAGGATCACGCAGATGCAGGGTTAAGTTTGGTGTTATGGTTAAGACAGAGACAAAGCTCCTGTTGGGTGGGAGTGAGAAGGATCCTCAAAGGAAGGGCTAGGTTGCAAAAAACTCTCCCAGGAGAAGGCTGTCATCTGGCCACTGATGGAGACCCGTGGCAAAGGCCCCAACCACGGCTTAGTTTTAGAGTTAGGGTTAGGGGACAGGCAAAGCCTAGAGCCCCTGCTGAAGTGCAGTTGGAAAGGACTTCCAAAAGAGGGTGTAGGCTGCAGATCTCATAGTATGCCCCTTCTCCTAAAAGTTGCCCAGCTTCACCCTACTCACCCTGGAAGCAGCAATCATTTTCTCCTCTCTTCCCTCTTCCTGGAGCCATTCTTACTCATCCTCTGTGTCTTCTGGGCTGCTGGAGTGCACGGTATGGGGTGGTGGTTGTTGGTGCTCCCTATAGCAGTTCACAGCCCCACTGTCGTCCCCTGGATACTCCAACCCATCCTTTTGCAATAACAGCAAGAATGGAGAGCATCTGGGAGGGGGAAGGCTAGAACATCCTGTCTTCCTCTCTTCCACTTAGCTGCCTAACTTGTCTATGCCTCGAGACAGCTCCCTTCTAACCTGCTGTGTCTGAAAGACTGCAGCAAGTAAACAAACCTTTTTGTATATGTATTCACTTCTGGTTGTTCAAGCAGTGACCCATACTTGGTTGTGATCATACTTATACCAGGTCTGTTTGCAGTCTTAATTTAAAACACAAGTTTATCAGCAGATTATGTCAGAAATTCATAGTTGATCACAACTAATTCATGAAGAGGAGGTGCATCACCTACTGTAGCTCAGATATGATATGGTTTGTGCCATCAATATATATCTGAGATTAATGAGTCAAATTGCAGAGTATAGAAAAGTCATTTGTCACCCCAGCTGGCACTTTAATCAGTTGGAAAACCGACCAAAAGCACTTCCAGCATATGGAGGCTTTATTAGAATGATTGCCAAAATATGGCCTGAGGTTACAGAGCTCTAAATAAAATTTCTTTTTCAGCCAGGTAATCTATTTAGGTTCCTGTGTGGATGCAGAAGGTACTTGTTCCACTACAGACAAGTTGGATGCAATAGTGTAAGATCCTGTGCCAATAAATGTGTCACAGCTGAAATCATTTTTTGCTCTCTTAACATAGAATACTAAATTTGTAACAACTTTGGGTTTATTGATGTCAGCCTTCCAACAAAGCAGCTACTGAAAATTGCAACAGGAGGTCGCTTCAGAAAGTTTTAAGTTGCTATCAAGTTTAAGTTGACTAAGCAGTAAATGATATTCCTGGAAATGTTAGTGCTGATGATGCAGGTTACCCAGGGTGCTTGATTTTTGTTCATTCTACATACGGAAGAATTATCATTCCTTTAGCTGGGTCACCTGGTTACATTTGGCTTACTCTGCAGGTGTGTAAGGCTGAAGAAGAACAAGGAATCCTGTCCCCAAACAATATCTGCACTGCTGAAACCATCTCTCATTTGCGGAGATGACATCCAGACATTTCCTACTTCCATTTTGGGACATTATTACTGATAGGACTGCTGGATTCTCACAGACTAGGAGCATAGCTGATTTTAAATGACAATGATACTGTTATAGTGATACTGCAAAACTCTATCAGTATCTCAAAAAAAATCTAGCTCAAAAGTTTACCTGTCTGTTGAACTATTTCTCATTTAAAAATACATAAAAGAATGCTACACTGGGAACTTTAAAAAGCAGGGCTATTTTTATGAAGGGCATCAATTAATAGACATATTGTTAATCAGGGGTCCTCCCAGTACCAGGATAACTCTGAAGTGGCATCTGAATCTCCTATACTGAGTGCTACTATTGCAGCTATATGGACCTATATGGACCTTCTCAGCTTCCAAGGCTGTAGTTCTGGGAGTTACAGTCTCATTCGCAATAATGCTATACCTTCTAACAATGGTTTGGTTGTCTTTTCTGCAGAGTATGTGAATTACATTGTTAGTATTTTAAGCCAGGGTTATTGGGCAGGATTCCAGATTAATTTCACTCAGCAAGAGTAGGGTACGTAGATCAAAATTAACAGAAATAACTGATGTGGTTGTATGGTCATTTCGACAGCTGCGCTGAAACAGAAACACTTATCAGAAGAAGTCATGAAGATGAGCTGCTATTTTTCCCCTTTTTATGCACTGGCTTCGTAACTTCTCCAAAAATGTGCTGTGGAGTTTAAAATGACAAATGGACAGGACTGCAGTACAATTTTGTACTTTACCCAAAAGACGGTATCATCAGCAGCACAAAGCTCTGACTGTCTTGCAAGAGAGATTGACTGTGTATTGCCTGAAGAAAGAATGCCATACACTTAATCACTGGCAGCAGTTCCTATTGCTTCTAAATGTTCCTGACCGTCTTTCCAGGCTCAAACAGAGCCACCTCAGATCTGTCTGACCAGATAATGGGGCACTATGGTACATGAACCACTAGTGATTTATGAGCCATTTCAAGTTAGGATGGCCCAGGCTGTCAGGGAGTGCTGCTGCTGCTACCGTTTGTAGTAGAACCAGTTGCCACTGCTAATAGTGGTTTTATTCAGCCAAAAAAAAAAGCCTGGGAACTTGTGAACTGCAGTCTACTCTGAGATGAGCATTGCACAGTACTTTATGATGTTCAGAAGTTTTCATTTATACTGTGTTGCATTGCAATGCCTGGGTTTGGACCATGTTATGACATGGTTAGTTAAATTGCCATTACATGTCACCTACATCCCATTCTGCCCTGAGGCTGACTCATACATATGTCAGTCAACTGTATAGCCTACATGTAATTAAACTACATGTACATGTAATACAAATCCAGTCTAACCAGCCTTTGGAGAATAAAGATTTCATATCCATTCTGTATAACTTGTTCCAGTGCTAATCTATCATTATGGTCAGAAGTTTATCTAACATTCCGTATCTCATTTATTAAATATTAACCCATTTGGATCATAGCCAGTTCTGGTGGGAATGCGAACAGTTGATCATCTTTAAAACATCTTTATGCATACTGGAAGATTTACACCCTGTGCAGCCTCAGCATACTATTTAATTTCAGCAAAAATCCCTACTTCAGGTGTTCTTCCTTCTGACTAGCCTGTCTGCTCAGTGCTGACATAGTGTTTGTACGGTTGTGCTGTGAACCAGGTTAGGAGCTGATAGACCTGAAAAGAAAAAAAAAGAAAAAAACCCAAACCCAAAACCTCTCAGAAAGAATTAAACCAATAGGGAAGGTACAGGTGAGAGAAAACAAAAGATTGGACCTGGGAAAGCTAGCACTTCTGCCAAGAAAAGACACGTAGAGAAAGAGTACATATTATATTTTCTGGACTAATTGGATTTTTGAGGCATTCCTCGTTCTTTTCTCTGGGTATAATTTTTCATAGCTCTCATAATGTGGGAAGCTCAAATGATGACACTGTTCCCTTGACATGGCTCCACAAATGATGCATAGAGCAGTTTACCTCCTGTTTCTTAAGTGTCATATGCCAGTTGTTACATCCAAGAATAACAATTACTGTAACAGCACCAGCTAGTTGACCTAGTACTAAGTTTGTAACATGTAGATTCCTGTCCACAGTCTCCTGTCTACTCTGCCATTTTTCACTTACCTGTTTAGGCATTTCTCTCTCCTAAGAAAACATTTTGCACTTTATTTAATTTCATTTTATTGAATATTTTTTGAGCATTCCTCAGTTTGTCTAAATACAATTATAACCCTCTTCTCCAGAGTGTTCACAACCCTTCCAAACTTGTGTCATGTGCAACTTAGTATTGGTGCTGAGTGAGAAGTTTTAATTCAGTATTTTCCCCCGGTTTTCTTCAGAAGTGAAGCACTAGCAGGAAGGATTTGATTTTGTGGAGCATTTCAGTTCTGACAGCAAACTGATGTCTCCATTGAAACTTCTCCGACCGGTTTCCCATATGAGTCACATACCTCCGAATGCAGAACTCTTGCAGAAGACAATGCTGCCTCTTCCCTGCTCCCTTGGATGCATGCAGAATTTACTGCCACTCTGTGAGCTCATTGGTTGGCTTTTGAAAGTCTGTAATTATCTCCACCAAGAATAGTATTAACTTTAGAAAACCTCCTTCAGCCTATCCTTTGCTGCTAGCTGCTATAGATCTGTCTGTCCCACTGAATTAAATTAGCACATCCAAAAGCAATGTCTCTGAAGCAATTGAAGAAAATTCTGCCATTTCTCGTAGGGGAAATAGGAATAGAAAAAGGGCTAACAGCAGCCTTCAGTGACTGTATTTGTGAGACATGAAGACTGTACCAGATCCTCAGCTGTTATATACTGTTATAACTCACTGAATATAAATATAATTGAGCTATGCTAATGTTAAATCAGTTGAGAGCCTAGTCTGGAACACAATTAAATATATCAAGGCTAAAGTAATTCGTCCACCACAAAGCATTAATATAGTGTTTTACTTTTACTGTGGGCTGCTCAAATGCGCTGAACAATAACTATGTTCTTATTTAACCTTCATATCTCTGTCATCTATGTAACTCTTCTCTCAGACACTGTTAGGCAATAAAGGCAGCTGGGTTCAATTTCTGGGGCTGCCTGCAAAAAGTCCAACAGAAAAACAACCACTCTAAAATTTTAGTTGACGCCAGTTTTAGCATCCACCTCCAGTCTCGGCAAACTCTATTACACTGCCCGAATCATGGTGCGTTAGCAGTACATTTGCAATTACAAGCAAAGATTTGAAACAATGGGATTAAATCAAGGATGAATTTTATTGTGCAGAAAAGGAAAACAGTAAAATGTTAGCTTCAGAAACTTGAGATGAAGAGGCATGGTTGCTTAGGATGCACTGTCAGTAGTGCTGGATCACCAGCAGAGTTGGCTAGGCTCTGCTAGACAATTATGTGTTAATTGTCCTTGTGGCGTGGAGGCGGTGGGCTCAGCAGACTCTTCTCTCGTTCCTAAGGCGTGGAGAGTTTGGGAAGGCTCCGGTGCCTGTCATGGTGCTGCTTCATTTTTGAATGGGAAATAAAGTGGTATTGAATCCAGGTTGCTGACATCGAAGTCGCTCATCCATTTCAGGGTTATTGAACGGTAGACCCCTGTCTGCAGCCCAGACCACTACAACATCGCTTCTGAGCTTCCCCATAGTGGCACAGCTGGGGTCTCTGCAGCACTCTTGCAGGGGTACACCTCGCTAAATGTACGTGGCTCTTAGGAAAAGCACCAGCTGGACCTTGAATTGAAAAACACCAGCCCAAATGGGTACTGGTGACCACCTCTCAGCAGCTGTGATTCCTGGTATAGGGCTTCGGCTCCTCTGGAGCCCTCTCTGAATCTCTGCCTGCTGCCTTAGAGTATCCCACCCTCCCTCATCTGCCCAAGGCAGACTGACGTACTGACTCCATGCACTGTGGACCTATTATTTCCCTTGTCTCTATCTTTGTACGTGCAGACACCAAAGGCATATTCACTCAGCTTTAGCAAAAGGAAGGTTTAGTTTATTCTTTTCATAAATTGTCCCATTGTCGTGGTTTAACCCCAGCCAGCAACACAGCACCACGCAGCCGCTCACTCGCTCCCCCCCCACCCAGTGGGA
>JAVKLA010000017.1:11908975-11924931 GCA_034782735.1 Sagittarius serpentarius | reverse complement strand
CTCCTGGCAGGGCCTGTGGCCCCGTGGAGAGAGGAGCCCAGGCCGGAGCAGGTTTGCTGGCAGGAGCTGTGACCCCGTGGGGGACCCACGCTGGAGCAGTCAGTGCCTGAGGGACTGCAGCCCGTGGAAGGGACCCACGCTGGAGCAGTTCGTGAAGAACTGTAACATGTGGGAAGGACTCACCTTGGAGAAGTTCGTGGAGAACTGTGTCCCATGAGAAGGACCCCAGGCCAGAGCAGGGGCAGAGTGAGGAGTCCTGCCCCTGAGGAGGAAGGAGCGGCAGAGACAACGTGTGAGGGACTGACCCCAACTCCCACTCCCCATCCCCCTGCACTGCTGTGGGGATGAATTAGAGAATTTGGTAATAAAGTTAAGCCTGGGAAGAAGGGAGGGGTGGGGGGAAGGTGTTTCAAGATTTTGTTTTTATTTTCTCATTATCATACTCTGATTTTATTGGTAATAAATTAATTTAATTTTCCCCAAGCTGAGTCTGTTTTGCCCATGATGGTAATTGCTGAGTGATCTCTCCCTGCTCTTCTCTCGACCCACAAGCCTTTTGTTATATTTTCCGTCCTCTGTCCAGCTGAGGAGGGAAGTGATAGAGCAGCTTTGGTGGGCACCTGGCATCCAGCCAGGGTCAACCCACCACAGGGACATCAAAGAATACCCATTTATCGTAAAGCTTTTTTTAACATGATAAAGGAGCTGAATGAAGAAATGTGGGTGTTCATTTCCAGCAAAACACTAACACCAGCCAGGGGCCCTTTTTTGAGCCCTGTATACTTCTGCCACCCAGAAGAAATCAGATGTGATACTGATAGAAAACAGAGCAAAGCAGGTGGTGGGAATCCCAACCAAGGTCTCCCAGGAGCTTCTGGAGAAGGAGGAGGCCTCTGAGGAAATAGAGACATTTTGTTCTTCGGACTTCTTCCATGTTGCCTTGGGTCTGCCCTGACAGTGAAATTTTTAACAAATAAACTGGAAGTGTGTGGGCAAAACAATCATCCATTTCTGAACCTAACTTGAACCATGTGGGATACTTATTGCTCTGGGTTCATGACCCACTTCAACATAAATATGGAAAGTCAGCTAGAAAGAAGAAATTGAGAAACAATGGGGCAGGAAAGAGACTTGGAGAAGAGGGAAAGTCTAATTAAAAAAAAAAAAAAAGGAATGCAGTATAAACTGGTATGTTATCTACAGGCCACCCATTTGTGCCAGCCAATTTTTTAATGAGTAACACATGCTTCCCTTTAGCAAGTAGGAAAACATGTCTTTATTTTTAATTGAATTATACTCAGAGGAGGTAAGAAAAAAGAGGAGTGAGGTGGGGGAGGAACTCTGCTTTAGGTTACAGTGGAAATATGCTCAGAAATGGAGCTTTATATATTCCCCACACACATGCCAAAACAGTCCGAGACATTTGGAAAACCTCAAATGCTACTGCGTTCTCACATCTGTATCATAAACAGTTACTAAACACCTTCTTGCCCCTAATATTACACTGTCATAGGCAACCGCCTGTGCTCTCTGTACGAAAGCATCAGCTCTGGCTACACATGCAGCTGTTACTCTGGGTTGGATCTGGGCTGTAAAAAAAGGCATGTGGCAATCCACACTTGTGGATTAAGGCTTTGCAAACCCATTAAGACGCTCCCAGTGGCCTATGATATGGACTAACAGGCTGTCACCCCTTATAATGGCTGGAAATGAGAACTGTTGACTTTTAAGTAGTTTTATTTAAATATTGGTTATTTGGACTGTTCCTGCTTCTGTGTCATTTCTTAGTGCACATGTTCCAGAGGCAAGTTTTGCCTTGAAGATTTGTATTTGGTGAAAATGAAAGTGTACATCGCATCCCCATTAGAAGCATCTTTTCCCTGTCTTATTTCATATGTCTTTTCATCACTACTATTGTTCCTGATGGTGAAACACTTTTAAAATCTCAAGACAAAACCAAGAAAAAACCTTCAAAATTTTATTTCAAAATTTCATGAGGAAATCAATTTTCTCCTGTGATAAAACTAACACAGAAATGCCATCATCATTGAAGAGATGTTTTTCAATCTAATCCACATTGTTTTTTGTTAATGATTCTGTAGAGGGCACCATTAATATACCAAGAAACTCCAGTAGGAGAATAAAAAAACAGCTGACTTGGGAAAAAAATCACTGTGCCCTATCATTTGAATCAATTGGCAGCTACATATAGAAAATAAACCTATGCATATACAGAAGTATACGGAATAATATAAATTAAAATTTCTAAGAGTTCAAAAGCCTTCTGAAATTCATTTTAGTGTGACAAACATCACATTCGTGTTGCCGTTGGAGAAAGGAGGTTTTGCTGGGTAGGAGACAATTAAGCAAAGAGGAAGAGTCCCTGGAAGAAAAGCAGCAGAGCCAGCAGAGCAGGATCAGTCAGGGAGCCAGATGTGGCTGCGGCCAGAGTGAACATCTGGAGGGAGAGACAGCAAGTAGCCAGCTGGCACAGGGAGAGGAGTACCCAGCAGAAACTGCACAGTGCAGTTGCAGCTTTACCTTCAAAGTTTCTGTCTCTGCTGTTGTACCATCACTTTTGTCAAACACTTCATCACGATCCATGTGTTAATAGCAAACGTATTTGTCTGCTTTTGCTAAGTTTAAAAAAAAGAGGTGTTTGTTTTTTTTTTTTTTTATTATTAGCTGTATTTATTTATGAGGTGTGATCTTCCTTAATGGACAGAGCGGGAGACAGGGGACTACTCCCAACGGTCAGCCAATACAGAATCTCCTACCTCATAGCAATAGTAATTATTATTAAGAAAAAACAGACTCTAAGGGCAGGTTTTAGCTGTATTGTGACATAATAGCTGTAAAAATCATGGACAAACTGAAATGGCAAAATACCTCCTTGCTATATAAACTACTTTAAATTTTTTGGTTTCATGCCATATATTGTTTGCAATCAGAAACCTACTCATTTTTGTACATTTCAGAAATCTATGACAGATACACTCACATTATCTTACAAAAGAGCAATAGACATATCAAATATGTGACAGAACATATAAAATGTATTTTTTCACCTGGAAAGGATTCAAAATGGATTTTTAATTTAATTTCTAGAAATTAAAAAATTTCTTGTGAGCTCTTGTGAGCATAAGATATTTCACTTTGCAGAGTGTTTCTAATTCTACTTTGATTTATTTCTAAGCAGTCAATAATTTAACATGTGGTGACTCTGATTTCATTTATATTGATGATAATTGAATTTCAAGAAAGCCCTGCAAATATGTGTGTGTATATATATTTTTTTTTTCTAAATGCGTATATAGTTAGTTCCCTTTTCTTAAGACTGGAATTTTCATTATGGCAGACCAATAATAGTCATGTGACAGTTCAATTGTTATGGTTATGGTAGAGTTTAGCTTTGAGAAGTGTAAACATCATACTGGTGAATGGAGCAAAAAGAGAATAGAATGGCATCTTAGTCTTTTGACGCTGTAGTGAAAATCGCTGTGCTGCTGGTGGAAACTCCAGCACTGACAACAGCTGCCAATAGAAGCTTTCCTTGCCTTTGCATAATCCTTGCTCTTTGGGTGATTCTTGCACTTTCTACTTGTTATAAATTTTAAAAGCCCAAATTTACATCCGCTACTGCTCTAATTCAACTCAGGTTCAAAACTACTATTGTTTTCAATGGTTCAAAAATTTCTTAGAGCTTTATTGTGCAACTATCTGATTTCAGCTTGCAGAGGTTCACGTGAATCATTTTAACAGGCTTGAGTGGGTTTACAGCCCATCATTTTGATTTGAATAAACCTCAGAGCCCAATGGGAATTTCATCTCAAATCTTAAGAACTGGATCAAGACTATGCATAATCCATTGTAAACTGTATGTCAGCCTACTTTCTCTGCAAACCTCTCCTAGCATTGTGAGAGGATTTGGAAAGCTCAGCAAACCTTGAGAAGAATCCAGTTTCTTGGCTTGTGACCAAACCTCAAACCTTAGATATTGATTTTCTTTTCCTTGCAAAGGTTTTACAGAGTTGTCATCGCCCTGCAGTTGTGTTCAAGGCAATTCTTTGCTTTTCTGTGCATGTCTCCTGTGCCGCTTCTGAAGTGAGAAAAACCCTTGCTGCAGTTAAGAGAAAACCGCCTCCTTCACCCTTAGATATTTTCCCTAGACCAGTCTCCATAAAAAAGAACAAACTGTGAGGACAAATTTTTAAATGTCTAATGTGCATAAATCTCACTATAAAGTTGCTTTCTTTTAATTTTTATGTCTTATCTTTATCTCTTCATATATCACTTCTTCTGATGACTAAAAGTGCCTTCAAGGTAGACTATACCTTTGTGTTTATGTAGTCCAAAACACAGCTGGACCACGATCCTGTGTGGAGCCTCTGGGCACCTCTGCAAAGTAAATAAACGGCAACAATAATAATAGCCTCTCGTACATTTTATATGAGATATAGCTATGGAGTAAACCTTTCATGAACAAAGTTTCTTGGTGCCAGACAAGTTTTTGTTGGTCAGGAGTCCCACTCTGACTCTAACAGCTCACAATTGTACGAGCAATTCCTCATGCCAGCCACCCCCCTTTGGGGTTGTAAATTCTCCTCTTTGAACCTTATAAATCCATTGACCTCTATAACTTGGCACTTTGCATCAGAATAAATGACCCACCTGCTAATGAATTTATTGAAACAAAGCATACATTTTGCTGACATGACCCCACATTTTTCCAAATGCTGGCTTTTAGAAATCTTTAGGGAAAGTCATCTGCTTAAAAAAGTGGTTTTCTAAACTAATTCCTTGGCTTTATTTAAACATTTAAAAATATATGTTGAAATGCTGTATGAAATAGTGCCAAAAAAGTGAATAATAGTGGATATTATTTTCAAATGTTCATCTGTAACTACATCTCTCTAAACTTAAAATTTATGTTTCATCAGGGTTTTTTCAGGGAGGAATGCATTATATTTTAAAAAGAAATTAATGACCTTCAGTAAATGTAGAGATGGCTGGCAACTCGGCTTTGTGTGTAGTAATAAAAATGGTTTATTGGACTAATGTAGTTAAACACAGGAGCCAAATTATACTCAGGCTCAACTTCATATCTTGTGTGACTCTGGGGGCATCATTTGCTGACCTGGATTCCTCCCCTTTTCCAATCCCGCTTCTTTTTCTGCCTGAAAGCAAAGCTTAGACAAACTAAAGTAAATATCTTTTCTTTCATTTAGTTGTATTTATTTTCCATTGGCTCCTTTAAAGCAGCACCACTAATGTCCCCAGAGCTCCCAAACCCATTTATTTTCTATCTACTACCTGCCAACCCAAAGCAGAAGCTAATTCACCCCAGAAGGTTTAATTCCCGTCAGCTGCAGTATCGGGGGTATATCAGTGCCACTGTGTGTAGGTGAGGATCAATAGGCTCGGGAGGTATAGAAAAGACATGACTTGAGGAAAACAGGGTTTGGAGCCTGATCATGAAGAACCCAGAGGGAGCTGCTGTCTGGATTTGGCAGGGGAGCTTGTTTTGCAATAAAAAGGAATATTCCACAAGGAAAAAGGGAAACTCAAGATTTTTGTAAAAAATGAGCTGCAGATTAGTAGTTTTCTCTTTCGGCTTACAGCACTATTAAGAATTAGATAGCATAGGCAGGCTAGAGGAGGATTTTCAAGGTTCTGAAGGACTGAAATCCTAATTTTCAAAGTGTGCCTTAACATCTTGAAGCTTCTTTTCTTCAGTCGCTTTCACGAAACTCAATCCATATGTACAGGCACTTCACTTTGTGGACTCTGGACTGAACACCCACTTAATGTCAAAGGTGATAGGAGCTAGTCAGAAAGATCCAAATCCATACAGGTTATTCATAAAAGTGTAAAACCATCCCCAAAGGAATGATTATCTGAAACACTTGCCATAATTCTGAGTGGTTATGTAAGAGCAGGATTTTTTTTTTGTCTAGAATTTTTGTGTTGCAGTTCCTGATTAAATATTTTGGTGAAGTTTTGAGGTACAGCTTATATTTCCACAGTCTCAAATTTAGCTTGTAACCTTTAGCAGTTCTTCTAATCTTGTTGCTAGTCTCTGTACTTTCATTATATTAATTTAAGAGGCCTAGTGAACATCTGATCTTCTTGCATGGTACTTTTACTTATTCTAAAGCCATGGATTTTACATAGACTAAAGCATTTCTGTGCTGGGAAAAATAAGCTGTATCTTACAGACACAGAAGAGGATAATCGATGATGCTACTCATGTCTGAACTGTTACTTATTCAGGAAATTGAATATGTACAACAGACATAGGGGATCCCAACAGATGAACCATATCATTGCATGTGCAGGGGAAAGCAACTTGCATTGTTATTGAAAACCTTGGATTTAGAAAAAGATTCTTTCCCAATCCAAAATCCAGAAATCAGCATGGCCCTTGAAATCAGTATGGCACAAGAGCAAGGCACACACCAACTGGGCATCTAAGAAACAGAATTCTCTATATTGATTTTTTTTTTTTCTTTATCTGGGTGGATATAACCTGTCCTGAGTCCCCTCTTCAATTGCGAAGGTTTCTTAGCGGAAGGCAGAAGAAAACTGTCCCTTGAATGCAAGCCAGACAATGGTATGTTCACAGAAAAATGATTTCTGATGGTTTAAGGTGACTCTCTGAGGCTTGAAAGATGACATTTGCACATACTATGAACGTCAGGTACAACGTTAGTAAATCCATTCTCTCCAAGGACAAGGAAAAAAGGATGAATAAGAATATGTACATACTGTTGGATGGTGAGACAGACGGACTACCCTGATCATGCAGCTTGAGCCAAATGTATCCTACTCAACATCCAGTCCTTAGCCATCACTACACCATCATGAGAAAGACTGAACAGTCCCTGAAACTGTCAGATGTGTTTTCTTCCACATACTATGGTCCAACCAACATCTCAGCTTCTCTTCAGTTAGCTGAGCACCTGGGTCCCTTAAACCTTACATCCAATTCTACCAAAATGTCTGTATTCTTAGCATGTGGACGCTAGCATGGACTTACTCCACCTAACTTTAGACACTTAAGTGAGGCATCTAAGCTAGGAAAATAAATACCTCAGACATCTCAGTGTCAAAGAAAGGGTGTACATTCTTTGTGTGTGCCCACCTACCTTTATATATTTTGCAAGTTGTTTAAGTACTACATGATTAGCACTATGATTAAAGGTAGAAGGGTTGAATCCAGATCAAGAACTGGACAATGGTGGTCAAGAGGAAGTCTTAGTAATGATGTGCTGGGGTGTAAACTCACTTCCATCTATATGATCTTCCTTTTCTTACATTCAAATTTGTCCCTATGCAAACACAGCTTATACGCTCACACTCTGTATGTGCCAACCTGTTTCCCTGTGCTTCCTCATTCACAGTGTCTCAATAAATTGTGAATCTCTCACCCAGTTTCTCTATCTGAGAACAGGGTTGAGATCTCAAACATTATTCAGTCCTCACATGTCATTTTTTATGGAAGCAGGTGGGCAGACAAAGGAAAGAGGTGCAGTAACTTTTTGACCTAAAGGATAGGTTACAACATGAACTTGCAACTTGTTTGATAGCAGACAATCCATTCATGAAAGAAATGTTATAAATAATAAACTTGGCAAACCTTCCGATGGATCTCAACCACTCATACATATCAAAGTCAAGCAGTCATGAGTGAACGGGCTGAAATTAGTTAAGTACTCCTTATCTTTAAAAAACAGTCTACATGGGAGTTTTGTAACTACATATCATTTTATGACTATAATCTTTGTGCAGTTTTAGTATACTTATACTTATCCAAACAGTGAAAATGTAAAAGTACTTTTCTAAATATTATCAAAATTGGCAAAAAAAAACCCCTTAAAAATTCAGTGGGAAAGGGAATTGTCTACGTTACTGAAAAGGGGAGGATCAGGAAATATTTTTATGACATTTCATTCACCAACAAGACAGTGTTAGCAAGACTGTGTTTGGCAATGATTATTTTTTTCCAGGAATGTTTCACAAACCACCCACTCACGCACACACACAGATCTCCCCCCCTAAGATTTGGATTCTTCTTAATCAAAAACTGAAAAGCTTCTTGTCAAGTTTTTGATCTTTAATTCTAACCAGTCAAAAAGCCAGTTCTCTACTGAAAAAAAATCTTGATGAAAATGTTTTGACCAGCCAGAGTGTTGTCCATATGAAAACTGTACTGAAGCTTTAGTAAATTAAGGTAAAGTAATAGATATTCTTGATGTCAAACTCATGCTCCAAGTAGAGAGGATTTGCAATGCGACAGCTTTAGAAAACTGCTGCTGCTGCCACTGTCCCCTGCTCTGACCTGGAAAACATTTAAAATTATGGCTGTGACCAGGAGTGTGAGACTGACAGGCACAGGACCCTAAATTCATGTAAAACTGAGTGATGTTTGGGGTTCCCT
The DNA here is from genome assembly GCA_034782735.1 of Sagittarius serpentarius. Taxonomy (NCBI): domain Eukaryota; kingdom Metazoa; phylum Chordata; class Aves; order Accipitriformes; family Sagittariidae; genus Sagittarius; species Sagittarius serpentarius. Next base: position 11,916,491 of record JAVKLA010000017.1, on the reverse strand, counting down.
TGTAACTCTGCATGGGAGACAGGCAGCTGGTGAAGGATTTGAACCCTTTTAAGAAGTGGTTCTAAGCTACTTTAAAACTGAAAGCTGCTTTGAATCCTTAAAGTAATTTGAACTGCAGTGTGGCATTAAACTCTTTAAATGGTGTAAGAATTTAAACCTCTTTAAGAGTATAACATATAACTGGGAGGAAAAAAAAAAGTCATACCCTAGGACTTCAAAGGGGAAGAGGTGGGTGCACAATGCAAAACAGTTGATGATGCAGTGTTTCAGTATGGACATCCAAACTAGTGTCAGAATTTGGAGTGACCACTTTGATCTTGCTTCATGTAAAAACGATAGCACCGAGACAATCTGATCTTTTTGGTGGGGCGTTTCACAGGGTCCCTTTATTCCCATTCAGATTGTTGGACCTGTGTGCTGCATTTGACGTGACTGATTACAGAAACCTGTCTCATTCCTGAAGGAAGTGCCTGGGTGTTGTTTCAGTTATTTCTCTGAGATTGAATACGGAGTTACTACCCACTTCTGCCTCCCCCAAGCAAAAGTATACTTCCAAGAACTAAGTGCTCTTCTTTGCTGTTAGAGGTTTGGTAACTGGATGAAAATCATGTGGTAAGGGTGAAGAGTATGCTTACTGGAGGAAGGGACCGCTTTGAAGAATTCAGTTTGACAACCAACACCAGAGGGCTTCCTGCTGGAAAAGGGGGAAGAATTCACTGAAACCAAAGCAGTTTATTTAAGCAAGAATTCAAACCCAGGATCTTACTCATTCCTGGTGAATATGCAGATCTAGTCTCCACTAGATATTCTTGCTGACATGTATTTCCAGCACGAACAGTACGGAACATCTTCCGAACGCCTCCTGCCCAAAGCAGGCTCCGTGGGCAGCACCCTAATTCAAGGGCAGCTCTCATACAGTCCTTGGCAGTCCAGGGGCTTACATGAGTGGATGCGTTTTGCCTGAGGGAGAATGAAGCGATTCATATACTTTATAAAGTGCAATAGTTTCTTCTCCCAGGTAACAGGACACACAGAGCAAAATGTCAGACACAGACGACCTACTGAACACGAGTTAACAAGATCTTGAACAATTTTCTGCAGAAGAGTGTGATGAACCCATTATAAGGAATGATGTGGGCCCTCTGTGGGCTCTCAGTGTTTCAACTGTATCATTATTTGTCATATTTACAGTATATGACAAATGAGCTAAGGGGAGAAAAACCTGGACTGGAAAGAGATTAGATCATCTGGGATGAAAAACTGCCAACACTGAGGCTTTACACCAAAAGAAAAGTAATAATCATGCCTTACATAAAGCATATGTAAGCTCTGCAGCTACCTTGAAAAAATGCTCGCCTTCAGGACATTTCTTACTCTTTCTTCTACACAGTTTCCCCATCTCATTCATCTTCTTTGAGGCAAAGATGCATTTTCCTTCTTCTTTTGTCCTCCCCCACAGAAAACATCATATGCAGAAACGTGAGCAAACTGTGGTTTGAATCCCTTCCACACCCTTTCAAAAATTATTAAGCATCCAACCTATGAGAAGCCATCTTTCTAATCACTTTTATGTTCCCTAGACCAAGCTCTTTTCCCAATATCTTTGTCATTTAACACTGAATACTAATGAAGCCTGACTTTGTTAGCATTGTTCTTCCTTCGTCTTGTTTTTTTTACCCTTGAGGTGCGTTTCTGCATCACCTTTGACATCAGTGTATGCAGCCCCTTACCAGCGCAACCCATTTTAGAAAATTTTGTCCTTACATGCCTCTACTCAGCTTTCCAGATGCTGTTTTACAGATACTCTGAATGGATCAGAGGTTAGCTGGCCCTTTAAAATCTTACCTGAACAAAACACACTTATGAGAACTCCATGGCATAGAGTGTAATGTACAATGTATTTCTAAGTATTTAAAGCATATACTACAGAATGAGACACTTTACTAGCTGGGATCACATCATTTAACTTGTGGCAGTGACCTCCTGCTGTGCAACATATTTTTTGTGTATGCATAGACATTACATGGAAGGAAAAACCATACTATAGGCAGCTCTAACAAGACCCAGGTACTCAATGAAATTCAATTCCTGTTTTCTGTAGCACTCCTTTTACCACTGAATAGCTTTTTTTTATTTCCCTTTCTTCTGCCCCCCACACCCCTGCCCCAAGATCCCTTTCTTGCAGAGTTCAGGGCTGTGATGCTGATTCCTTTCCTGACACATCCATCCTACACTGATCATAAAGAGCAAGAGGATGACAGATAATGTCAAACAGCTTTCCATGGGAACTCGGATTATGCAAATACAGTTTGATCTCTGCAATGGTTCAGAACCACTCAGATGCACATTGTGCACTGGTGCCAAAAGTTTGTCTCCAGGCTACTAGGAGATATATTTAAGGCACTGTGATGTTTAAACAGAAAAAATATGTCTTTTATTAATCATATTTGCACAACTGATCAGGAAAATTAATTTCTTATGTTTTCAGAATTAATTTTGTGGAGCAAAGTGAAGTCAGATTAACCTATAGACCTAAGCAAAACTATGGCTTCTTTGTTTCAGGCTGGAGAAAGGCCAAATCACATTATAGCATACTTTACTGGTAAGGTTATATCTTAGGAAAGCCCCAACAGGCTTTGAGAAGGAACCGGTATCTAACAGAGTTAACGTCTGGGTATACAGCTCTATCTTGTACTAGTTCCAGATTCTTACATTATAAACCACACAGCTATCAGTTTTATTGTCACTCCAATTCCAGATAGATGCATATATCACACAGACACTATGGTAATACTTTTGACAAATGAAAGGGCCACTTTTTGCCCAGACAGTCCATGTGTAGAGATTGGGAGAACATATTCTAGGTAAGACTGTTGGAGTACATAAGCTTCTATTTTTCCACAGTGCATCACTTGTTTTTCTGTTGTTTTTTTCATTTTCTAGGAATTTTTGTTGCTCTATTCCACCATCTTTCAATGTGATTAATCTGAATTTATAGCATACAAATTTTATCCAGACATATGGTTTCTAGCTAACAGTCCATTGCCTACTATACGTAAAGTAATTGGGACAAAATTTTAAAATATGCTGACCTGTTTAGCTAGGATGTATTTAGTTACCTATCCAATTTTTTTCTGTGTTTTCAGAGGTGTTGAGAACTGCAGTGCCTACTGAAGTTAGTGGGAACTTTGCCTGCTCAGCATGTCTAAAAACTGGGTTTTAATTAACATTTTATTGATTATTAAATTACCTATGTGTTCAGACAGTAGCATAAAATGACTTTAGTTTTCTGGCCATTTTCAATTGCTCTAGAAAAATAACAGTAAGCAGATGGTATGAGAAGGAAGTTACTGCTTTTAAAGCAAATGCATACTCTGCATTATTTTAACCCTAATTATGTTTCATTGCTTAAACAAAATTTATATTACATAGGGTATCCAAACAAAGTAACATGTAAGAACTTCAAAATGAATTTTTTTAACTATATTTTCCAGTCAGAACAGCTAACCAAACCTATGTCTTCTTTGCCAAGTACAACAACTCTTCCTTCTAACTGTCATCTGCCCCCTATCAGGAAAAGACAGAGGAAATATAGGTGTTTCCTGGATACCCTGCCAGTTTCAATGATATCGAAGTCATTGATTTTATACTTAGTGAGGTCTATGTGAAATCAGTGGAGCCAATGCCTTAATTTCCTTAAAAACTAGAAATCTATGTAATTTTATATTTGTTTATGGAGTGAAAAAGAAACCTTAAGGTCTTTTTTCACAGCATCATCACACAGTATTATACTTTCTTTACACAACAAAACCGTCTGATTGTTTGCATAAGATATCCAGGCACTAAGACAAACCATTTTGGACCACTGACCTCGATCCATTTTGTTTATATTTTATTTAAGGATGCTTTCTTCCTCTGCATATCAGTAAAATTCTACCTTAGCCCCATTGTGCTAAGCCTCATTTCAAATAATGTGGAAGCATAAGCAATGCTGTGGATGTAGAAGGCACATGTATACCATACCATTGAATTTTCTAACTATTGCAATGTTCGTAGTTAATCAGAAATAGGTGGTACTACTACATTTGAACCCAGATTTTTATTTTGAACATCTGGAAGTCTGAATATATTTGTTTTTGATTATCCCATACCTAATTCCAGGAAGGTTTGATCCCACAAAGCATTGAAACCCTTTCACTTGCAATGAAATCAGGAGCTAGCAGTTGGTTGGGATCCCTGATTTTTACCTTGTCCTTGAGGATCAGCCAAATGACTTGCAATGGAAGTCTGTTTCCAGAAGAAAAAAAACCCCAACCCTGCAGCCATCCATCTCAATGAATATTCTTCATATCCAAACAATAAAAGCATCAGGCTTAAGTATCAGACTTAAAGCTGTCAAGTTACTGGCCAAAAGAGATGTTAGCGTTTCACATAATCTAATGTATACATTTAGGCAGTTTCATGGTTCACTCAGTTCCTCCAGTTTCTTTTTCATTTGGGATCCATTCCAGCCCCTGTCACTGAGACCCAGGCACTTTATTTGGCCATAAAGGCTCTGCAGCAGCATAGCCTGGGTTGCGTTGAAGCTTAGCGTACTCGTGTCAGTCTGGGTGATCTAGGAAGAAAAAGTTCTAAAGCTCTGAAGGTACAGTGGACTTTTAAGGCCCATAAATTGGCCATAGGAAAGAGCTCAAGAAGGTGTTATTAATAATAAGTTTGAAAGCCTCCCTTCTCAGCATTTTCAAACCAACATGAACATGAATTCTGCCTTATTTCTCAGCATTATGAAACATTAACAGCTCCGAACTGTAAAAATAACTAAATCTCTCTTTTCTTTCCTTCTCCAGAGTACCTCCAAATCCTTATGTTCATTTTCTATACCCTGTCACAGACATATTTTTATATTTCTTTGTCATTTCTTTGTCTCAGCTCTGTTGGTAAGAGAAATGATCCAATTACCTTGAGGAGAGGATTTCTAATAAAAATTTATAAAGAAATGGTAAGTGGCATCACCTTGTGTCTCTCTTTTTCCTCCCCCCCCCCTCCCCCCCATTGTCAGTCAGGAAAGAAATGCTAACACTGACATGAACATTTTTGTATGTAAATAGAGGCAGAGCAAGGGAAAGAAAGATTTTATACTGTTTCCTGCAAAAAACATTACTGGATCAGATGTGCTAGTAGTTGTAACTGGCCAGAGTTGTCCTCAGATCACTCTGTTGGAGCAGACGTGGGATTCATCCAAAAGGGGATGATACAGGATTTGGTCCCAGAACTCCCAAGGGAGCAGAGACACTGATGGTAAAGGCTGCTGTCGTGGCTTCCAGCTCCTCCACCCCAAGGCAGCTGGGCTCACCTTCCCCTGGCTGTTTCTGTGCTTGAGAGGATTTTGGAAAAGATTCTTCCATCAGGAGAAGAGTCAATGCAAAAATAAACACAGTCTTTAGTTTCACACTGCATTAACATCTGGATACATCTGAACATGATTGCTGGATGGGATATTGCATGTTTCTTGGTACCATGTTTTCCTTGTCCCCAGTGTTTTCCGCTCGTCACGCCTCTCTGACTGATCCTTTGATGCCCAGGTAAATGCAATCACAGTTTGTCGCATTTGGACTTTTCTGCCAGTATTTAGGAGTAAGGAATGAGCATTCTCATTTTCATGCATGAGTCAATGGATCTGAACTTTTTTCAGAGTTATTCTGATGTTTTCTCTCTTTCTGTGTTACTCTTCTGTCCCAGTGTCTGTCCAGCAGAATATCTTCCTCCCTTATTTTTTTCCTCAAAATTCTACTCTTCTGTGAGGCTTGCATAATGCTTAGAAAGGACTTTCTAGTGGATGTGCTGCATCTGATGTCCAGGTTTATGTATTCTTTTCTAATTATTTATTAACAGAATGAATTTCTATATATGTTTTTACATGAACGTAATTTTAATTACGTTTTGATTTACTTTATGAATTAAGAAAGCCATTGCTGTTGTCAAGAGTACATGAAATAATTTCATAAAATGATTTATATTTTTTTATTTATTTTACACATTGACTAAAACAATTTCAGAATTTTTATGAAGAGACTCAACTTTTGCACGGGTTTTTTTACACGCTTTGACGGTTTCACTTGGTCATTTCAAGAGAAGCCTTAAAGTCTTACTGTTAAACCTAAATTTTGGAAATGGTACTGTGATGAAAAAAGGAATAGCCAATGGAAATATTCTAGAAATGAGTTTAAAAACAACTTGCCGATGAAATAGAATATCTACCAAAAGTTGGATGGTCCTTAGTCACCTCCTGTAATGAAGCTGTAATTCCTGTTTCAAGCCCAGCTTGCATAATTTCAGAGGTTTTCTAGACCTGGTAAGAAAGCTAGCACAGTTGTTCCATAACCGTGATAAAATAGACCAGTGCCCGCTGGACATTCCCTTCTATCCCCACAGGCATGAGAAACAAAGTCCTGGTGCATTCAGTGCATGTAGAGGAAGCCTGCTGGAGGCCTACTCTGTGGCTAAAGCTTTCCTGTCTTCCAGGCAGCTTGTCTGCATTTTTTCTCTAAAAAATATCCCTCTTTGGTAGGTTGCCAGACTCTGGAGAGCCCAAGGTGGTTGGCCGCCTTTTGAAGAGGAAGAAAAGAAATGAAGTTCCTGATTTTTTCCATTAAAGATTTCAAATTCTCATTCCATGAGAAATGTCAAGATTTTTTTAAATTCCATTTTAGAAAGAAACTTGCTTTCAAGTTTCAGACTTTCCCAAGGAAGGAGAATTCCAGTTCTTGCTCTTACCTGATTTTGAGTATGTTTATCCACAGAAAAATTCTTGACTTCATTTTAACCCAAGATTGCTATCTATTTTGGGGACCTGTGCAGCATCCTTCTCTGCCTGTCTGAAGTTTAACAAAAATAAAACAGATGGTAATTCAGGCCCACATTTCTTACTTTGATGTAATAAAGAATGTTTAAACCCATGCTCAGTTTCTACTTTTTGTTTGGGGCACAGCTATTCCCTGCAATAAGCACATATTGCAGGCAGAGGAAAACAACTTGATTCGAAGATAAAAGATACAAAACCAATAGCCTTCAGACACAGCAGCTAAGAATCACAACAGGCAGAAGGAGGTCAATGCACAGAATGTTATGAATTCTCTTATAGGCAGTTTTAAGTAGGCTGCACTGAGAGGTTGTATACTCTAGCTGTAAATACTAGGTTGGGTGACTGAAATTCCTGCTGTAAGTTCTTTATACGTAAATGTTTAGTTACTTATCAGCAGAATGAAAATGACCTGGTTTTTGGTGGCATCTGAAATAAAACGCAGCTGCCTGATGTTCCAAGAGCTGCCTTCCAGCAGACACTTTAAAACCACTGCCTCAGTTCTGCAAGCCTCAGAAATTTCTGAATCCAGAAATTAAATTTGCCAGTTATAAGCATTGTGCACTTGAAACGTATAGAGATATGTCCTGGTTTCGGCTGGGATAGAGTTAATTGTCTTCCTAGCAGCTGGTACAGCGCTGTGTTTTCAGTTCAGTA
>JAVKLA010000017.1:11891635-11903321 GCA_034782735.1 Sagittarius serpentarius | reverse complement strand
CCGCCCCCCCCCCCCCCCCCCCCACCCCCGGGGCGGGCGGCGTGCGGGTTTATTAGGAGAGGAGGCTTTGGGGTTTTTTATTTCATTGTCTGAGTTTGATCCAGTTGAAGAGGAGAGCTGAAATGTTACTACTTCTGCCCATGCCAGATTGCCATTTTCTGCAGCAATGAAGTAGTGCAAAGGCTGAGAATTCATGCAGCGAGAGACATTCAATGGTGTGCAGAAATATGCTGCAATGAGAAAGCTGAAAGCAGAGGGCTTTGCATGTGGAAGAGATCATGATGGATCAGAAGCTGAACTTTTTGACTTGACTTCCAAAACCAACAAAGGCCAATGTCACTCAGAGCAAATTAACAGGAATATTTAATGCAAGACATAGGGGGCAACTAGCCGTCTGCTCAGCACTGATCAGTTGTCTGGTGGGGTACACCAGTGTGCTAAAGCAACACATATAAAAAGTGAAGTAAGGGAACTGAAAATGGCCTAAAGGAAAGCAAACACTATAAGACATTTTAAAATGTGACCTATAAAGAAAGGTTGAATGAACTAGGCTTGTTTAATTTCAAAAGGAAAAGACTATGAAGCAGCGCGTGCTTACAATTTTCTAGTGTGTAAAATATTGGTCAGCTAATCAAATGGGTAAAAAAAAAAAAGGGTAAGTGCAGCACTGCAAATTTGAGTTACATTTTAGTTAAAATTGCCTCTGTAAAGGCTGGAACAGCTTACTAATGGAGAAGATGGCCTTTCCCATCAGAACAGCTTGTACAGACATCTTCCAGGGATGGTTTGTGTAGGAGTGGAGGACAAACTTGACAATCTGAGGCCAGTTGCACCCAGCGGGTCCGGGGTTCAGTGCTCCAGAGCACTGTGACTCTGTCGGGGTCTCTGCTGGGGAAAAGGAAGTGGAAGAGGAAGGCAGAGCAAAACAAAGATGGAAGGCAGCAAATTCTGCATCTTATCAGCTGGTAACAGAAAAAATAAAATGAGAAAGCCTTATTAGACAGCATTCTGCTGAACCTTAAGGGCTGAACCAACAATCCTGCTCTGCCACAGCGGAGGCCTTCATCTTGCTCCTGTTGCCTCTCCACAATTCTTCTGCTGGAGGAGACAAGAGGAGGAACTGGAAGCTGACTGACCTCTTTATTTGAATCAGTGCTATTTTAGTTGATTCCTAATGTCTCCCCAACATGTTTGGCAGCTTCCCATGTACCCCCCACCTCCCACACCCCACCTCCTTTTGGCCAAGCAGGGAGGATTTTTCTACTGGGGAAAAAAAAGAGACTGACATGGGAACACAGCAGTCTGAATTCAGGTTTTTGTCCTTATCTCTCTACTCTGCTTTAGGGAGGTTGAACATCTGGCCTTGCAGTCCCAATGTAAAATTGAGAAAAAATTTGCAGTGCATCAAGTATCCAGTAAAAAAGAAAAGCATGGCATTTATTGCACGCTGTTGTGCATGAACATGGAGCTGTGAAGTTATCAGAAGATTCTGGGATCTGGTTATTCAAGGCTAATTTGTTTGCATGTTCCTTTTAAGAATCAAAGCAGAACTATGCTACATACATGAGCCACAGGGTCAGGCAGAGGCCCCATCCCCACTAGCCGTAACTCCCTCCCCTCCCCAAACATGGCAGATAGAGACCTATGACAGATGTATGTAGCTACCTTAGATTTTTTAGCCTTGCTGTAATTCAGGGTAGGAGTGCTGATTTTCTGTATTACAGTGCAATGAACAATTTTTTTCCTGAAAATATAGATAATAAAGAGCAGTGATTTTCCTTCCTAGCAAGAAAGTGCACATTGTATGAACTACATAACTTTTGCTAAGCTTATGAAGAATATAATTCTTACTCAGTTTAGCTGTAAGTGATTAAAAGAATGGAAGTATCTACACAAGGTATACTGTTATCTCTCTTCTTTATTGGACTTTGAGCTTTTAACCACTGTATGTGAAAAAGCTGTTTTATAGAAGCTGTGAAGCGGGAGTTACGTTCTGATGATGGCACTGCAAGTCGAAGGTTCCCAAACTGCTCTGTGCATCATTAGTGTGATCCTAGCTATGCGAAACTGCTGTGATAGCCAGCCAGCAGCACCGGGTGCTGCTTGGTGGTATTCCTAACTACCGCTGCTGCTGCTACCCATCATTGCTGATGATGGTATTCACATTTAACACTACTGCTGATGAAAGTACCTGCAATTACTACAACTGCTGATGGCAGAAAGAGTTTGTCAGCCCTGCTGTAAATTACTTCCTGAGGCTTAGTTGCCAGCTTATTTCGTATTGTGAGAATGCAGCCTCTTGGCACTTGGGAAAAGCCACATTAAGCAAAAGTTGTTAAAAAAGGCAGATATTATAAGACTATGGCATATTGGTGCCATAAACAGAAATTCAGCGCTTTCCTCTTACGGCTGATACTGTGCGAGCCAGCTTGAGCCTAGAAGCAGCATAGTTTGATGCGGTGCCCGAGCTAATCTGCCTTTTGGCAGAGTTGACAGCACAAGGTTATCCTGATTCTGGATTCAATTTGATTTATCTGAATGGCTTTTTTCTTCACCACGGGAAGTTATGAAGTTGGATTTGTATCAGGTTGGGAAAGTCTACATCATGCTTAATACATTTCACAATACAGATAGACTAGAAAATTCATAAGAAATCTTCCTTGACCTAAGGCCTACGCAGAATCTTTCTTAAAAACAAGGCCAGAACCTGGGTCTCCATACTACAACAAACCCCTTCTGTACAATGTGTTAAGTATTGCCCATCTTGTAGTAAATTCAATAATCAGTATTTTTTATATGCACCTTTCAGTAATTAATATTATTGAGCAAATTGACAAAAATATTCTCCAGAAACAGACCAGGAAAAATGCGTTCCCAGGTTGCACTGATCCAGACACCTGCCTCTACTGAGATAAGAACATAAGAATGGCTGCATCAGTTCAATCCAAAGATCGATCTCAGCCAGTGTCCTCTTTCCAATAGTAGCTAATGGTCTTGCTTGGGGCAGTTTACGTAGATAGGGCTTGCAGAACATCTGCAATAGCCTGTTGCAACTATCAGTGAGATGCTTCAAAGGCTCAGATGACCGTAGTGTTCAAAAGTACAGTTCAGCATGTTGGCCTCGTACTTATGCCAGTCAAGGAAAGAGACAGCATCAGGCCACAACGGGAAACTTCTGCAGCTCCTTTGTTAGTGGAATGCTTCCTCCACGTTTTTGCAACCAATTCATTGCCTGTCTATACGGCTTGGTGGATCCTAGTGGTCTTTCATGAGGGCATTGGCCTGTGGTATTAAGGTGGAGGACATTTCTTAGTAAGACTCATCTTCGCTGCTCCTCCCAGGCACCTTCTGAGTGTAATTCTGAAGCTGTGAAGGTATTTACCTGAAAGGAGAAGTTGGACTTGCTGTGTTAAAGGAGGAAAGGTGAGGCACACACAGAGCACTGCTTTCTCAAGATGCATGCTGACTATGCTGAGATCTGCACACTTCCCGCCCTGCTCAGAAGCAGTTCAGATAGACAGATTAAATTTGTGGGTTTTTCATAGAAAACAACTTGCTGCCTTCAAGTACGTCAGTTTCTTTTGTGTTCCCACCATCCACCCCTTCCCAAAATGTTGTGGAAATAAGAATTTCAGACCAAGCAGCAGCTATACCTTTTTGAAAGTTTGTATAAAACAGAGTAAGGGAAACAGAAATAAAATGGGAATTTTAACGAGAAACAGAAATAAAATGTGTATTTTAATTCTTACTTATGAATAGAGTGACAGGAACAGCCCAAGCTATATTCACTTTACGGGGAAGCAAGCTATTAAAAAGCAATTTATAAGTCAGAGGAAACATCTACCTGGTTCTTCGCAACAAAAACAGGGACCAGGAGTAGTTTTCCATGTTAACCACTGCAAAGAAAAGCAAAGGATGTATAAGGAACAAAAGATATAGGATAACAAGAAGTGTTAGCCCACCAGCTGTCCTCCCACACTTTTTTCTGCCATTTAACAGATCATCTGGAGCTTAACAGTAAACCAATAATTGTGACATATGGGTGCAAGCTTCTTTGAGCCAGTGTGCAGTGAGCAGAAAACTGTAGGTTGTTAATGCAAGTATGTGTACATTTTAATGTCTATGTGAGTGACCAGGCAAGTAATTTGCAGCTTTGTGTGTTTTCCTTGGCACATAAATACAGTCACACTTGAGACACCAGAGCAAAGCTAAATCCCTGCCAGCAGGTGCTGTCTTCTTGGGAGAAAAAGGCCGTACACTGCTAGAAGATGCTTGTACTCGTAATGTTTAAATGCAGAGAAATGTCTCCTTGTTGCGTATCTTTGGTTATAAGTCTTTTGTGTTTGGAGGCTGGCTAGGAATTGAAATTGCCATTTGGATAATCACAGCTTTCTTTGGCTAGTAATTCGGGATTCATGGTATTAACCCCCTGCATCTCTTTGTATGTATGACACTAAAAACTCCTTGCCAGAAGCTGTTAACTATTAGACGAATGGGCCAGCAAAATGAATGCTTACAAATAAATGCTGGGATTAAACTGCACAGAAAGACAGGTTAAGATTTCCTTTTCATTCTGTGCATTTTTTTGAGTAGTTTGTACTTTTCCCAAATGATCATCTTTCAGCTTGAATTTTTGCATATCTGAAGTCAACCAGAAAAAAAACCCAAAACAACCAAATAATAACAGCTATGGGAAGTGTCAGGAAAACACTTCAGCCACTAGCATACTAGGAAAGGAGCTGAGAAAGCATTTCTTCCATTATTGCTTTGGGGGGTTTATTTGTTTATTTTTAAACAATGTTATTTCTTAGGCAACTTCTGTTGGAAACTTGAAATTTGACAAGTATTTAAACACCAGTTCAGCAAAACGTATTTTATCCTACACTTTTTCAGAAAACCATTTAGATGAGTTGAAATCCTGTTGTTGTTTCACATATATGTTTAAAGTACATATATCTACACACTGCTCTGAATAAAGATAGACTATTGCATTGAAGGCATAGGGTAACATGCACTCTGTTCTCCTTATAGATGCTAATTTAAGCAATATTACTTCAACGTCTTAGAAGTTAATTCTCCTTCAGTTCTTTTGGTGCTGCACTGCCAGACCATATATATGTCAGTTCAATAAATATCAGTTGAGAGAAATAGTTGTAGTGGCTACATTAAGCATCTAAACTCGGCAGTCTGTATATAATACTTTGACTTTAGATTGGTGCATTGCTGAAATTCTCTTCTGATCTAGGTGAGTTTCAGGAATATATAAACTTATATTGTGCATGCATTTTCCTGCTATAAAATGACAGAGTGGTTTTTCTTTTACTCTATACATTTCTAACATGAATGCAGCCAGCGTAAGCATGAAGTTCAAAGCATGCTGGAAGATTGAGAGTAAAAATACTGGATGGCCTCATCTGATTGAATGTAAATATACACAAGGTAGAGGCTTCTATCTGAGCAAGTCATTCTAGACTTCATTTATAGACACTGGGAAGAAACAAGCAATTTGAGGGTGTTATTAATGAGATCTGTTTTAGATATTTACTTTATGAGGAGATGGAGGTTTTTTTTAGCTACAGAAGTTCAGTGAAGTTGCACACTCAGTAAAAGAATTCTCAAGCACTTTGTGTACATGTGGTTGAAAAAGCTTAAGCTGAATTTTCTCTGAAATACACTACAATCTGTACAAGTGTATGAGACGGGGTCCAGAGGAGCTGCCTCCAAGACTGAACTAAAGCAGGACATGCTCTGTTGACTGCTTGTGAGAGTCCCCATTGCTGACTCTAGGATGTCCGGGCTTCGATATGGTTTGTCTGTTACTGTTCGCACTATGAGCTCTGCATGAGGTCAGGCATCCTAAAAGTCCAACATTGCCGTACTGCAAACAAGAGCAAAGTCTTGTCTGATTATTTCAGTCTTCTGCTGTTGCAACATGCACATTCAAGCCTATCAGGCACATCCTTACTAAAGCCTGGCTCACTGACATGGTAAATTGAGGGGTGTGTATGTGCCAAATTCAAGGCTTAAACTTTCTTCTCCCTTGCTTATCCAAATGTTGGACCTCAGCATGGGACTGTGTCCCAAAAATGTGGCTCTTCAGTGAATTTGGGCTCAAAAGTAGGTGGCCAACAGGTCTAGCATCTAACAGCAAAGGGCTGAGTATGTCATCCAGTCTGTCTTACCATACATAGCCGTCACAGCATTTAACCCCATGGATTCTGTACTGATCTCAGTTACTCTAGTTACATTAAATAAACCCAGCCTTTAAAAGTCTGAGTCTCAGGCACAGTAAGAGCAACAGTGCTGCCAACAGCAGCCAAGAGGTGGCAGGCGGCTGATCAGGTGAGATATGCCCGCCATCCCAGCAGGTGCTAGGAGTCACACACTGCACAGGCTGGCACAGATCCCCAGTGTCCCTGCCAGTTCCCAAACATGAGAAAAAGTCTGTGAGTTTGTGAGCACAAAATGCGCTCGGGCTTTTAAAGCATTTTCTGCTCCGTCCTAAAGCGTTGGTGCAGGTTGTTTGGCTGCGTTGACCAATCTTTGATTCTTCAAAGAAAGAAGAAAACAAGCTATCCTGAACATGCCTAACCAGCTTGCATTGGAATTGAACTGGGAGAAGTGGAAACCTTTTTCTGCCACTCTTGTTGACAGGCTTAGCATCTAAAGCTGGAGGTTTGCTTAGAGTCATAGTTGTAACAGAAAACCAAAGCTGTAAGGAGCATTTTGAGGGTAGTAGACCATCTGTTCTCCTTCCGGCCTAAAAAGTAAGGCTATGAAGAGGGAAATTCGAGTAGAATAGGGGAGCTTTATTCCGCAGGTGCAGTTAATATCAATATTTCAGAAGATTCTGTCTTCCTATTTGTGGGCCAATAAGAAGAGACCTGGGACTCAGACTTTAATTGCCACCCAGGCTATAACCATTCCACAATCTAGCATGCATTTAGTTTCCCATACGTGTAAGGTGGCGACATCTTTTTACTTCACTAGGGTTATGGAAGGATAAAATACATTAATATGTGTGAAATATTTAGGTATTACGTTTCTGCAAGCCTCTGAAGTACCAGCTAGAGAGAATCCAAAACGGAGGAGCAAAATAGATGGCATGGTAAAAGCTCTTGCTGTTCCTACAATTCAGATTCTCAGCAGGGCACCTTTACCCAGTGAATTTCCACTCTGTCTCTGCAGGTGTTCAGAACCATGCCATTTTCCTCTTGTTCTCGCTTGCTTTCTATTTCTCATACAAAAAGTAATAAAATTTAAGCCAAAAAAAAGCCTACATGACAAATGTGCAATGGCATTGAGACTAAAAGGAAGATAAAATAAAAGCCAAGGCTATCCACTCTTAATTCTGTCTTGAAAGTTAGACGATGAACAGTAAATGAATGAAGGGAAGTGGAGAGTGTCAAACAGTCAAAACAGACAGCTTTTAACAGCTGAGACATATTATCTGTGATGCAACCTGTATTTAAAATAAGGCCAGGGTTCATAAACTCTCAAAAGTAGCATGGGTTTAAAGATTACATCTCATAATGCACAAAAGGGAAAGAGATAAATACGTACAGATTATTTGGGGTAGCTGGGTTGCGATGCTGTTTTGCATTTTTTGACTGTGAGCTTCCCTGTGCCACTTTCAATCTATAAATGAAGTTATCTATGCACTTTCAGTTGAATCAAGGTTGAGAGTGAATATCCATATCTGTGGTCTCACTTCCCTAGGCTCTGTCACAGACAATTCCCTACTAGTGGGGCAGAAGTGTATGCAGATCATTTCAGCTGTTTTTTTCTACACATACTTTATTAATGCCATTTCACAAATAACTTGAGCTGTCTTAAAAGAAAAAAGTATCTGTTACCTGGTTAGCTCATAGCCTGAAAACATTTTAACTGTATTTGAAATGTCTTTCTTTTTCTCTCTTGATTTTTTCTCTTTTTTTTTTTTTTTAATTGTTTCTGGCTTGCTTGCTTTCTTTTTCTTTCTTTCTCTTTCTTCCTTTCTTTCTTTCTTTCTTTCTTTCTTTCTTTGGTTCTTTCTTTCTTTCTTTTTTGGGTTTTTGGACAGCAGATATACAGGCAGTTAAGGTACTGAATGTGAAAGCGTAACAGAACTCAAAGAACTGTATTTTGAAATCTGATAAATGAAAAGCCGGCACAGTATCAAATTTAATCACATTTGTATTCACATGTTGTTGAGAGCCGACACTGATTTATGATCTATCAACAGTCACCAGAATCTGTGACTGCTTTATACACATACAAATAAGATGAACGGATGGATGGATAGATAAACAGACAGTGAAATAATGTTGCAAATTACATGGCACCAGACCTATTTATAAAAGATAGCTCATCCAATTTATTTTAAAAACTCTGGAAATTTTTGTCAGAGCAGATCTTTGGGAAATCTTCTGCAATACGGGAAGGTTTCAGAAAACTAAACTATCCTGTTACTGTTCTGTGTTCAGGTGTTATTACTCCAAAACTACGGCTAAACAATCCCACTTTGCACACAGTATGCCCTGAGCATAACAGACTGGAGGGAGGGTGTTTCACACTAATATTTTGCACCAAAGCATCACACAAAAGCATTACATTAAAAATAATCCCTTTCTCTAATTCATACATAAAGTTTAGCAGTGCGCATGCTCGTGAACGTTAAGAAAACAAGTGATCCAAGAACATGGGTGATGGAAAGAGGAGGAACCTGAGCAGGTGTAGAAAGGTAAAAAGAGTAATGTGAATGGCACTAGAAATGACAGGACTTACCAATGCATGGCCACCACCAACCACAAAAGATGAGAGGCTCTGCACAGCCACCCCCGCTTCCAGATAGTCTGTCCTCTTTTTATTGATAGACAAAAATCCACTGCGCCTCTGAAGAGGCGTCATAGACAAAATAAGCTGGCCAAGTTGACCTTTACATATTAATAAAGGGGAAGGCAGCTCTTAATTACTGTCCTGACCCAGCTTGCTCTGTAAGGAGCGCTTTGTGTGTCCGTACGCAGGCGGGCTACCCCACCAGCCACGCTCACGTCTGCAGTGACACCAGCCTGGCCGCGAGGACGAAGGGGCAGCGGGCAGGCAGCGCACGCCACTGCCACTCCTACGGCCCCTTGAGAAACCCCTGTTTTATGGGGGTGTAGACGCAAGCACGCCCTGGAATTGTGAGCGTAGTCCCCACTGGTGGCACCGAATTCCCATGGAGCCGTGTACGCTTTCGGAAGAAGTCCAGCCAGAGGCTGAATTGCTTTGCATCCCTGCTGAGTCCAGACTTGCAGAGAACAGCACCTACGGCAGTGCTTTTGTCCAGGTAGCAAAGTCATGAACTCTTTTGGCACCTTAGCTTCAACTACCTAAGTTTGCTCACCTGTTATAAGGTGGTATCAAAACTTTCTTAATTTACAGACCAAAGTCACTAATGGCACTCAAACACTGTGATAATAGCTCTCTATAATTTAATAACAGGTAATCTTGTTTTAATGCATCTAGTGATTAATATTCGTTTCTGCAGCCATTGTGTGACTAGCCCCAGTGACTTCTTCACATAAATAATGTCATATTTTCCTTCTTCTAAGTGCTGCAGGATCAAGTCTTAAGACTGACGACAGATTTAAATGTATTTTCTTCATCTACAGAAGCAATGACTGTATTCCTCCTTCACCTTCTTTTTCAGACTTAAAACAAACAGATTATTTCAGTGACCAGATTTTCTCTTCATTTTTTTGCTAGTGATTTCACTGTTTTGTCAGTCTAGACACTATTCCATTTAGGTTAACATAAAACCCTAGTCATTTCAGCTGATATGTCTGGGAAAGTATGACAAACCAACTAATAAAGTTTCTATAATTTTTTAAAAATATATGTATTTGACTCTGCCTTTTGTAAATCACTACAGTTCCATTGAAATCAACAGCTGCACTAGCTTGCAAAGTTTGTTGCCTTTTATGATTCAAATCTCTGTTAAAAGGGAGTTCAAAAAAACATTTATCAGTAACCTGACCTTTAAAGAGGGAAAGACTATGCTGTAGAGTTTATGTCTTAACCAACTTGGAAAAGAGATTAATAGCTTGATATGTCTACATATGCATTATTTACATTTTTTCCAACATGAACTGTCCATAAGTTCACCCAAGAAGGTAGTAGGCACATTTAAACAGTCAGGAAAGAGCATATCTCTGCCTGTTGTTAAGGCTTGTCTTCAATCCATATTGCTTATACGCAAACCATTGCTCAGGCAAAGACCTCACCTGTCCTCCCAGAGAGAAATCTCAAATGCACTTAGCATGGATTGACAGTTTGGATGAATCAAGTCCTGGTGGACCAAATATGTACACCTTGGGCCACAGGCAGACGGCCTGAGTTCAGGTTTTCTTGTGCATTATGTGCATGCTTTGTTCCCAAACTGCAGGCAGTCTAAGCTGGCAGTCTGGAAAAGAAACCTAGGAGCCAGACTGCCTAATGTTGCTTTTAATCTCACATTATAAATAACCTGTGAATATTACAAAATTTACAGACGTAGACATACCAAGCACATCCTTCAAATGTTTGTGATGGCCATGTATTGCCCCTATAAATTTGGTTTCACTTAGATTTTATTCAGGAAGATAAGGGATTTGTTTAAAAAAATGTTATGACTTCTCAAAGCTTTTGTTGATCCTGCAGTGTAATGATGATAAGTCTAGCTATGTCATTTATGACCATTTTAGTAGAAACATTTAAGTGCTTTGTCAATTAGTGGGGACAAACTGTTGTTTAGTGAACACTGAGGAGGAGAAATTTATTTAGGTTGTACAGGAAGAGAAATGGGAAACCTTAAGTCCTGAACAGAGACATCTGGGAGGAGGGGATGAGCAAGGAAGTACTGCTAGGGGCAGGAGCAATAGCAGGAACCAGCACTCTGCTATACAGAAGAAGCTCAAAGATGAAAAAATCATTCTGTAATTTGATAAATCTCAAAATAGGTAAAATGTAAACATTAAAAGTTCTTTTGACTCTGGGAAAAAAAGTAACCTCAGAGACAATGTACAAGAGTATGGATTTAAGGTTTTATAGCCATGAAGGAGGAGGCCATATGCTGCTGGGTAAATACTGATATTCCCCTAGAAAGTTTTCCCCTGAGGAAAACCATGGTGTGGGATTAGAACATAAAGGTACAGGTAGACACATCATTATAACTCCAGTTGATCACTCCTGGGCCACAGCATCCATAGTTCTCACTGTACCTCCCACTTGCCCAAGTTAGAACCTCAGCATCATGTGTTCTATACTTCTTACTTACCACCCTTCTCTTCCTTCACGCCTTTTCAGACCAAGACTTCAGCTTCGCAAAGCTTCATCCCTTACTTTCCTACTTCAGTCTCTTCCTTAGTTGTTTACTTCAACCCAGGATGCAAATCCTAATTGCCTTGCTTCCCAGCCAGTGGCCACCTACTTCCCTCAATACCTGAAGAATTGCTCGTGGCATCCACTCCTCTGCAGCCATGGCTACAGATTGTTACCTTACACAGGGACAGATTTCACTGCACCATCTCACAGGTAACGTGGTGCAAGGTGAGAACTGGTAGGTAATTGTGGCAGTCTGTGGTGGATACTGCAGTGATTTATTTCTCCTCCTCTTCTCTTCTCTTCTCTTCTCTTCTCTTCTCTTCTCTTCTCTTCTCTTCTCTTCTCTTCTCTTCTCTTCTCT
>JAVKLA010000017.1:11862217-11882492 GCA_034782735.1 Sagittarius serpentarius | reverse complement strand
ACAGTTTTCCTCTTGTGTCCAATTGGAATCTCCCCAGGAGTAACTTATATCCATTACCCCTTGTCTTTTCCATGTGACTCCTTGTAAACAAGGAGTCTCTGTCTTCTTTGTAACCCCCCCTTTAAATACTGGAACATGGTGATAAGGTCTCCCTTAAGCCTTCTTTTCTCAAGGCTGAACAAACCCAGTTCTCTCAGCCTTTCCTCACAGGGCAGGCTTCCCAGTCTTTTGATCATCTTTGTGGCCCTTCTCTGGACTCTCTCCAGCCTGTCCACATCTTTTGTTTTTTAACATACCTGTATAAGTTGGGGTTTTTTTTCAATATAATGAATCTTCTGGATTTGCAACATCATATTTTGATGGTCTCAAATGTGTAGGGCTTTGGTTTGGTTAAAGAGAGTCTTGCCACTGATCTGGGAGGAAAGACATTGGGTTAGTTGTCTTCCCCCCCCCCCCAAGAAATCAGTGATTTGGAGCCCGGATATATACTTGGTTTTAGAAGTGTAGGTGCAGTTAATTTGATTAAATGTAAATATGTTTCTGTAGACAAACATGTGTCTGCAATCCCTTTTCAATCAGTGGAAGGAAAGAGGTACTCTTAGACAGTAACTCACCTGATCCTGCATTAGCCATCTGAAGTCAGGTGAAATCAGTCCCTAAGGTTGCTTATACCTCTCTGTGGACTATAAGGGGAAGCTGAAGTGTTTAGCTCACATACATGATCTACCTGCAAAGACATGAAATCCAGTGGATTTCAGAGTAGGATTCAGAGTATGGCAGGGTCCTACCTTATGGAAGAGCTGTTTTTTCTCTTCTCCTCTCCTCTCCTCTCCTCTCCTCTCCTCTCCTCTCCTCTCCTCTCCTCTCCTCTCCTCTCCTCTCCTCTCCTCTTCTCTCCTTTTTACTTTTTTTTCCAGGTGGACATTTGGCATTTGAACTAGGCTGACAGGGCAGAGGGCCCATAGGAGACATGCCCTCTTCTGGACTGGCAGCCTAAGGCAGGGTGAAGTATTCTAAGATATATCAAATGCTAACAAATGCCTGCATACAGGCAGCTGACTTGCACCCCTCTGTGTTTTAGTACGTTAGAGGTGATAAACTGGGTGCATCAGACTCTCAAATCAGTGCCGCAGCCTTTGCAGAGCCTCATTGCTACAGCGTTCCTCTGGCTCCTGCAGCTCTGTCTCCAGTTACTCTCTTCATTGACAAAAAACCCCAAAACCCAAAGGGCAGAGGTTTAGGAAGAAACTGTCTTAATTGTGCAGAGTGTACTCTTAACAAACCATGCTGCACGACCAGGCTCTGACCTCAGCCTCCAAAGTTTGATCTTACTCCTCCCGAGTCTGTTGGATTTGGTCAGCATTGCTCAGCCGAGCGACCTTTCCTGCTGTTCCTGGCTTTGAGAGCCTGTGTGTCCTGGGGGTGCGGCAGGCTCTTCGCTTAGTCGAGCACGTTTGTTTTAAAACAGTTGCCATCCCCTCTCAAAAATCTTTCTTCCCTGAAGAAATTGCTGTGCAACAAGCTGTTCAAAGTCCAAGGCATTTTCCTTCAAACTTTTTTTTTTTTCCAAATTCAAATTAAAAATAGGAAGCCTGCTGTTTCAGCTAGAAAGAACCGTTTGATATTGAGAACTTTTGGTATTTTCTTTAGCCCACTAAGAAAGCTGTACTCATCATCACTCAAATCTCTCCAGCAAACAAGGTAGAGATTCCCAAATAGTGCATCATTCACAGCTCCACAGAGACAGGTGATTTGCTGGGGAGAGACATCAGTCTTTGAACAGAAGTAATCACAAGCAGCATTTTAGGTAATTATCTCTTTCAGGTGTTTCAGCCAAAATGTTATTAGCGGGTTTACAGGAAGCACCTCTGCCCTGAGAATTGATTCTGTTTAGGAAGATTAAATATCGTATCTAACAAAAATACTCAAATCACAAAACTAATTGCAATGTATCATTTCTTCCAAGACTGAACGATGCTTATACCCTGAGGATTTATCTCCATGGGGAAACCATTATGAAATAAGACAACATAAGAATTTAAAGTGCAATAGCTATTCAACACTAATTTACACCGCTATTCTTCACTAAGAAATGCACCATATCTTAGCACCTGCACTGAAGCCACCTGTCTCAGTGCTTGATGTCCAAGTCCCGTTTAAGAATCAGGCTGTCTCTGCCTACAGAAACAAGAAGCAAAATGCAGAGAGGCAGGAACAGAGAATTACAAGGTTGCAGCTGTTGGGTACCTGCTGGAGATCTGCAAGGTACAGAGGAGCTCCATGAATACGTGACAGTATGATATTGCAGGTTCCTTCACAGACCCTCGTATTCAGCTAGGAACTGGACCCGTGGCTGAAGAGTTAACGGCATGCCGAGGTTAGGTGCTCTCAGGAGAGACAGCTGGCAAACCCTGGCCTGCGCGTGTCCTTCAGCGTCTGCACAGACATACTCCTATCAGAAAAGAAAAGTATCCCTGCAGGCTTTTTTTTTTTTTTTTTAATAACTATTCTAGACTATTCCTGCATGTCAACAAGTCCTTAGAAAAAGAACTTGCAAGAAACATATCAGAGTGACACCTGCTAGCTCCCGTCAAAACTGTGCTCATCACTTCCTGCCAGGGAAGCTAATTTCATTAGAGATGAGGTTGGAATTGTCACTCAGCAAGTTTATTAATTCTCAAATACCAAGAGTGAAAAACATACCAGCTGGGTGATAATCACTGAACAAGTATAAACAGGCCCCATGCTTAGCTAATCTTCACTCTGATGCTGGTTATGGGCCCCAAGCTTTTAAAATAATGTTTAATAGACCAGATTGTTCCTGCAGGTAAACAAGGGTGTGAAATTGCTTCAGGCAACTGTCCCCCCATCAGACCTTGTGCAACGCATGTGGACATCCTGCATGACCATAGACCATAGGGCTCTTCAAGAGCTCTTCAGGATCAGCCCCCATGTGGCATTCAGATATGTGACTCTCACTACTCGTGTGTTCCTGAACAGGAGGACCACCTGGGCAAGGTGGTCTCTTGGGTTTGGGAGACCCCGGAAAGAGTAGGGATGTGCACGACTGTGCAGAGCAAATCCATCACACCAGCACCTGTGCCAAGCAGCCCTGCATCTCACCCAAGCACACTGAGAGGAGACACTCTGCAGTGTAGAGAGTTGCCACATTGCACAGCAGATGTATTACTGCCTTGTAATGCAGCCTGTTAATTCTGCAAATTAACAGGGTAGCACAAGAGCGGTAGGTCAGACTGATCTGCGCTAGACATACACTGAACAGTAGCTCAAAGGGGGCATTTTCAGGGTGGCGTCTGTTTGTTGGAAAGTACCACTGGCTGCAGGAAAGAGATGCACCGAGTTGTCCCTCTGGAGTGGGGCAGCACTTTTGTGGCCAACAGAGACATAAATGGGAACCTTCCCTTTGAATTCAGCTGCTGCAGAGCGAGTCTTAAATAAGACCCACAACCAAGCGTTATTTGCAGCGGCTTTTAGTTACAGGGTCCCCTGCCAGTTGCTGTATGCCGCTAGACACACAGAGCTGCATATACACACCAGCCGCGTGCAGTTTGGTGTATAATGCTATTAATAATTACGCGGCTCCTCCATGGTCAATGATTTCTAGTAATCCCTCTGTTTTCTCCCTTGGCAGATTTAGGTATATCAAAGGCTTTTTGCCTGTACCAAGGCCATAGGGAAAGAGGCACCGTTCTATAGTCATGGGTGCTGCACAATCACTAGCTTTGCACAGGTTTTTCAAACTTTCTGCTGGATAAAACCATCAGGATTTTTAACATGCAAGCGTCCGGCAGCAGGACACCATCTCGTTAACTCTTATAGCTCCATTTTCTGAATACTGCTGTGCAGCTCATTTATATTCATATATTCTTCCTCCTGCTGTTCCGAGCATACAAGGACCGAGAGCCCTCACATGGGATGTTTGCATTAAAGCAGCACATTAGTTTCCAATGCCCTGAGGATCCTTTATGTTTTAAGGTAGATACAGCATTTTGTCTTTTACAAAAGGTTCTGCTTGAAAGCTTCAGGGTGGGAAACCTAGCTTTGTCCCAGGGCCGACAGATGTACTAGCCAATTTAACAAAAATATTAGCTGCCAAGAGGCTTGGCAAAATGCTTGTAGTGTCCCAGCTTGATGAAGAAAAACCAGGATATACATTGCTTATCTGTGGAAAGCTTGTTAGTGAGGGCTGGTTGAAAGAGTTTAGAAAAAATGTCCATTTATCAAATACCCTGCTCCACCAAAGACAAAATGTTTTGCACAGACATAACAGTTTTGATAAATTTTTTCACCTGGAAGGTTTCTTTGAGAATCACTATTTTTCTGGTTACTTTTGAAACAGCAGAGACAGGTGAGGGCAAAAGGCAGAGAAGGGAGTGGAATGATTTTGAAAAATCTGAAGACAAACTGTCTCAACAAACGTCTATTTTTACAAAACTCTCTGAATAGTCTTATTTCCCAAAGCAGAATTTGAAACCTCGCAAGTCATTACCACAAGGCACCGCCGTCATTTAAGGAGCTTTAATGCTAACTATATTGATCACATTACCTGGGACACAACTCAAACAAAGAGACAGGTTTCAAATATAGATTTGGAAGCCGTTCAGGACCCCAAAGCACTGCAGCAGCCCTAAAATCAATAGTATAATAGGCAGAAGAGTGGCAGTCGGTGAGCTGAAATGAATTTATTTTTCTGAACAGTAATTCTGTGTTCCGCAGGTGAGTCTCTACCGAACACAAGGGAGAGTTAGTGAAAAGATGGAGAGGATCTGAGTGCCAGAGCCTCCTGGCAAGCCTGGCCCTTGGAGCAGAAGAGCTCTCCCTATGGCTGCGCCCGCACTGGGTGCCGGCTGCCGCCTCCCCCAACAAACCCCTGAACATCCCTCCAGACCTTCACCGGGTGCCCAGGTACAAAACCGGAGCTGTGGAGGAAGAAAGAGTGCCACCAGCTTCCCATCTGAGCAGTCAGCTGCAGCGCCTGTTCCCTGTGCTTCCATTCGCATCAGCTGAATTGCTTTTCTATCAGAATAATTTACACCGATCTGCTTCTCCATGCTGTTCTATGCACTGGGTCTAATAGGAATACACCGGTTTGTATCTCCTGTATTTCCATATATTCTCTCCTTAATATTTTATTAGAGTTCTTTTTACAAAACTTACTCCTATGTACTTCAGGGCTTTGAACATGTTTGATACAAGGAATGGTGTTCAGATAATTTTAACGCACCTGAAGCATGCAAAATGCTTGAATACACTTTAATATCAGGGCAGAATTTAGTTTCAGTAGGAGCCAGAGAGGAAAGAAGAAATGTTTGGAATTCATATGATGGCCATAGTCTAGCAATAAAACACCTAAGCAGCAGACGGGAACACAGATTAGGCTTTGTCAGCAGTGCATATGGCCTAAAACCAAAGTCAGTTAGTCATAATAGCGCACAGACACGTTCCAGATATTGTTACAAGGGAGAACGGTCTATAAACGCCCTTCTGAAACATCAATCTTTTGCCTTCAGAACTGCTTATTAACTGAGCTGAGAAATACATCAAATATGCTAATAACGTAGTAACCAGCAGCTAAGGAAAAAAATAAACCACCAAATGTTCATTTACATTAGGATCACAGCGGCAACAGCATACTGATAATTTAACCCCCTCTGCTCTGGTTAACAACCTCAATGTGACATTAAGCATGGGCTGTACAGAGAATACTGTAATTGAATGACCTCATTGTCAGTTTTAAACAATTAATGATATCGAGATAATTCAAAAGGACAAGTGGAAGCCTGTTTGCTTCATCAAAGACTACTTAATAATCAGTTTTATGCACCGAGATAATGAGACGTATTAGCCCCAGAGTCGAGGGGGGAGGGTCGATGAAATATCTCAAACTCTCTTAAAGCGTAAGGTCAGAGAGAACACATGGCTTTCCTTGCTTACAAGAAGGAATGTCACACTGAAGCAAATGATAAAAAAAAAAACCAAAACAAAACAAGAGAAGGCAATGATTTGCATGCATGTAATTAAAGGAGATGAAATTAGACTTTTTTGAATCTGCACTTGACATTTTCGAAAAGGTTGGTGGTCATTCACAAACAAAGCCTGGGGTACCTTGCTTTGTACCACATTTGGCAGCCCCTACTATAAACTGCCCTCTTCTATACATTGTTTCATTCACCTTGTGAGTTATGCATGCGTAATTTCAGAATCTTTCTTATCATCAGAAACAGCTGCTCATTACAAGAAGATTATTGTTTTGAGATATAAACCGCATTTGTGTTGAAGAAATAAGTTAACCCTTCTCTGTACAAGAGGGTATACGAATACATAGCTCTCGGAACAGGCTGTGCACATAGTGTTTCTGTACAGCCCCAGAACTTTGTAACTTCTTGTTATATTTTCTAGCCAGTATCACACCCCAGACCTACCAACCCTCCTTCACAAACTTCCCAGTTTTTCCTCTCTGTATAAGAAAATGTGAATGCCTCGCTACCAGTCTACTTGTACCTGTTAGTGCTGGGTAGATAATGAGAGAGGGACATGTGTGGATTTGAAATCACTGTAGCCTCCAGCTTTCATAGAATTATTGTAAAAGAATCAATTATTTATATAGAAACAGTATTGCTAAAGCATCAAAATGTCAGATATTTCTGAACAGAAACCTTCTTTCCAACTCTTCATCTATTTTTGTATCTATTTTTAATTATAAGTTAAAGCAATTTACAGGAAACGATGATATGCAGTATTCAGTGCTCTGCAAGCAGCATGGGCAAGGTCTTTGCTACTTTTACATGTTTTCATTTGTATTGTAGGCATCTATGCACACTTATTACTTGATAGCAATGGGGTTTATTTTACTGGGGACAGATGCAGTAGTCAGTATATCTGAAATAACCCTATATCCCACAGCCCTCTGTGGTACCCAGCTAATTAAACTTAAGAGTAGAGCAAATTTTAAATTGTAGAGCTAATTTTCTTTTTAAAAGGAAACCATACATGATATATGATACATCTCTGATTTTGCAGTTTGGGCAAAATATACTGGACTTTTAAAAAAAGTTTCAGTCCAGCATAGTACGGGTGCTTAAAACCATTAGTGCTAAGACAGGTGATTATATCCCTTGCTGAAGAAGAAGAAGATTATTTTATCGACTTAAATGTCTTAATGTAATGACAGGCATTTTAGGAAACATCACTAGGTAACAGTGAAACCTTCCTGACAATCCTGGGAAATGCATAAATGTTATTACCATCATTTTGGAGAAAAATGCAGTGGGGACAGACATTGCCCAAGCTTACATGATGCACCAGGAGCAGAGCAAGGTCCTGATTCAGCTTCTCTCATCTCAGCTTTTGCAAGGTGCTGTGGGCTTTCCACAGACTCGGTCTTCACACTCCGTTTCGTTATACCAGGCCAAAATGTAGTAAATAAATGGGCTTCCACAAAGGGTTAATGAGAAGCAAGCATTTCCAAAGAAAAACACTAGGTTTTGAGGAGAAGTGAGGCTAAATGTGAGACTGGAGATGAAGAAAGCGATACTCCCAAACTACCGACATATTGCAGTGTGAAACTGGCTCCTCCGGGGTATTTGGAGCTGGCTTTAATTCTGAATCTGCCCCACTGCTCTGAATTATGACAGATCATTATGGAGTCCATATCTGCCTTCCCCTCACGCATTCATCCAACCAAGCAAGATGCTACAGTGTGGCAGAGCTCCAGAACATTGACATCTTTTTTTGGCAAATAATTAATTTCAAAGTATTTTGTCAAATACATGTAGGCTTCTAGTCAATGAAAATATGAGTTTGCCACTTATTCAAACCATCTGTCTTTGTTTTTTAAATTATAATTGTGCAATATGTCCATTTTCTTGGATTATTATTTCATTTTTTATAAAGATTACTTTTAGGCAGCTGAAGGTTTTACCTGTAATTAAAGTATGTATGCCCGGTTTGGTTGGTTAAAGGTACTCTATCCAAGCTAAGACACAAAACCTGTTTTTCTAACAAAGGAAAAACCCCACTGCAGTGCACAAATGGCATGCCTTACAAACTGCAGTGCAGCAATAAGTCAGATTTAAGATCCTGACTGTGTACCATGGCATTGAAAGAAGTTCATTAAAACGTGTTCGAATGGAAAGATCTTCACGTTCAATACCCGATTTATATTAAAATCTCCTTAACATACACCGCTGGGACAATGCAAGGTGTTGATACACTTAGCAACTGACAGAGGTCATACCTTCTATATTCTACTTATTAAAATATGGATATTATATTAAATTTTAATAATTTACTGCTTTTTAAAAGAAAATGTAATTTTGGAAAAGCATAAAAAGACAAGTCCTTTGACCTCCGGAAAAGATCTGGAAAAAAGCATCTTGCATTACAGATCATTTATCATTCATATGATCTTTGCTTCCTGAATACAAAACTAACTGACTTTTGAATGCAAGCTAGTGATTTCTGAATGCAAAGCTAAGTGTTCAGTTTATGGTACAGCTGGGCCATTCTCACTATGCTGCAAAAAAATCAGCTGAAAGACTTCTTTTCAGACATCAAGAAAATGAAAATGGAATCATTATTTTTCTTCTCTAAGAAAAATATGGCAAGCATACATTTTGAGTCGAGAGTTTTGCTGAATACATTACCATTATTTTTTCATCAATGAAATATAGAGTATTTAGCAATAAATTGAAAAGTTTAGCATTTCTTTTCGGAAAGGTCCACCTTGTGCTTTCTGGGCAATAATGGGTAAGTTGCAATGCTGAGTAGGTCAAAAATCTCAACAAGAACAGCCAAACAGGAAAAGTACAGCGATACAAGAAACAGTATAGCCTTGGTTTAGTGCCTGTTTAAGGACAGAACTAGTCAACAAGCTATGAATAGTACGTTTTCTGTGAGAAACTACTGATTCATAGAAAAATGTGTTTTTTGAACAGCATATCAAATTCAACAGCGTATTTTTCATGCAATTATTGAATTATTTCATCTTGATAAGGTCAAATGCAAAACATTTCATTCTCGCTTTATCATTTAGACTTTTGCATTAACAGTCAAAACAAATAGAAATGAGCTGGTTTTAACATGGTGAAAATGAAACATTTACTTCATAAAAATGAAAGGTTGTGGAACACTTCTTTCTGTTTCAGGAAGGAAAATAGATACTTCAGCTTGCTCAAAATGTCACTTTTTTTTAAGTAGCGGAAATTCTGTTTGAAATGTAGCTTATCACTTGAGGAGGGGACTCACTGGGTGGTAATATAATGACCCATAGACCATGAAACCAAGATTCAGGTGACGAAAGAAGAAGAAACCTGCCGCTCGGCACCACCACACTCTGCAGATGCCTACGACACTCTGGGGTCACCCTCGGTCAGCTCGCGACCTCCTGTGGCACCTATGGGTGGTTGGCGGGCACGCTGCCGACGTGCGCCCAGGGTGAGGTGTCACGGTGATTGATCGGTAGGTTAGGCCTCGGGGCTGGTGTCCGGCACCCCCTGAGAGGACCCAGCAAAGCAGCAGCGCAGAGGACACCAGCGAGCCCCTGGCCAGGTGACGGCCCAGCTGAGGAGGTGCCAGGCACACCCGTGCCCTCGGGCAGGGGGAGATCTGGTTTCCAGACCCTTCCCGCCCTGAGATGATCCGAAAGTACCCCAGGTTCGCAAGCGCCCAACAGTGGCTCAGAAACGACGGGCGAGCGGTACGAAGACGGTACTCCGGTGTGCCTCTGTAGCAATGCTGAACGTACCAGGGCGGCTGGCCCGACTCGCCGTCTGAAGTCTGACGCAGACCGCACCTCTAGGTGCTGAGCTCAAATCTGTACTCATACCGCCTAGGGAGTCGGTGCGTCTGACTATCTAACCTCGTTAAAAGACTTGCAGCAGACACTCCTGGAAACTTCAGGTGCTCCGTGAATAACTGTTACCTTCACAGGCAGCATTTCACATTTTTCTGTCCCTTATGAACCAAGAAAGTAGTACTTTTAACACACACCGGAAGCCCTCAGATACCAACATTACCCGCCAAGTCTGTTGCAAACGAAGCACTTTTTTTAAAACCAAGAATCCAGATTTGGTGGAAATGTGGGGAATAACAGATCCATTTATATCCAGGAGCGCTGCCTGCCGCCTTCTCCCGCGCGCGCTCCGCGAGCGGCACGTACTTGCCTCTGCCCCTCAGGCCTGGGCGTCCTGTCGAGGCGACCACGGGCAGCTGGGTTTGCTGTAAGCGCAGGAAGGGGCTTCGTTTGTGCTTGCCAGGGTTTACGCACCTTTTTGGGCTCTTCAGGATAACAACTTTTATATTTTTTTGTCATGCATGAAAGTACTGTTTGTACCTTCAGGTGGCGAAAGGCATCTTTACTGTGAACGACAAAGGAATATATCGCCTTACACAATTTTTGCCCTGCTGTAAAAGCCAATGCAAAGCTGCAGGAAAAGGGAGAATCAGAGAGCTTATTTTGGAGTTTGATTCATCAGACAGCTGTATGTGTTTGTATGTACACCTGGAATGAGTTGGTGCACACGAATCATTAATTTTTATATATGTATACAGATGCGTGCGCGCACATACACTCACATGAAGCATTAATAATTAAACAAATTGTCAGATAACCAGAAGGAGGGAGCAAAGTTTCAAACACCCAGACTTCAAACCGCCTGAGAGACTTGGGATATTCACAAGCTGTCTCTGAAGAGACGGGATT
The DNA here is from genome assembly GCA_034782735.1 of Sagittarius serpentarius. Lineage (NCBI taxonomy): Eukaryota > Metazoa > Chordata > Aves > Accipitriformes > Sagittariidae > Sagittarius > Sagittarius serpentarius. The sequence goes on along the minus strand of JAVKLA010000017.1, from coordinate 11,871,769 downwards.
TAAGGCTGCTATGGGTCCTACAGAAGAACACAAAGGGGGAAAAAGAAGCCGTCTCCTCCCTCTGTGGGCATCACAGCCCTTTGTGAAGCCCTGTGTGTAGGTTTGCCGTCCTTCTCCGGCATGTGTGGGAGAAATGCGAGTGCACTAGCCTACAGCCAGGGTGTAGTAGGGGATCAGGCGCTTGAGAGCATTGTATTGTGCATGGCACGTATTCTACATGGCAGATTGTCATGCAAGTAAATGCTGACAGATTCACTTTATGCTCCCTCCCAGTTTCTTCATTCCCCTCTAGAGTCTGAGCCAGATGTGCTGGCAGTGCTTATGGGAGAGAGGAGGCTGAGATGCTTCATGCTGATGCTGTCTGTGGGTTTGGGGCCTGCCTTTCCCATGAATCTTAATAAAGGCTCCAGAAAGCTTCGTTTCCAGGCATTTGACAGGCTAGTGCCAGTCCAGAAGCAACGGGGGAGCACGCTGTGCATACTTGCATACAGCAGCCCTGCTGCGTTTTCACTATTAATTGTCCTCTCATGTGCCTTCCTGTTCTACAGGGGAAAAAAATAGCCTCTCTGTGCTGAAAAGAGAGGCTTCGGACAAAGTGGAGTCGGCACTGTTCTCCTTTGCAAAGACTTGCTCCTTCAGGGTGTATGCTTTAAGGAAAGAGGCATATTAGACATAACACTGAATTTGATGTGTTTAAATTACCTGGCAAGCACCAAGAGTTTCTGCTTTTGCTGGTTATTGATCTGTCACCATCATGCCTTTCTTGTTTCATTGATTATGCTGTGTGCACGATGTTTACGCTGCGGAGGGAATGCCGTTTCCTTCTGCCCCACGTGCTGGTCACTTGGAGCATGGATGTCCCCTCTTACTTCAGGGGGTCACTGGCATTGCACTGATGTCGAGAAAATGGGAGCAAAAGGATCTTCTTGCCTGCTCCTTTCTCGCACACTTCATTGACTCATCAGCTCTGGCTGCATGTGCTACAGCCATCTGCAGAGTGATTTGCAGGAGATATTGCTTCTGAAATTGCTGACTTGGCGAGCCTTGGAAAGAAGGCCAGAACAGAGGGCATTTGGGCTGATGGATGGTTATAGAGGTACCTTAAATACTATTTAAAAAAAAAAAAAAGCCAAAAAAAAAAAAAGCAGAGAACTGGCATGCTGGAACACGGTTCTGCCCCTTCTCTGGAGCTGCCTTGGCTTTCCTGGCCAGCACACTGAATCGCTATTCTGAGGCTTTAAGAATCCAGTCAGAAAATCAGATCTATTTTCTCCTGGTTTGCATGACTTTGCTCCTTTTCTGGAAAAAAAAAAAAAAAGTATAAAACCTCACCACTTTTCCAAACATCATGTAAGATGTTAACTATGTGAATCCTCTTATAGTAACATAACATTTGGAACAATGTATTATTTCAAAAGCGTACTTTCTTTAGCTCTCCCATACTGAAAATAGAAGCAGCTAAAACGTGTATTGACCTCAGTACTGGGAATCTGGGGTTTCTAATGTTTTTTCAATAAATACAAGAATCATAAGCCTTGAAATTCAGACTGCAAATTTATTTACAGTTTCAAGCTAGAAGCGGGATTTTCCCTTCTGTTATGGTATGTAGGAAGAGGGTTAGTCCTGGAGTATTTATTGTGAGGAAAGCTGTGACTCCAGGAAACTCTTTACTTTTACTATTCTCATTAGAATAATGTTAGTTAAGTTCATAAAGACTGGGAGGAAGTGTAGAAAAACAATTTCCATAGCCAAACTCTTCCTTTCCAAATAACATGTGGAATAAGAAATCTGAAAAAAATCAGTCTTCTTTACCAATAAAACTCCTTAGGAGGTATTTGGGCATGTGCCCCATGTCCAGGACAGTTCAATACAAAATTATTTCTAAATGAACAAGACTGACACTGCAAACAAGATGATTAGTTTGGGAATTGGCTCCTCTAAAAACGTAGCTATTGAAGATAATTTAAGAATATATTGGAAATACAACTGTATAAGGCCAAATGCTTTAAAATAGTGTTTCGGATTTCATCATTGCAAACCTACGAGCTGGACACTCAAAAGTAAAGTGTGTTTTCATTAGGTGATCCTTTGCGGTAAGGATGTCAGTGGATGAGAAATTGAGGCTGGTGGTATGAAAAATTTACTTAGTGACCTTGCCAAATATTTTGGAGTACCTTGAGTGTTGTCACTGTCTTTAGATCGCTGAACCACACAGAACAGGGTTTGCGCGTTTGGGTTGTGCAGTCAGTAAACAGTGCAGAGTGCCCGCATGGTTCCTTCCTGCCATGTTTGCTGTGTCGAGGGTAGCAGTCACCAGGCGAGGACTGCGTGTGCTGAACGTGCAAGGGGACTGGGGAGCAGCAGAAGATTTTTGGGGAGCCAGGTTGAAGGGGCAATTTTGTACCTGGTGCCACTGGCGACTACAGACCTCCCCAAGTAAATCACCACGCGCTCTAGCTGTGAAAACAGGAAGGTTTGCAAAGCTGTGAAATTTTTCTATGAGCTTGAATTATTACATTGGGGGGGGGTGGGGGAATCTACTGCGCTCCTGATGATACGATGAAAATGTCTTTCTCTAAATGACTGAGCTTTTATATTGTTTCACAGATGCAGAGCAGGCAAGTGCAGAGTTGGAACTTTGATGAGAGACTACCAGGCAGTCCACAGTTACTGTAAATTTTAGACACGTTGACAGAACTAACGAAATGGGATTACAAATAGGAAGTGCCAAAGACGAAATGTCACCCTGGCCTTGCCTATGGGCAGAAGTGGCATCACTGGAGTGAAAACTATTTAAAACTTCTTCCTTACTACTTTGGGAATATCCTTGTTGAAATCATGGGCTTTTGCCATTACAGAAACTTAGGAACTGCCATATCAGAATAGGTGCAGGGTCTATTAAGTCTTTCTTCTGATTTCCATATCCTATAGACCAGGCTTTAAGATCATACAGGAACATAATAATTGCCATCCTGAATAAAACTCTGAGCCGTCTACTCCAGGTTACCAGTGTCACATATTTCAGAGGATGAGAAAATAAAGTGTCACTGGGCAGCTGTAACAGAGTCTGCGCAGAGAGCTTCATTCCAGCTTCTCGCTCTGTGTCCCAGGGTCTTTCAGGTGCCCGTGGTGAACTAAAGTTAGAAAGATTCCTAGATCCCTCTAGGTACACACAAATTTATTAATCCTGTCCCTCTTTTTGTGTACTCTAACAAATACATAGTTTAACTGCTGAGACGTTTGCACGGGTGCTTGCTGGCTGCAATGGACGCAGGCCAAGGTGGACCGCATTGGAGCTGGCTTGGTATACCTGTATCCTGGTCTTAAAGGTGAGCACTCCAAAACATCACCAAGACTTTTACTAACACAGCTGAAACAATTGAGAAATAGGTAAAAATTTAAACCCCTACTTGAGCAAGATTAACTAATGACTTGTAAACAAACTTGCTCGTGCTCTCTGGTCCTTGCAGAATGGCTTCTTTTCTCCAGAAAGGCTTCCTTGACTAAGTAGCTCTCAAGGACTTTCTGGGTTGAAACAATCTCCACACAGCCTCCTCTGCAGCCCTAGGAGGGTCTCTCTCTCCATTCCCGCTGAGGCCTGGCTGTGCGTGTCTGCTCTTTTCCTGGGGTACGCAGCTCGGTAAAACAGCCAAGCCAATCTGACAATGCCTCTCCTTGTCCCCTCTATTTCCCTTGTTTTGGTACCTACCACAACCCCATAATGAATTGATCCAGGGAGCCAAACCAGCAGAAGACTGACCCAACAACAACAAAAACTGTTTTTTTCAGCAAGTTTACCTCTCTGAACCAGCCCACTAAAGGTCAGATGGATGCCAATGCCACCTCAAGGAATATCTGGAGTGGTAGTGGAGTGGGGATGCCTGTTCTTGGTAGATCATCTCATCCCTATTGCAAAACTACAGCCTCCAGGAGTAGTTGGAGGCCAGCTGACTACTGTCTGTCCTTCCCCAGCTGTCATAGCCTCCCTCCCACCCCAGATGCTGAGCTGCTCTTGAAGAAGGTTACGGCCTCCCCAGGACCCTAGGGTGCTCAGCCTTCCCTGAGCACAGCATCCCGGATGTGTCAAACCAGCAGCCATCCTCCCAGTTCCTACATGGTCATTGAACTGTGCACAAATAAAACGGATTTACATCCATCAGCTAGGCTTGTCTCTGCTATGTTTTAACCTCTTCCTTGCAGTCATCATCTTGTCTCCCATTACAGCCAGCAAGCAGCATTAAAGCACTGTGATTATACGGGTGCTACTTCAGAAATCACAACAAGATGCAATTTGCAGTCAGCTCTAGCTGCAGTGTGTGCATTCAGGTTGTCTATTCTTCCCTATCTTTGTTTTTGAATGTTTAGCCACAATCCTTAGTGATTAATACAAATTTCTGCTAAAAAGGAGGAATAGGAAAAAAATTCTGCATAAATTTGCCTCAGTGTACAATTCTTATTCCAATGAATTACTATTATGCTGCAGACAGCAGTAATAGCAAGTAAACGATTCAGCATTATTGTAATGCTGATGATTATTGTTCGTTTCTGTTCACCAAAACAAAGAAAATCAAAAAATTGCCCGCTGTCTTCAAACCCACCTCATACCAAATCCCCCGGGCTTCATTCCCGACCTGCACCTGCCTGACATCAGCACGGGCCATTGATTTCCATGAGGAAACACTCAATTTGCACTGGTGCCCGTGACTGAAAAAAACAGGTCTTGGCTTTTTACAAGGTTCGGCATACTGTCTTGAAATCAGACAAAATTAGCCAGAATTTGTGAATTGGTTATTCTTTGCCTGCTGAAACGAGGCAACGTCTGCAAGCACTGCTTTGAGAATCTGTTCTTTTTGTCTGAGAACAGATGTCTGGGAGGGATTTTGGCAGGAGCCACTCTGTCAAACAGTCCGGCTTTGACAGTTACTTGCTTGAGGGACGGCTGAAATGCAAAGCATTTCTGATCAGAATATCATATTCATCTGGAAGTTAATTACTGTGTCTGCCTTGGTATAAATAATTAATTATGCAAAACCCACACAGCTGTGGCTGGACAGAGTTAAGTGACTTGCTGTCAATGTCTCACGGTTCTAGAAAGGATGGAGGGATTTAGAAAATAAGCTCTTTAACTCTTGGGCCACGCTATTGTGGTAGCCCCTTCCTGATCAGATGAGAATATGTTTACCACTGAGCATGGTTTTTTACAAAAGGACATTTCCCAGTTTAGCCTGTTTGGGCCCCAATAATAATCTCTTTGCAATGCTGTGGCTGTGTCAAGCTAAGAAGCCAAACACATCGATTGTTTTAGGGAAATGGATTTGCAAAGCCTCTTTGACTGCACAGTCATGCTCAGAGCAATCATCATCCAAAGCAACATTTGCATCCGCGCGCGTGTGTGTGCGCACGTGTGCGCATGAGAGTGAGTGAGGAGTGAAGGCACATGGGTGCAATAATCAACCTGTCTCATTTTATAGCCAACAAAGGTAAAGAGAAGGCCAAGTTTACAGAAATTATGACTATTGTTGACAGCAGCAGTCCAGTAATTGATCATATGAACAATGGACCGGCTCATGGGTTCACTCGTTGTCAAATAAACAGCATTTCTGGAAGGCGAGGGTGGAGAAATACATCTTGCTATGAGCCCCTTTATGGTATGTCATCTCCGGGAGATCATGGGTTTAAAATGTACAAATAGAAGCACCAGCCCAGACTCATTTGTGATAAGTGGTTTTCTGCATGTACCTCTGATTTGCCAAAACATTTTTGCCTGCAGCACTAGTAAATGAAACTTGAAAAGAAAAGCTTGGTAAATGTGTCAAATACCTTGGTGTAGGCAAACACTGCTGAAATTACTGCAGTAAAATAAACTGCTACAACCCAGAGGATATAATTTGTGCCTACAAAGGATCAAATCACACTGCAGTTCATCAGGATGAATATAGTTCTCAACACATATTTTTTTCTTTCCTGTAAGTAATGCAAAGCTATGTAAGCACCTATCTACTCAAATGAGCAGGGAGAAAAAAAAAAGTCTCTGAGAGCACTACATGTAGAAAATACTTCTCTGTGAATATTTCCAGGGCTTTGGCTGTGAGTCTCCTGCACTGAGCTTTGGTCTCCTTGTTTCCTAACTGTATTATTAAAATGAACTGAGTTTTATATAGAACTTTTCATCTTCCAAGGCTACCAAAATACGTTACAAAGCGGTAAATAGTAGAGTTGAGAGTATAAGCAAGTGCAGAAGCAATTATGTACTTAGCTGTAATTCATAACCTTGGACATTGTACCATGTGCAAAGTAAAAGGTAGTAGGAAAAAGTCTTATCCTTTAAACTAAGTGTTACAGACCTCCTGCCTACCACCTGGAAGGGTATTGCAGACAGACGTGTCAGGACGTTGGACCAAATGAAGCAAAATGCTTTTTCTAGTGTGTCATTTTCCCTGTGTTCCGGATGCAGCATAAGCACTGGATTTGAGTTTGTGTTCTTGCCACAGAAATTCAAACTATAGCCTGCTCTGCACAAGGATACTGTCAAACAAGTGACAGAACCATTTGGGCTAATTCTCCAGCAAGAAGCAAGGCCCCGGTTGAACGTCCATGCAGAGGCTTGCGATCCTCCATGCCAATTAATTGCTAACGTGCACCCCGGCACAGCTTTGGCCCTGCCAGACAGTGCTCTTCCAGTTCAGGTAATCGCCCTGAGCCAAGGACTTTTCATAACAGGCAATATTCATGAGGTTGCCCAGGTTTTTAGAAGAAACCTGTCTAGCTGTGTGATACTTGTCTTCAGGGTGAGAGGTCGGGCCAGGCTTGGGAGCAGCCCTGGTCCTGCTGAAGCCAGTGGAAGTTCAGTCGCTGACTTCCACGTAAGTGTGAGTGGCTAGCAGTAAGTTCTACCATCGAACAGAAATGCTTGTGTGTACATTCTCTTTAGCTTAAGAGTTCAAATACAAGCGTTATCAAAAGTTGTGATAAAGCTCAGAGGAGGCATATGACCTCTGCCAAAGGTTGCAAACCTGAAGAAAAAGCGATAGCATTGCTTTAATGCTGCCAAAATTGGCACCTTAAAAACACACATCATTTTTTACGTTGAAGGACTCCCTTTCTGAACAAGCCTGATGTGTCTGCATGATGTCATTTCTGACAATAGCAACACCTCAAATCCCTGGAAGCATTGTTCAGCAGTCATCTTCTAATTTATTTTAAATATCACTGGAAATTACTAGTAAGGGGGACAGGAAAACAAGAAAGAGAAACTCCATACAAATATTCCAAAATATAGTCATGGAAAGATTCTTCTTGTTTCAAGAAGATGATCCCAAAGTTCCTTCAGGGAATAACAAAAATAAGAAGGGGAGGACTGGAAGGAATCATTTGATTATCTGCCAAAACATGTCAAGAAGCCTTGTAGGTCTCAGTTTGGCACTGGTGGCAGGCATTGCTAACAAATGTTCTCAGTGCAAGATTATCTTGGAAAGCAATTTCTTTGTCCACAGTTTTCTTGAATCTTAGCAGCCTGGTTGTTGCTTTGGGTCTGGCTGAGATGGAGTTAATTTTCCCCAGCATGGTGCTGTGCTCTGTATGGGCAGCTAGCACGGTGTTGGTAACACACCAGTGTTTTGGCTGCTACTGAGCGGTGCTCGCTCAGCATCAGGGCTGTCTCTCCGACATCCCCCCCTCCACGCACCCACATGTTGGGGCTGGGAAAGATCTTGGGAGGGGACACAGCCAGGACAGCTGACCCAAACTGGCCAAAGGGGTATTCCGTACCATGGGACGTCATGCCCAGTATATAAACTGGGGGGAGTTGGCCTGGGGGGGATCACTGCTTGGGAACTAACTGGTCATTGGTCTGCGAGAGGTGAGCAATTGCACTGTGCATCACTTGTCTTGTGTATTCCAATCCTCTTATCATCATCGTCACTTTGTTGTTGTTATTAGTGTCATTGCTAGTTTCTTCCTTTCTGTTCTATTAAACTCTTCTTATCTCAACCCACGAGCTTGACTTTATTTTCCAATTCTCTCTCCCATCCCACTGGGAGGGGGAAGTGAGTGAGGGGCTGCGTGGGGCTGAGTTGCTGGCTGGGGTTAAACCATGACAGAACTGAATTGCCTATCTACCGTTCATTTTTCTTTGGCTAGGTGGTTATACAGCCTTATTGTCATAGGATTTCAGTAAGTCAGAAGAATTAGTTTAGCCTCACAACCTTGTTATTTAAATCATGTACAAATGGGGAACTTGAACTTGAAACTCAGTTCCACAAAACACCTAAGATGTCTACTGTGAGAGATGGAGAGGATTTAAGTGCTCAAGTTGGAAACTGCAGAAATGCCAACTCATCAGTAACTTAAGGCTCCCAATACTCTAGTTTCTCAATTTCTTTTATTAAAATTCTTTAACTAAAAGACAAGAGTACTGTTACCAGCTACATAAACACCTTTCTGGGAGTACTGAAAGCCTAAAAAAAAAAATATATATATATATGTATATGAAAGAGAGAGCGATATCTATATGCAGGTGTGGATAGTTATGTTTAACATAGAAATATACTTCATGTTCTCTTCAAAGAATAATATAGAATGAGAAAAAAGAAAACCCATAGCAGTACCTGCCACCGTAACCCTGCCTTTCTTCATATCTATCTATACAGTGTTTGTTACGAACATAGCTGGGTGAAATCTGAATGCAGGGAACAAGTGCTGATCCATTTAGAAGGATGTCAGGATGGTGTAATTTAAACAGTGATACCAAAGAAGGCAGGTCTAGCATTCCTGAGTGCGCATGGATGATGGATGGTGCTAGGCGTGCGTGGCTGCTCTGCAGAGGAAGGCCTGAACCAGGGAGGAGGAGAGGACAAAGAGGCCCTGCTAAGGCACGCCCTGGAGGGGAAGGAATGGTGGGAGAACTCTGCCTAGGGATGGGTGAAAGAAGATAAATGAGCACCAGTACACAGACAAAGAAAGGTGTGAACAGACTGAATGGGGGAAAGGGAGAAAGATGAGTGGGCTGAGTCGTGCCAGCGAAGCTGAGTATCCTGGTAATATACCATGGCCTGGGGTGACAAAACTTAGTCGAATCTGCCTAGGATATGAGAATCTCAGGAAGTGCCAGTGTGGTGGGTTGACCCTGGCTGGATGTCAGGTGCCCACCAAAGCTGCTCTATCACTCCCCTTCTCAGCCAGACAGGGGGGAGAAAATATAATGAAAGGCTCGTGGGTCGAGATAAGGACAGGGAGCGATCACTCAGCATTTACCGTCATGGGCAAAACAGACTCAACTTGGGGAAAATTAGTTTAATTTATTACCAAGCAAATCACAATAGGATAATAAGAAAATAAAAAATAAATCTTAAAACACCTTAGGCCCCAACTTCTCCCTTCTTTACCCAAGCTTAGCTTTACTCCCGTTTTTCTCTAATTTCTCCCCCCAGCAGTACAGGGGGATGGGGAATGGGGGTTACGGTCAGTTCCTCATACGTTGTCTCTGCCGCTCCTTCCTCCTCAGGGGCAGGACTCCTCACTCTGCCCCTGCTCCGGCCTGGGGTCCCTCCCACG
>JAVKLA010000017.1:11792400-11862117 GCA_034782735.1 Sagittarius serpentarius | reverse complement strand
CCGGCGTGGGGTCCTCCCCGGGCTGCAGGCGGAGATCTGCTCCGGCGTGGGCCTCCCCGGGCTGCAGGGGCACAGCCTGCCTCACCGGGGTCTTCCCCAGGGGCCACAGGGGAATCTCTGCTCCGGTGCCTGGAGCACCTCCTGCCCCTCCTGCTGCACTGGCCTGGGGGGCTGCAGGGCTGCTTCTCTCACGTGTTCTCACTCCTCTCTCCAGCTGCAGTTGTTCTCGCTGTTTGTTTTTGTGTTTCCCCCCGCCCCCTTCTTAAATCTGTTACCCCAGAGGCGCTACCACCATCGCTGATGGGCTCGGCCTTGGCCAGCGGCGGGTCCCTCTTGAAGACGGCTGGCATTGGCGCTGTCGGACATGGGGGAAGCTCCTAGCAGCTTCTCACAGAAGCCACCTCTGTAGCACTCCCACTACCACAACCTTGCCACACAAACCCAATACATTCCAACCCTTGCCTCCGTGAATCACGCATTTAAGAAGTATCATCAAAATCCACATTCATCCCAAAATCTGCACAATCTTCACAGACTTCACTCACAGCAACAAAAAAGAATTCCCCACACCAAAATCACAATAACATCATCACGGCACCAAATGGAAGTGAACAGTTTACTCACAATCCACAGCTCATCCCTTCACCATAATTATAACAACAGAAATTCCCCATGATCATTTCACTTTTCACTCTCTAGCTGTGTTCAGCCCATGTTTTGCCCGTTACCTCTCCCCATTACTATCTTTATCTAGAATTCCTCATGCCCCATATTGGGTGCCAAAAAAGACTGTGGTGGGTTGACCTTGGCTGAAGTAGGGTTTCAGTACACACAACAGTTCCTCTGGAAGGGAAATGTTGTAATAACAAATGCCCTCCTCCTCCTTTTACTTAGCTTTTATAGCTGAGCAGACGTCTTCTTGCTGGCTGGGCAGGAGAAGCTGAAAAGCCCTTGACTTAGTCTAAACACAACTTAGCAACAACTTAAAACATCAGGGTGTTATCAACATTCTTCTCATGCTCAACTCAAAACACAGAGCTGTACCAGCTACTAGGAAGACAATTTACTTTAACCCAGCCAAAACCAGAACAAGTTCTTACAGCCTCTCCAGTTTGGGGTACAATTTTAGAAGCTTATGCACAGTAACATCCATTTCTAAAGCTACATCCCATGTTTCTCTTTTCTATCTGCTGTGTGTTTAGGCTTAGGGGCAAAATGTGTTATCAGTGTCTGGGGATGAAGCTCACACAGTTGCACTGGGTGCAAATGCAAGTCTTACCGAGGCAACAGACTTGTCTTACCACTTAGAGGGATGTCCACTTGCTCATAACTGTGTGAAACCACTGCTGTTTCCTACAGGATTTGGGCTGAGGCTGCTTTCTCTCCATGTATTTTAAATCCTTCCGTGTTTCCTAGGATGCTCTCAGGTCCTTCGGGATAAGAAATTATAACAACTCATGTTGGGTCCCCATGGGCCTCCTCCATTACACTGTTCATGTTCTTCCCTCAGGCCTTGAGCTGTGGGGAGCTTTATCGCACCTACCTCTGATTCTCAGGGAAATGTTCCTAAATTTACAGACATCCACTGTTGTGATGCGGCCGATCAGCAGGGCCATTGGAATGACACTGTCCATTCATGCAGGCAGATGTGTTCTAGGGACAAGCATCTTCCCTAAAGTTACACAAGGGATGAATCTGCCTCCATGTCCTCAGGAACAAGCCCTGGGAAATCCTTTCGGTGAGGCCCCCTCACACTGGCACAGGATCTGAAGCTTGTGTGTAACAGTGTGGGATCTCACCAATACCTGCCTGTCTCAGGAGGATTACCTTCTCTTTCCAGCAGCTTCTGATAAAGTGACTTCGGCATGTAATACGTTATTAGCAGAGAAGAAGCACTGTGCCTTCCCCGTTATAAACCTCTGCTCACAGCTCCCAGCAGGAGCAAGGCAGGTCACTGAGTCACTATTAACCAATAGCTGACAGCTAATTGATTTTACACTTGTGTATCTGTGCTTGCAAACCATAATTTAAAAGCTAATTTGCTTCGTACTTTTAATATCACAAGCGGTTTTGTACCCTATCCTACAAAACCTGAGCTCATCACAGTCCATTATTTTTACTGCTATTGGCCCCAAAACTGGTCTTTTGTAAATTCATACTCTATAACACTCTTATCTCTTAACCCAAATGCAAGAAATAACCCTCTAGCACCAGTTGTCTCACGGAGACATCAAGGGAGAGTTTTCAAAACTGAAGCCACTTTAGGGTAGTTTTAATGAGGCCGTGTTTGCTAAAGCATGACTGACAGAAATAATAAGTTAGCATTTATGAGGGAACCCTCAGAAACTGAGCTACAGCAGGCAAAAAGCCAGAAGAAATTGTTGTGCTGTTGAAATATCTCCTAAAATAGCTCTCCTAGCTCAGCCTAATGCAATTAAAGTTACCGATGTACATAATATGAAAACTGGGAGCTCTTCCTGTTAATAACCACTGTGTAACTGAGGTAATCCATTTCATTAATTTAATATACACTTTCATATCCCCTGATAATAGACATATAATTAAAGTGATAGGTTTTGCATTCCAAAATGAAAGTTTGCAAAGGGCAGTTCTATAAAAACAAGGCATTTTGCTTAATCATTGCTCAATGTCATTTTGTTTTACACCTTTTTTTTTAATAAAGTATCAGTAGTGAAATTCAGAACAAATTGATATTTCCGCTGGTCAACTTTATGAGCAAGTAAGCATGTTGCCCAGTGAAGATGAATTTTCAAGAAAATAGTAAGTGATTGCAAGAGGTGTGGCTGATGTGGCTAAAAATACACCTTACAGTTGAAAAAAGGTCCATATTCAATTTAACATTTCATACTATGCTGATGTAAAGATACTAAAAAGACTGACTTTTTTTCAGAGTGTTGGTCTAGATTTATGGCAAGATGATTGTTATTTTGTATTTCTTAAAACCTTTGACCAGAACTTAAAATGATATAAAAGCCAAGAAGGCAGATTTTGAGTAGGGACAGAAAAAATATCTAGAGGAACAGTGAAGCTGAAGATATTATGTTTAAACCTTCAGGAGGTTAGGTGGTTGATTAGAAAATTATAAAACTGAGGGACAGTACTGTTAAGTTTTCGGAGAAGAGGAAAAATATGATGTTTGTTTATCCAAAATATTTCATATTTTACATACATGTAAATGTATAATTTAAACAGAGATATAAGACTTGTGAAATTCTATGGATAGGGCAAAGAAAAAGATGCAGTACATGAGCACGTTGAGAGATGAATGTAACCATAAGATAAATGTGTAATTATTATGAAAATAAAAGGGAAAAATGGACCTTCAGGAAAGCTAAATATTCATGAAACTAAATGAGTCAAATACTTAATTATCAGAGAGGAAATAGACATGCCAAGATTCAGAAGCCATGGTAGTATTGGACTGTATAGTTTTTAGTTTGTGATGATATAATGTGATATTACAAAGTGTGGCAAGATCTTACGTTACTCATGAAGTAACGATATTCCTTTGTAAAGATGAGTGTACCTGAAAGCTAAGCTCATTCCTATACCAACTTTTCAAATGAATAGAAGCTTTTAGTATATATTTCTAAAAATTTTCTTCCCCACAGCTGTGTTGAGAAGTAAAAATGCAGTTCTTTCTTTGTGGTTGTTCACTAGCAATGAGCAGTAAACTGATATGAGTTCTCCTGTAATACCAATCACTTAAGGATCTAGAAGCAGAGAAATGCCTATGGCTGTGTTTGTGGCTTTCTGCTTTCTGTTCAGACTACTGGCAAAGAAACTTCCACATGCCAAGACCGGGCTCTGTTCATCCAGCGCTTGCATACATTGCCTCACCTGAGTGATTTGGAAGACCCTTTATCACTCCTTCTTCTTTCAGGGAACTGAAAATTGTATTTTAGCATAAACGAAGTAGGAAGAATTAAAAGTACATACTTTCTCCCCTCTGGTTCTTTCCGAATTTTTACTTTTGCTTTTGAGAGGATGAGGTTACAAAAGCCTTCTGTGTGGTTGTCTGTGCACCCTGGCAGCGATGCCTTGAGGAGGGGGACCCGTGGCAGGGCTGATGCTTGTAGGTTCGTGGAAAGCACGCCAGGGCACTGGCACCCCTGGGCAGCAGTGTCCCAGCTCCTGGGGAGCTGCAGGGGTGAAGCACATGCCTGAGTTTAAGTGGGAGATGAGGAGGACCTTTTGTTTTACAGTGTTAGACTTACCTGGAAGTAAGTGGAAAGTTTCATTTCCACTTACTTTTTCAGGTGCTGTGGTCCATTCGCCACTCAATGCTAATTTGGTTTTTCATTGTCTTTGATGTACTTGTTGCAGAGAAAAGCTTATGAATGTGGTGAGTAAGCAGCTTAAAAGCCCAGACAAAACTAGAAGTAAAAGAACAACCTGACTTATTAACCCACAAGAATAATCAAGTCCAACTCCTTACTCCATGCAGGGCAACCTAAAAGTTAAACCACATAACTAAGAGTGCTGTCCAGATGCTTCTTGAACATCAACAGGCTTGGGGCTGTGACCACTTCCCTGGAGATCTTGTTCCAGTGCTTGATCACCCTCTCAGTGAAGAACTTTTTCCTAATATCCAGTCTGAACTTCCTGATGCAGCTTTAAACCTTTCCCTTGTATCCTATCACCCGACACCTGACAGAAGAGATCAGCACCTCCTTCTCATGAGGAAGCTGTAGACAGCATTGAGGCCACCCCTCAGTCTCCTGTTCTCTAAGCTGAACAAACCTGGCTTCCTCAGCCACTCCTCATAAGTCATGCCCTATTGTCCTTTCACCATCTTTGTTGCCCTCCTTTGTGTATTCTAATATTCTTATATCCTTCTTATATTACGTAGTCCAAAACTGCACACAGTACTTGAGGTGAGGCTGCACCAATACTGAGTGTAGTGGGACAATCACTTCTTTTGACCAGTCAGCTATACTGTGCTGAATGTACCCCAGGATGCTGTTGGCCCTTTTGGCTGCCAGGGCACATTGTTGACTCATATTGAGACTACTATCATCCAAAATCCCCAGATCCCTTTCTGCAGGGCTGCACTCTAGCCTCGTGTCTCTGGATCTGTACGTACATCTAGGATTACACCATCCCAGGTGCAGAATCTGGCATTTATTCTTGTTAAATTTCATATAGTCAGTGATTGCCCTGTGCTCTAATCTATCAAGATCTCTTTGTAAGGCCTCTCTACCCCTGAGGTAATCAACAGCTCCTCCTAATTTAGTATCGTCAGCAAATTTACTTAGTGTGCACACAACTCCTGTGTCCAGGTGATTGATAAAAACATTGAAAATAACTGGCCGTGAAACTGAGCCCTGGGGAACACCACTAGTGACTGGCTGCCGGCCTGATGTTACCCCATTGACAACGCCACTTTTAGTCCAGCCTTTCAGCCAATTATCCACACATCATATGGTGCACATTTCTAGCTGTATGCTGGACTTTTTGTCCAGAAGGATACTGTGAGAGACAGTATCAAAAGCTTTGCTAAAATAAAATAAAAAAGACCCCTCACATCTAATGCATTGGTGTATTTTATTCAGTCTCCTGATTCATCAAGATTTTTCCTGTGTTTTAACCCCTGCAAAATCAAGATTCAGTCAGGGTTCTTGAGACAACCTGTTACCTTTGCCAATTAGTGCATAACAGGGTAAAAAATTTATGAGGTAGGAACTAGATCTGTATTCAGTCAGCTCATTAACTGATATCATTATCAAACTGATACAGGAATCATTAAAAATGTATTGGATGTAAATAGCTTTCAATCTATATTCAGTTGGCTGGATTTACACCAGTAGTGCTAATATATACTCTAAGCCATCTGTTCCTTTAATGAATACTAGTAACTATATGCTCAATTCTTACTTTCATGAACACAAATTTGGCATAATAATTAAGGACATGTAAAGCATAGAAAAACAAAAGCATAGAAATGAAAAGTTAAGGTACTTAGATACGAACAGACATTTGCAGTCTCTTAGAGATATGGTTATCGTCAACGGGAAAGTCCTTCTGGATCTGGAAACTGCCTGTTACAACCCCACCTTGGCTCCAGGAAAGGCCAACCTTGCAGTATGCTCCAGTCTAAAGCACAAGAGTCTAAAGCACTATTTACTTCTACCAGACCCCTAAAAACCTGCCAGCCACTGCAGCTGCGGTCTGAGATGGGATATGTGAGGTTGTGGGTCAGGCTGAAAAAAGGAGGAGGGAATGGATCTTCCTAAACTAGTAATTCCTTGCCCTGGTGCCTACCAGCACCAGGAAGAACATGCCTACTCCTCACCCGCCTTCTATCCCCGCTCCAGCTCTCCTTCTTCATAGGGCTTCTCTTAGCTGGGACTCACACTCGCAAGAAGGCAAATTTCTGTTTGATCTAAACCACTAGGAAGGACCAGGTTCCAGGTCCCCTTCCCTACATTTACAACGGTCTGAAGAGAAGTCTCCTTCTCTTCCCACTCTGTACAAGGAAAACCAAACCAAACCAAAACACCTGGAAAAAATCTGAAAAAGCAAATCCGAACCCAGAAAACCTCACATCTGGTGAAAAAGAGACGCAAGGAAAAGCCCTGAGCAGTCAGAGTTTGGCCTACTTATTTAAATACAGGCTGCATGTTATATTTTTTGTCGGTAAAAAAGATCACTGTGTTGTTTCATGCAGCTGGCCTTCTTCCACTTCCACTGGCAGGGAGCAGTTTCAACTTGCCCGTGTGTGTATTTCTTTGCAACTCCTGAACAGTGTCGTTACTGTGAAGCAAAACTATTTTGTTTCACTTGAATGAAAATAATTCGTTTCTGCAAGATTTTTCTATTATAGTTGTTTTAAAGGCCACGTGCTGTTTGGCTGTCAGGTGTTGTTTTTCCACACAGTGCTACTTACTGAGTAGCACGAAACAGGTACAGTCTTAGGGGTGGACAGCATACATGTGAACTTACTCGTTTTTGTAGGAAAAAGTACAAAGAGCTGTACTTTGCATGTCCAAGTAAGGAATCGATATAATGACTGCTTGCAAACTCTGCAGTTTCAATGGATAGAGATAAAGATGAGAAAAAGTTTCTGAGAATTGCATTTTAAACATTTTGGTCCAGTTAAAGCCTAACTTTCCATCCTTCTGCAGTTCAGATGTGAACTTTCCCTATCATGACAGGAGATACATCAATGAGCTGCACCTAGGATACAGCTAGTTTTATCAGTATTAAAGTAAGTATTGCTGCTATAAGTGTAGGAGTTGACTGCACGTTAAAATCTGGCTTTAACTGTCAGCTGTTCTGTGCACAGGAATTATATTCTGGGTCAGACCTATGGTCCCTTGAAGTGGCCAGTAATAAATAACAGAGGAATCCTGCAGCTAGGAAATGTGGAATAATCCTTCTCACTTACGTTTTCATTCTTTGTCTTAAATAGCTAAAGGGTGACACATTCTGGGACAGGAAAATTTAACCTTTGAAAAATGTGTATATGAAACTTCTATTTTCATTTCTCAGTTCTCCTAGATACTTCATTTTAATAATTTCCTGTTATTGTGAGTTCTATTGCTTAATTACCTGCTGATAATTATCAATGATTACTGAGAGACGAATGTGTGGAAAAGAGTTAGAAAATACACACAAATAGAACTGCCAGAAATGCGAAAAACTGTTCTGAATTTCTCAGAGAGGATTATAGCTCAGGCATGACCCATTGCATTTATTATCTCACAATAAAGAAGTAAATGCCAGTCTTAAGTAACGACGAGTCCTCTTACTTTTAAGTAAGTCCAAAATGATTTTAGGTATTACATCTCAAAGATACTGTGCACATGGAGAAGGTGGCCATGCCGGAGCCACACACAAGTCAGAGCCCCTGCGGCCCTACGTCAGAAGCAAGTACTAGATCTAGGCTATCTTTCTTCTCGCAGAAGCTTGTGAGAAAGCAGGGGAAAGGCAACCAACACCAAAACAGGGCAATGCTACTTAACAAAAGAATCAAACAGAAATGTCTTTGTGAATAGGCAGATCTGCTTGACTTCTTTGATTAAAAAAAAAGTCTGAATCTAATTCACAGCACCTGATTCTTTATTTTACTAAAATAATGGAAAATGTGTTACAAAAAGCAGTCAGCTTCTGAAGACATCTGGTTGCAAGTCAAGTCCTGCAGTAATCTCTGTTAGCTATGATACTTTGCCCTGTTTGATTCAGCAAGGGTCTCTCGCTACCTAATTAGGCTGTTGGGAAGCGATGCAGAACTTCCTTTCCCCACTTCATCTTCCTAACCCCAGCAGTACTGCTGGCATCCTGATTGCCACCACCTCCCTTTCAAGTTCATTTCAGTCTGGAAAACGCTCCCTGTTGTGCATGTTGGGTGGTGCCCAGGGAAGGCACAATCTTCCCCTCTTTCAGGATGGCCTGCCCCATCCCAGGGTGTGCTACTAAGGACAAGGTGAGAGCAGCTTTATCTCCGCGGCCCAGCCACAGCTTTTGTAGGAACGTAATAAGACTTTACACCAAATAGACCCAATAGAGTCTGCCACATATACAGGCTTGTGGTGACAGAATGTCACTTCTCTGGCCATGTTCTGGTGAGCCACCTGGGATGAGCATGTGGCTTCAACCCATTTCTGAATGTTACCTCTAGTTTATTTATAAAGGCAGGCACAGACAGACGCAGTGTTCATTGGTGTGCACTCCTGGAACACACAGGCGGCAGCTCACCTTTCTCATGGAAAAAGCTGAAGCAATCTTCAGTGATCTTTCGTATAAGGCAAGGTCTCGGATAGCACAGACAATCATCATGGAGTAGCTGGTTTGTACTAACTTCTTCGTGTGTAAGGCAGCAGCCAATAGCTCCTACGATGTTTTGTTGTATGCTCCTTAGTGTCCACTACAGTGTTTCATCATGGACTGAGACGTGTGCTCTGGGAAGGCCCAAGAAGAGATCTTAGAGTCACGGTTTGATATTTCTCTGAAATCAGCAGCTCAGTGTGCAGCTGCAGCCAAAAAAAGCCAACGCAATGCTGGGCATCATCAGGTTGGGCGTAGAGAACAAGGCAGAAGGCACCGTTTTGCTGCTATAGGAAAACTTGGTGTGCAGCTCTGGCCAGTGCACCTCAAAAGGAATGTGGTGGGGTTCAAAAAGGCACAGGGACAGGCAGCTAAAATTGTAAAGGGAATGAAGCAGCTGCCTTGTGAGGAGAAACTGAAACACTCGGGACTCGTCAGTCTGGAGAGCAGAAAGAAGGATGCATGTGGGATATGAAAGAAGTTTACAGAATCACAAAGGCAATGGACAAGCTGAATGAACTATTACTTAAGTCCTCACTGCATGAGCTAGGGGACACTCAATAAAACTAGAAAGGAGTCATTTTAAAACAGGTAAAAGAAAGTATGTCTTTACAGAGTCGGCAGAGAAGTTTTGGATTTTGTTGCTACAGGAGGTTGTAAGGCAAAGAGTAATGGCAGGGCCAAGGAGGGTTTAGACAGGTTTATGGGCACCAGGTTCAGAAATGGATGCTAAAAGAACTAAAAAGGGTTGTATGCTCCAATTTCCCTCATTCAGCATTTTGAGATGCTGGGGCAATATGAGAGGAACAGAGTGCAAACTAGGGCCAGGCCCATGTGCACCTCTTAAACATCATGTCCTACTGCCACTGAATAAATATTATGCAAGATGAGCCACTGGTGTTACCTAGTAGGACATATATTCTGTTCTTATTTTCTTATTTCTTCTTTTTTTAAATTTCTCTTTCAATGCTTATTTTTTCCCTGTGTATTATATGAAGACCCTAAGGCCGTCAGCTGTCAATAAGGGCTCCAGTAAGGCATGCAATGCCTCACAGAAAACAAACATTAGTCTTGGATCATACATGACGCATACTAGACTATGACTCCCAGAGTGCAATGAATATAATCACATTTAGCTGCAGCAAATGTACACATTAAATATATATGCACATATAATCTGTTTGTAGGTATTTTTGTGCCTGCATTTGTGATTCATCATGTCTGTTAGCATATTCTCTTACTATTACTGACATGGATTTTGAAGTATTATCTGACACTGGCTAGCATGTAGTAAAGGCAGGTTAAATTTTGCCCAGAGTTTTAGTGTTTGTCAGTTAGTCATGTCATTATGTCCAGTCCTACTTTACAAAGGGGAAATCATGCTTAACCAACCCGATGGCCTTCTGCAATGAAGTGACTAGCTTGGTGGATAACGGGAGAGCAGTGGATGCTGTTTACCTTCACTTTAGCAAGACTTCTGACACCATCTCCATAACATCCTCATAGACAAGCTGACAAAGTATTGGTTAGGCAGGTGGACAGTGAGGTGGACTGAAAACTGGCTGAGCAGCCAGGCCCAGAGGGCTGTGATCAGTGGCACAAAGTCTAGCTGGAGACAAGTCAGTAGTGGTGACCAGACGTCAATACTAAGACCACTCCTGTTTAACCTTTTCATTAAAGACCTGGATGCTGGGACATATTTCACCCTCAGACAGTTCACAAATGATACAAAACTGTGAGGAGTGGCCAGTACACCAGATGGTTGTGTTGCCCTTCAGAGGGACCTTGACAAACTGAGGGGCTGGGCTGAGGGAAATCTGATGAAGTTCAATAGGTGGAAGCGCAAAGTCCTGTGCCTGGGGAGGAGTAAATCATACACCTGTAAACGCTGGGGGATGACCAGCTGGAAAACTTCTCTGCAGAGAAGTACCTTGAGGTCCTGGCGGACAACAAGCTGACCACGAGTCAGCAGCGTGCCCTCACAGCAGAGGAGGCTAACAACATTCTGGGCTGTGTTAGGCAGAGCATTGCCAGCAGGTCAAGGGAGGTAATCCTTCCCCTCTTCTCAGCACTGTTGAGATGGATCTGGAGTGCTGTGTCCAGTTCTGGGCTCTCCAATACAGGAGACAGACGGACATACTGGAGTAAGCCTGATGAAGGGCTGTGAAGAAGATGATGAAGGACTGGAACCTTGTTCATATGAAGATAGGCTGAGAGAGCCGGGTCTGTTTATCCTGGAGAAGGGAAGGCTCAGGCGGGGATCTTACTGGTATGTATACATACCTGATGGGAGAGAATGAAGATGAGGAACTCTTCTCAGTAGAGCCCACTGGTGGGACAAGAGGTGACGGGCACAAATTAGAACACATCACCTTCCATCTCAACACAAGAAAACATTTTTTTACCGTAAGGGTGACTGAACACTGGAACATGTTGCCCAGAGACGTTCTGAATGTCTCCATCTGTGGAGATATCCAAAACCTGGCTGGGTATGTTCCTGGGCAACCTGCTCCAGCCGACCCTTCTTGAGCAGGGGGGTTGGACTAGATGATCTCAAGAGGTCCTTGCAAACCTCAGCCATTCTGTGAGTCTGTGAGTATACAGCAAGCACCTATTTGTTCTGTAATCTGTTCCGTACTAATGCCTCTTGGATTTTCTTAATTTCCTTTTTAAGTGAAGCAGAGATTTCAAGACTTTGGTGAAAAATGGTCATGAGAAAAATAAATGTGAAAAACGGAAGTGTGACTGAATCCCTCCTGTCAATAAATAAGAAATAGCATCCTTAAACAAGCATCCTTGGACTAGTAACTGGGCAGGTGGACAGCCTGGTTACGAGGTGGTCCATGGGAAGGAAGTCCATAGTTAGATGATGTTCAGATGCTTTTTTTCCCTAGACTGTTTCCTTTCCAGGTGGTGCTTGTAGTAAGGCTCTCTTCACACACAGGGTGAAGCATACAGAGAGGGACGGATGACAGAAAAATGAAGTTCAAACGGCTGTTGTTTCAGAATTGTAGCAGTACTCTAATTCAGTATAAAAAAGAATTACCGTGTCCTGGCAGATAAATTGTTCCAGCCACACCCGATCACCAGGGAATCAATTGTATAATCAAAGACTTTATTAATTTTCTCTGGCATTTAACCATAGCCATCCACTGGACTCACCCTATGTAACTCATCAGGAAATACACAGACACAATTGCATATTATTATTATACAAGCTCCGGTGTTTCAGACTATTCTAAGAGCAGGTGCCTTAAAAGCACTCTGCTTAAAAATGCAAGAATCAAAATCTGGAATTTTACACGCTCCGATATCTTATTTTGATTTTCAAAGGGCTCTGATTCATGACAGGTCAAAACTTACTTGGAATTAGCTAAAGTTAATCCTGTCCTCAGCTGTCTGCCCTATACCTCTCTTGGAGGTCTATGCTCACATACCAGAAAGACAGCTCCTGAATCAGCAATTCTGAATTGCCATTGTTTTCAGTCTGGAATATTAAATAAAAAAAGGCATTGCAGTTTCTTATTTATTTTGTGGAAGCTATAATTTGGTGGCTGCTATGCAGGCATCTGAGCTGGAGGGAAATGTGGTGGGCAGCTGGAAAAAGGATAGGTTAGGGTCTTCCCAAGGTATGCCATCCCTGCCTGTAAACCAGAGGCTGAAGTCAATGCTGAATGAAAGCTAGCAGGAGGACAAAATGAAGAGCATGTCAAAAAAAAAAATGTCAAGCTGTACTCTGAATAAATAGGTGTCTTTGTAGTTCGGCTGCAGTGCAGGAGACATGGTTTGGAGAAGGCAGTTCCCTATTGGAAATAGGTGCGATGTCAAATCACGTTCAGTTCTGAGCAGAAAGGATGAGCAAAGAGAGAAAACAAATGATCCGTAAATCTTTATCATATTACTGTTAATTGGAGAAGATGAGCTTGGAAGAATTTGCTGATCCTTTTTCTACCTAGGCGAAGCTTATTATTGTTTGCAGTCACTGAATAATGGATTCTGTTTTCTGATGTTGTCTCGAGAAGTGTTTTGATTTGATGTACGCTTGCATGATTTAAACCCTGGACTCTGTCAGGCTATGATAAAAGCTGCCATCACCTCACCAGGAATTTCCTGTAATGTATAAACACTTGACTTCACGCTAACCTTCCCTCCTGCCTCTCCCACATCCTTGCATGCATATCAATGACTGCTGAAAAGGGCACTGCTGTGTACCAAGTCCTAGTCAACAGCCCAGATTGATCAAGGCCTAAGGATTACTGCAGCACTGACTGCTAATCAATAGATATTGAGTGCAATCCCCTGCTCTAAATTCAACAGGGTTAATAAGTGTCTACAGAAAACAACAGTCTGAAACACAATCTCCCATTCAGTGAGGGAGGGGAGGTAGAAATGTTTGCTTCAGCAGCTGCAGATAAAACCTGTGGGAGGCAAAGCTTTAGCTTTTACCCAAATTTGGCCTGAAGCATTCTTGATTTGCTAAGTGTGCTGTGCATTAGAGACAGCTTTGCTGCTGACAAGAGAAATACCACATATGATGACATGTTTCTGAGCTCCCGAAAGTCTTTGTTTGATCTCTTTTACTCAGAGATGGCATGTGAAGCTCCTTATGGTCCCATCTATTAGACCTTTGGTTTTGCCTTTTATGCTTCGTATGCAAGACTAAGCACATGCAGGATGGAGGAAAGGAATTCAATTTAATAGCTGGCCAAATGCCCTTTTCTCTTTTAAATAGGCAGTGATGCTATCTTGAGATGAAAGGTGACACTTAAACAGAGAAGCAAAACTGCTTGTAAAAGGTCTGAATTTCTAATAACTTTGCTTGATGGCAAAAAGCAAAGCCAATCCCATCCCCCAGTTTTACATGATTTACAGAGTGAACTTTTAGTACAATTTAAGATCCTGGGTGAAAAACCTAGTGCTGAGAGACAGTGTGCCAAATTATCTGACTAAGCCGGGGTAGTCAGCCAAGTTCGGTATCTGCTAGCTGATGATGAATGGTGACGTCTCAGTGCTTGCTCAACATCTGTCTGCCTACTTCACTTCTAATTGCACACCCGCGGATAACTGGGAAGAGGGGAATGCTAGATTTCACCGGAGCAGTGTAACGTGACCTATGCATGAGTGTGAAGGACTGGTCGGTATGTCTATGCTGCGTATTCAAACACAGCTTCAACAGATGTCCGGCTTGCTACAGGTGGGCATGCCGGGTTCAGGATTATCGGCTGTCTAAGCCTCTTTGTGGTAATACATGAGGGCACGCTTTTGCTTGTCACTGTGGTTTTACCGAATTACTCAGTGGGAGGGGTCAGCAGAAATGCTGCTTCTTATCAGCCAGAAGAGCTGCACTTGCTAACAGATTATGGAATATGAAGATAGTTGTACCGTGCCAAGTCTTCCGCAGATACCACTCTTCCGCAGGTTAAGACAAATATATCACTCTATCCGCTGACGTATACAACTGTCACACAACACTTCAAAGCAGAGAAACTACTTTTATTTATTTTCTTTTAGAATTGTCTGTCAGTTTCCTGTTCTATTATTTTGCCTGTTTTTTATAATTTGATGGGAATTCAGTTAATGCTTTTAGATGACAAGTTCTGTGTTACTTAGGTAGAAATCCATTCCCCTGTGTTGGCCTAAAACTAGAGAACACACTTGGTATTTCTTTGTTTCTGCTGTGCTGTACTTTTTCCATCAGTATAGCACCATTAACAGTCTCAAAATACAGGCAAGGGAAACGTAGTATGAAATAGGGCTTGCTAAAACAAGACCATCTATTATCTGTTACAAAATCATAGGAAACAGGGTAAAGGGACTTCAAGAGGTCATTTAGTACCCTCCTCTTCGCCTCTTAACGCTCTTCATTTCATCCCTTTCCTTTGGCTTTTTACCCTTCCCTTTTTTACCTGTTACCTCTTTATTTTCTTTGTCTGATCGTCTGCTGTGTCTTATTCAAGCTTTGGGCTGTACATATCAAAACAGGCACACAAGACATCCTGACTCACAGAGGCAGCCCCTCTGACTGTAATGGTAGCAGACAACTGTGTCTCTAGTTTGCAAATTAATGGGGAGACAGGCTTCATCTATGCTTTATTCCCAATGGATAATCCTCGCTGTGGAGTTATAGCAACATGGAGTTAAAATAAAACAATGATGACAGATTTATAATACCCATTTTAAGACTTTTGGTTTGCCAGTATAACTCTGAGTCTGCAAGAAAACAGTTTGGTTCTATGGGGAATCGGGGCCTTTGTATCCCAAGACAAATGACTTCCAAATTGGAACACAGCTATGGACTCAAGCTCCATTGTGAGGGTTAATTTTGTTTCACTCAGAAATAATTATTGCTGGCTTATCTAAAGTAGCAGAAGCTTGGAACAGGAGATTACTTCACTTCTCCTGGCACAAAGACAGTTGTGATAATGTAAGTTATATAAAAGGTGCCAAGCTAAAACGGGGGGGGGGGGGGGGAATTAAACCATCAACAGAACAGTGACTTTAGCCACCTTCCCACTGTCCAGATTATTCTTCCTAATTTATTACATTTATATTGACTTTCTATTCTGACCAGTAGCTTTCAGGAAATCTTGCCTTGCAGCTTTCCACCAGGGAAGAAACCAGTGATCTAAAACTGTGGTGTATTTTTTATGACAATTATTAAAATTACATGAAATGTGCTAGTCCTTGAACAGCATAAATGGCCTGCAGCAAGGAATCCTCCTTCAGGGAACTCAGCCCAAAAGCTAATACCCAGTTCCCAGTCAGCATTAATACAGATTCTTCCTATTTGCCCCAGAAATTCCCTGCTTAAAATTACCTGAAAACAGCACACACCTGAAGAACACGGCAACGTTTATGGAAGGAGTAAATGCTGAGATGCTGGGATACCCTCTGGTGTGTGTGACCGTGCCACCCGCCAGCTCCTGCACTGCTGTGGGTACCTCCCCATCCTGCCTGGAGCTCAGGACTTCCAGGCACTGGCCGATTAACAGGCAGGTA
Source organism: Sagittarius serpentarius (assembly GCA_034782735.1). NCBI lineage: Eukaryota > Metazoa > Chordata > Aves > Accipitriformes > Sagittariidae > Sagittarius > Sagittarius serpentarius. The sequence continues at coordinate 11,846,328 of JAVKLA010000017.1, read as the reverse complement.
CCTAGCTGGGGTAAGGACTGAATCATTACATGGTCAAAGAGGTGACGTTATAAAGCAGGATTAAAGATTTAGGAGGCGTACAAAGTGTTCCTGGGAGATAAGCAGCCCAGAGCTGTTTTTCTGGGTATCAGGAAGCGAGGGAAGAGGATGGTAGTGGAAATAAGGGATAGCCCATCAGCCATCAGTTCAGTCCTAAGCATCTTGTTCGGGAAGGCAAATGGTTGTCAACACGCAGAAAGAATGAAAATCAGGTCTTAGTGAGGCTATACTGAACAGTTTGGCAGACCAACCAGGATGTGAAGGATAATATCATCATCTTGCCTAGCCAGGTTTACCTCAACTAGCCACTCTCAGCCTACTCTTTGTAAACAACTAGATCAACCAATCACTAAAAAAAAAAAAAAAAAAAAAAAAAAAAGGACCCCAAGCCACCCACATCTCTGGAAGGTTGGTCTTATCTTTCCACTCTAGGCAGAATGGAAGCTATTTGTGTGGGTCCTCACATTTCCATTCCACATTGAAGCACTGGCTTAGCATGATTACCCCCAAGATTTGCTCTTTCTTCTTTGTTTAACCCCTTTGCTACCTTTCCAGTACACCTGTACTCACGAATATAGGGTTTTGGAGTTTTACCAGGTGGTGGCAGTGATGAACTGATGTTACCTAGCTTCACAAATCCTGTTGATATAACAATAATAATGAAGAATGTAGGCAAACAGGTTAGTCCTTCAGGGCTCAATTTTTAAAGCTGTGCATAGGGATTTAGTATGATATTAATTGGAACTGCTTGGTCAAATCCCTCAGTAATGCTTTGACAGTTTATCCTGGGCTAGTGAGGGTTCAGCTCCAGTCCTGAAGTTTGCATAATTTTTAGATAAGTTATAGCAAAGAAGATTGGAATATATTCTGAATATATTATGGGTGTATAATAGTTACAGTGAAGGCTGCCCTTGTGCATTTCTCAGGCTCTTTCCTCATGACGTGAAAACAGTTTCAAAAGAAAAAAACGGTGTAAATGGACAATTTAGTGTATGTTCTGTGTATACACTGCATATATCATAATTGCATATAGAATATTTTATCATTATTTTGATTCCAGGAATTAATTTCTCAGCTGAGTTGGAGAGTAATAGCTCTATTCAAATAATGGATACCTGCAATTTTCTCTGACTACCGTATCTTGCTACTAAAGTACAAAATGGGTAGAAGTGTCAGCGTAGAAGATGGAGTTCCTCAGGATTTCCACATAATATGTACACTCTCTGGAATTTAAAGTGAATTTAAAATCTTTGGGTTTCTTTCTAATTATCAATAAGATTATTTCATTAACCACTGCAGTTCTGACTTTACAAAATGCTGGTCATGTTTCACACATTAATACTTCTATCCCACCTTGACAAATCTTTCCCAGGTTTGTGTGCAGCGAACGAGAAACACCCCACTTGCATGAAACCATGACTATTTGCTTGCAGAGACAGATATGAGATGGTCAGTGGGATGAAATCAGCACGGAGGAGAAAGCAAGGAGGGCAGCTTGTTGGGCTGCTACCAGCTCCCATTCCAGCTGCCAGCAATCTGGGGCAGCATCCCACATCCCTCTGAAGGTCTGCCAGTGTGGGGGACCACAGGGCTGTAGGCCTTTCATGTAATTTAATATGGAAGATGTGAGTAACATTTTTAGTCTCCATCCAGGAGAGCTAATTTGCAAGGTGTTCTTGTTGCTACTGCCTCCAACGCAACCTATGCGTCCTCCTCAGCTCAATGCCTTTGTCATGCTCTGGGATAAAATCCTGCTTGTAGTTCACTCGCAGCTGCGCTGCAAAAGTGTGACCCTCCCATCCTGGCATGTCGGTGACAACCAGAGAGGCATTTCCTTTACAGCTTAGAAGAAAGATGTGCAGGAACTTCTAGAAAACCACAAAGTCTTTAGGCAGGACTTGACAGGTAGAGCTTGAAACAACAACAAATTTCCCTCTCGAAAAAGTCAATTATTGTCACTCGTCTTTTCCTTTTATTCTAGCAGGGAAAGTATTTTCACTGAAATTTAAAAAAAAAATAAAATAAAAAAAGACAAGCCCCTGGATAAATACCAGCAAGCTTTAGGAAGACGTGGGTCTGGACCACATTGCGTCGCATAACTTCGCAGCTTTCTTCTTCATCCTGCCCAGGCACAGCAACATCTCCTTTTTTTTTTCTTTCCCAGCAGGGCAAAACACTGACCGAAACAAAGTGCAATGTGACTTAAAAGATGAAATGCTTGTCTTCCTCTCCGCCCCCTCATTTTGGTGGTAGTTAACTAACTTGTACTATAACCACTGTAATCAGGTTGTAGTTACACAGTTCTGCTGATGCAGAATATTGCTGGACTTGGAGCCAAGAACTGATTTTTACGTTCCCAGAGACTTCAGTTACTGGATACACACTCTGCTGACACCAAGACTAACACTTTTTCTGTGGGTGGAAACAACACAAGTGAAGGCTGTTTCGGGTCTGTGAGTGAGCGTGGAGCGAAGAGGCAGGGTGCCCGTTCACCAGGGCTAGCAGGGACTCTGGGTTTCTTCACCAGCTGACCTTAAAATACATACTCAAAAGTGGTACGAGGGGGATACTGTATGATGTTTACACCCATCTACTCTTTGATCATGTCCAACCCCAAGCTGCGGTTTCAAAATCTGTGCTCCATTTTGCTGAACACCTCTTTCATATGGGTAAACCCTGTCATCCACACAGCATGAGGAATAACGCTGTAGATCTATAGTTTTAAGAGAGGCAAGTTTTTCAGGGGAAGGTAGTTTCTGGAAAAAGCAGACGAGCCTTTGGGCACAGACGCTCAAAATTACACCCATTTGCCTGAAGCCCTAAGGACTTTTTTTCTAAAACCCACCTGCTGCCCCCCACCCAAGCTGCACCCACAAGAGGTGATTTCAAGGCAGGACCCCACCCTACCCCCTGGGAGACATAAGAACTGGTCTCCCAAAGTCACCAGGAGGAGTTCTATGGCTTTTAGTGCTGCAGGGGGAAATGTGATCCCCTGACCCTTCCCAGAGATTTGGTAAAAATACACAAAAGGCTGACTGGATCCACCTGTCTGTTTAGCACTTTACCCATTTTTCCACAGTGCTATTGACTGAAACTAATTTACTTGAACAATCTTTCACACAAACATGGCTGTGAACAATTTCTCAAAGAGTAAATCATTGCATCCCTCTGCCTTGATCAGGTTGACACGTGTCATTCACATGAAAACCCAAGGCAGATATGGCAGGGTGTGTTTGTATATTTGCCTACTTAATGCCTTTTAAGCTGTCATTTGCTAGTTATCTGGTTCAAATATCTGGACAAATGTAAAGAAAACACTAAACCGAGTCAAAAGTGCAAAATTATTAATCAAGTTGAGCAAACAAATAAATCTTAGTCTGGTGATCCTCCACAGACACTTTTCTAGGACTTGTGCAAATGAAGACAAGGAGATATACAAAGTCTGTTCCTTATCAGCCCGGTTTATCTCAGCTTCTTGTTTACTCTTCATTAGCTCTCAGCAAAAGATGAAATTGGATTGCAAAGGATGCACTAGGCCCATCATGTGCTTTGCTTTTAATTGCTAACACCATTCATTAATCAAACAAAGGATAGCTATGCTTAGAGGTACCGCTGGGGAGCTAGCAGGTTTAGGCCTACCTAGTTGAGTATGCTGGTCAACTGGTTTTCTTAATATGCCAGTCAAAGCCACTTCCCCTAATCTGCTGTAAGCTGTTGTGACGATCGGAGCGTACGGCGACAGCTGGGAAGTCGGCATGCCGCGTCCCACTCGCAGGGGCACGAGGCTTCCCTCGCCTCTCCCGGGGAGCCTGGACACATGGCGGATGGAGCCTGGGAACACCGCAGCCTGCGCGCTCTCACACCCTGCCAGGTTATGGATTTCAATCAATACAGAGTCTCAGTGGCACAGGGGGAAGAAAAAAAAAAAAGAAAAAGAAGAAAACCTAACTATTTAGAAGTCAGAAGAGCAAGAAATAATCTGTGCTATGACTTAATATGCATAATGAACAAAATTGCCAGTTTTACGCATGATCTTTAGAAACAAGGAAATCATGTATGCTTAAAATACCCATTATTATTTAACCTCAGTCATGTCATAGCTCCTTTATCACCCCTCACAGTGTATTCCAGGAACCTCCTAGAAAGAGTACGGTTCTTTAAGTGAATTTCTGAAACATTAGTATTTGGTATCTTTGCATATAATACCCATTAGTGTTAATGGAAGTTATGGAGCATTTGCAATAGGGTAAGACTCAAACTGTGGCTAACCGATGACCTGTGCATGCTGGCTCTAGGGTTGGCCAAGGTTAGCACACCCTGCTGATGAAAGACCCCCTCCACAAGGTCTTCCCTGGGTATTGCGTTGCTCTTCTAGCAACCCTCCAGGGCTACAGCAGCATGGTGCGCTACCAAAGCAACAGCCAGGAACAGGTTACAAAATGATTCAGGTGCTTTAGTCCACTCCAGTTGCTGGCAGGAGCCAGGGCCAGAAATTTATTACAGCCTTCATGACATCACAGCCTGTAGCTTACATTAGGGATGATGCTGAAACCCAGCATCTTCAGGCTTTTGACTGTCTCCAAACAGACGCATTTTAAACAAGTTACATTCTTACTCAAAAAGCCTGGCAAAAATACGACTTAATGTATTTGAGCATTAGCTGATGAGTTGCATGGGATTTCAGCACTCTGAGCTGCCAGGACTGCCATCCTAGAAACAGACTCAACCTGTGGATTGTTAGGAGAAGTCATTTATTAATAATTCTTTGCTTGAAAACACATCGATCCATATCTAACCCCTTTGGGAAAGAGTGGGAGCAATATTGAAATAGGATACTTTTCTTTTTCTTTAGTTATCCCTACATAGTTTTTACCTGGGGGAGGGGGGGGTGTGGGGGTGTGGTGGTGGTGAAGTTATTTCTTTATTTCATCAAACAGATATTTCTGAAAGACAGAGAATAAATGGTTCCTATTACTGCATTTTACATTACAGAAGCCGAGCTCCATCATGTGATCCATGATGGCAAGCATTAATTTTTTCCTCTGTGAGCACCTTTGTAAGACAGGATGGAAGAAATGAGTGCTTTCCTATACAGTCTGGTATTCCAGAAAATTCCAGAGGGAAGGGGCTCAACCTGCATGTGACAAATTAGAGTTCAACATCTGAGATGCTTACGGGCACAGACTGTACGCTCTTCTACCTCCCTGCCTCTATTGTAAATTAGGTTTAATCAGGAAAGCGAAGCAAACCTAATTTTCTATCAGTTTAACTCATGTTGTATGACAGCCAAATGGCTCCTTCCTCTGCTAGTTTTCTTGCTTTTTCTAGCCGGAATAATCTGAAGGTTACTGCTGTTACACGGTACTGGTGTCACTAGCAATCCATATAACAATACGTACTTCATCTCTTCTCCAGCATCCTTGATATTGACCTGGTAACTGAGGCAGAGCCTGCTTTGTTAACATCCTTCTCATTTGCTGCAGCATTATTTTTCTGTCTCCTAGACCAGTCTGAAATAAAGAAAGAGAAAAATTAGAAAAAGGTACAGTTTTATTTTTGGTTTGTGATTTGCAGGGACAGAGTCAGATTCAGCATATAAAATGTTTCCCACCTGAACAGCCAGCATCTTAAGCTCTGTTTACAGAGCTTCTTGCGTTCTCTCAAGGTCTAGACTGATTTTTAAAGAGCTGCGCTCCTATGCAACGCCTGGGAGCAATGGCTTTTCAAGGGGCAGCTGGAGGTCATTTGTTAGGTAGAAGAGTGATAGCTGGCCTGGAAGTCTGGGTTGGCAAGTGATACTTCTCATTAGTAAACAGACCTGCTACAATGGCGATGGGCTACCAGGGGTATCTTTTACAGTGTCATTCTTTCAACCCAGGGCAACGCCACAGGCGTTTTGCTGCAATGGGTGATCATCCTCTTTGGAAACTTGTCAGCCGCAGAGGCTGTACCCATCCATCTGTGCCTAAAAGTCACTTGCTGCTCTTGCACCCCTTCCAGGAGGTGTCACCTGCCCTATCCTGGTGGAAGCTTCCTTTTCTTTCTCGCTTCCACCATGAGCCCTTAGAAAGCTGGGCACCTAGACTGATAAGGACAGATCTGATCAGAGTGCCCGATGCCCTCACACCAGCCTGTGGTATTTGTTGGCCATGCTCTGGAAGAGATGGCCCACCACGCCGGGTGCCTCTCTCCCCCCAGTTTCCCCAGGCTGGAGGGCTCCCTGCCTGTGCATGCTGGTGTCGGGGAGCCCACGGGGGACACCCCAGGAGGCCCCCGAGCCACAGCAGACTAGCACGGTGGTGGCTGACCCAAGCGAAGGGGGCTGGCAGACGGTGCCCGTATGGGCCCCCCCAGCCCCTCGGGGGTCGGGTACTCCCCCAGGAGGGAGCAGGCTGCTCTTTGCCCAGTTGCACAAGGCTGGAAGCCTTCAAACTCTCGTCCTGTCACGGTAGTCAGGTCTGTATAATTTCTTTCTTACTTCTGTCTGCCAACCTATCTCTTGCTGTCTTGGTGGTGCCTGTTGCCTTGTTACTGCTATTGGCACTGGTGTTTTCTTTCTTATCAGTGCTAGGAGCTGCCTGTTTTCTTTCTGGTTTTATACAGATCTAAATCCTACCTTTATCGTTCCTTTATCAGCAGCAAAGCTTGCAGATACTTCTGCCATCAGCCTACGCTGAGTTTGGCTCCATATTCACTTGTCCTCCATTTTTAACCCATGTTTAACTTACTCTAGTTTTTTAAAGCAACAACGTTAAGAAATTTGACTTTTGAAGTTTTCACAATAGAGCTAGTTTTTCAGTATAATTTTTCCTTGCTTTTTAGTTTGGGAGGAAAAAAAAAGGTATATCATTAGTGGGTTAATTATGAAAACCCTTAATTTTTCAAAAGAAATATTATAAAAGTGATATAATAAGATATCAATAACTGCTGAAACCATTGTATTTTATTTTCTAAAAATAGCCAAGACATAGAATGAAAATACCAAAATGATTGCTATACAAATGTGCAAACATAGGTTTAGGAAAAAATGCATTTTAAAAGTCATATTTATAGCTCAAATGTTTTTCAATTTCAGTAACAATTCTTTTTATTATTATTCTGCTTTGAATCTCTGACATGTACAGAGAACTCGGAAGATTGTCTCTCGGTATCAGGGGAGGCTCTTTTTGCTGAACGGTTTGCAGAACAAGAAACTCACCCTCCTTGGCAGCTGCCTGAAGACAGATTGAATGTTGAGGGAAGCTTACATAAAGGGAAAGAAAGCACTGGCATAGTGTCTGATAAATCTGCCTCCCAAAAACTGCTGAGCTGAGGGAAAAGCCACCATCAGAACTGCAGTCCTCGGGAAGGAAAGGCAAGTCCCAAATATACAAGACCACGTTCTTTCACCACCTCTACCTATGGGCACCAGAACGCCTGTATGACAGCCGATATTAATGACTCTCCTTTAGCTCATTTCGCTTCACTTTTCATAAACACTTGCTGAGTCTCTCAGCCTTTTATAGAAAAAAACCATTTCTTTCTTATCTGACTTGTTTCTGCAGTCCCTGTCACATGGTTGTGTCCACGTTGGTTCCAGCCGCAGGTGTGATGCTAGTAAGAAAACAAGCACTCTCACCCTTGGTCTGGTGTCAGTGCTTCATCCGCACCAGTGTGAAATCATTATAATGGGTACGTATTTCCTGGAACCCCAGTGTGACTCAGCTAAGCAAAATGTTTTAAAAAGATTGCATGGACCAAAGCTGACTCCTTTCCTCCTGAGCCGTGACTCACCTACAGAGTGGACCCCTGATGGAGGCCTCCATCCACCGCGTTACAAACAGAGAAATTTCTCTCCGCTGACAGATTCTGCAGTGAGGAGACATCCGACCATATATCCGCTGTTCGAACTCTCTTAATTGTTGGACAAGCGTCCCAGAAACATCCCACTCCTCCACAGTAAGCCAAGGAGCTGAGTTTGATGTGGCATTCCTTGGGGATGTGCATCTTCTTGTTCTGCAAGAACTGTAGGAGAATTGTGCTTTAAAGTCCTGACTTGTAAATGGAACATCACGTTCAGTTTCCTTTCAACTATTTGCTGTCTAAAGAATTCTTATTTATCATAGATAATTCTAATCTGAATTCCATTTTTAAACTTTCAGACATCTTTGAACTTTCTTTTAAAATAATGATCTGTTCCTCTTTAGTTAATGTGGTTATTGGAGTATCTTTTATACTGCCTAATTTAGTTTTCCTTTAATGTATCTAGAAAAGAAGTTGGGGTTTCAGCCTCCCTCAGGAGATCTAAGATTAACTGATTAACAGATAATGTCAGTGATGGAATTTAAAATCCAGCCAGAGGCCATCCAGCCAGGAAAATTTTGATATTTTTGTTTGGTTTTGTATTTATTTAATCTTTGGTTTTGTTTTTCTTCCTTCTTTTTAAGAAGGTTATCAATGAAGTGGTAACTGGTAAGAAAAATTTGTTAAAAGTACCATTGATGTGCTTAAGGAAGCACAACATTCTCAGTAAATTCTCTGTATAAGGGAACAAGTGTCTGGAGTTCATCAGCATATGGGTGGTGTTCAGTGTTACTGCCAAGATTAGCACCCACACACATACAGGCTATGTCTACTCTTGTCAGGATATGTCTATTCAAAGAGGCAGGATATAGTAACTCCAGGAAAATTTCATGAGGAGGTGCCAAAACAGCTTCTGTATTGATTTACCTCTTGTTGACTTAGAGCAGAGACAGCATGAACTCCTAGTGCTCTGCACCTAGGCAGGTAGATGTGTTTATAGACAGCCTGGCCATCAGCAGGGAATGAATATAACTCTGTCATCCGCAGACGTGATTTTTTAAATGGATTTCAACACAGTGTTAATAATCTGGACAGTAAAAAAAAAATGAACAGAGAGACATAATTATAGGAGCAGTCAATAAATAGTAATTTTATCAGTATTCCTATAATACCCATTATATTTCAGGTAGAAACTCATGGGTTTCTAAATTCTTTAATATGGCCCCAGTTAAGAAAAGTACTTAAATCCATTAAACTTAAAAAGAGCTGTTTCATGATTAGCTTTGTTAAAGCTCAGTACTGAACTAGAGCACTAACCTGAATGGGATAGAGGAGCCTCCGCTTAATTACCTCACAACATCTATCGCATTTTAAACCTGTGCTTAGTTTAAGATGCTGCTTCACTTGACAACAGGGAACGATGGTCCCCTGCATAGTGCCTCTGTCCTATACAGCACCGAAACAGAATATGCCTTAAAGCTGATGTTTGGCAAGTGACCACGTACCACCTGTCCGACACAGGTAAAGAGATGTGGAAGGACCCACCTGAAATATGAACTCCCTATTGTGTTATATTTTCCCTTTCAAAAGCTAGCTTTGATGAAAACACACTTAAAATCATGTTACACAATATACTGCAACATAGACGCTGGCTGGAGGTGACGGTTTACTGATCAGTTCTGTACAGTCAGCAAAATGTATTTCTAAGAGTATTAGTTGAGGTTATAGGTTGGCAGCTGTTTGTGTCGTCATGTTATAAACCAGATTCTGGGTCCAGGCTTCCCTCCTTTGCACCAGCCCAGCGCCGCAAAGCCAGACAGCGGCTGCCTTCAGCGCACCATTGCTGCAGCCTTTGGGCACAGGGGACCACGATGCTCATATATGTACTGTGGCATTCATTTCTCCTGGGTAGGCAGAGGCCATTAGGAGTAGGGAGAGCGTGCGCTGAGCCCAGCGTGCACATCTGTCTTCCTGAAGGACTGATTTAGCCAGTGGTGTGTAGAGGAGCCCTCAAAAAAAGAAAGAGAAGTTTTACGCTAACAGTCGACTTTCGATCAGGTGAACAAAGAAAGAGATCGTAAAAGAACAACAAAAAATATATGGCATTTCTTCAACATAATGTTTTTAGGATTTTTTTTTTTACAAATGAACGAAACTAATGATCTGGACACAATTGGGAGAATGTATATTATTGAATTTAATTAAAAAGGACACCTAGCCTTAAGAAGAAACACAAAGTCAAATCTGATAACCAAATGCTAGTCCTGAATTATCAACATTTTTTGAAGACTAAAGATATCAATATTTCCACAGTCTTACTTTCCATAGTAATGTCTAAATCTTCAAAATGTCTTGGGAGGCTGATCCAGTCAAAGAATATATGAATTGCACAGCCAAAATCCTGGACCTGACTTTGAAAATATGATTGGGTCAGGGGAGAAAGGTGCAGACAAAAGGAGCACTTACACTGAGCTATTCCTTTTAAATGTCACTAGAAGCTGGTTTGTTTTTTTTTTTACACTCCCACCTCTTCTCTTCCTACCTCTTTCACTCCCTTGTACACTTCTCCCTCTCAAATAGTAAATATCTTGAAAGTCCTGGCAAGAAAACTTAAGACAGATAAACTATCCTTTAAAATTAAGTGGAATGCTTTGATTTTTGCCTAGAGTGGAGGAGGAATCAAGCTCTTTTCTGTATCAGAAAAAGGCTTACAGGTAAAAAAGAAAATTAAGAAGGATGCCTCTGGCTACCCAGCCTGTCATTTCAGGTACCTTCCGACACCCACGCGGTTTGGTCCTCACAAGTGAAGCAGTAAGATTTTTCCTCAGACAGAAGCCCCCACCTTTCCAGCACAGATAGTCATCTGGCTAAAGTTATAAAGAACAGCACATTTACCCCTTCTCTTGGGCCCCAGCTATATTTTACAGGCACGCAGTTAGGCTAGAAACAGTCCAGCAGGCTCACACGACATCAATGCTGGTCGTTGTGTTCCTCTTGTAAATGTGGAAACCAATTACTTGTAAACAAATATGAAACGAAGTCTCAAGGTCTAGAGGGATGAATGAAAGTAAACTGTAAAAAAAAAAAAAGTTTTCTGTGTTCTAGGACAGGCTTAGGTGAAAAAATTTCCAGTCTGTATCTATGCTTTGCACCAGTTAAATGTTACTGTTTTCTTGGCTGCAACAATTATCCTTGGTCTGGTGTTTTCTATTCAGGATTAATTTGATTAGTTTGTGCTACTGGTGGGAAAGTAGGAGTTGATGACATAATATAAATCCTTTTTACTTTGCATAACCTTTTTTCAGTTATTTTGTATAGCTGTCCATGCACATGTGCATGTGTGTGTATGAGAATATATATATATATAAAACATTGAAAAGTTTTTCAGGGGAGGAATGAAGACTACACTTGCACCGTGATAAACAACTTTCTAGAAATCGCCTAGATTGCAATTGTCTGAAGATAGCTCACATTTGTAACACCAGCAAATTGCCATCATCTGATTGTTCTCAGGTACTCTTTAGGGATTACATTCGGAGTTCTTGGGCCTATTGCGGGTGGATACACGCCATATCCAGGAGCTTGAGAAAATATAAGCTACAGAAATAACTCATTGGCTCACTGGCTGACCCAAAGGATAAACCCAAGGGAAAATCAAAACGTGCCTAGTTAACTCTTTGATCACAGGACTGTGGGTACCTCTCAACTTAAAGCCTGCTTTGAAGCCCATTGACATAAAAACTGAAGTAACCAGGCTTTGCATAACCAAATAATGACACACCCTGAGCAGCCAGAACTGGGGGGGTTAATTATTTTCATGGAGGAGGAAAGAGGGCTCCCCAAGGATCTGTTGACAGCACCGAGCCAAGTGTGAGCTGTACCTGGAATGGCTGGAGTCTGAAATCAGGTGCTGTTTATTAGCATTGCTTCATCAAAAAGAGCTTACAGGAGAGTAATTTATTTTGTTTATATTAAACAGTCAACAAGGAAAAGAAGAACATGTGCTGTTCTGCAGGTCAAAATATTACTTATTACTCTTATAAGCACTTTTTTTGAGAGAGCAGCATGGGCAGACAAGGGATTTTTTTCTGCAGTGCTTTAAGTCATTCACTTGATTTGTTGCCATTTACTGCAGTTGTGTAATGGCTATAAAACTGGAAAAAACATAAAACATAAAAGAAAGGTGTTGAAGTCAGCCTTAAGGTACTAAATTCCTGACAGCAGCTTGTAAAGCAGTGGAGATTTAGGTGCTGTAAGATGACGCTGGAGGTTGTGGTAGGTGACGGAAGGTGCTGAAGTGATGAGGCTATGACAAATGGGAATTATGCAACTCTGAAAAAAGGACCTGGGCACCTCCTGATCCCTGCTCGTTCCTGGGGGCACCAGTGCTTCACAGAAGCTTTTCATTTGACACGAATGATTTCACTTATCAGGTATGCCCAGAATCACACTAAAATTCAGTGTGAGGCCTGATCTGATAGGCTTTTACAGAACATTCCTGTCAGAGACTGAAAACATTAAAAGCCATACAAAATGTAGATGAGCTCTTTAAATATGAAAAGTAAAAAAAAAAAATAAATAAAAATTTGATGATGTCCTTTCATGTAGTTTTTCAGTGCGGTCTTACTGAATCCCTGAGGCTGAGTTGCAGATCTGTTGTGTAGACTGCAAGGAGCTGAGCTGTGCTTCAGGAAAGGACTCTGCATCACATATGTTTTAAAATGCCTGGTACCTCCCACGTTCGGTAGCTGCATTCCAGTGAGGCATATGTTGAGGAAGGAGGAGACCTTGGTTCAGTCGCTCTCCCTCAGACTGAAGAGACTCAGAGTTTTCATTTCGTCACTGACAAAGATTTTCTACCCACTGGGCTAGAGGCCACTAAGAAACAAAATACTCTTACTATTGGATCTAATCCACCGCAGAGTAACCAACTTAAAAGGTGTGGCTCCAAAGAATGAGCTTCACTCTTAAGGCTGTTGTATTCAGGTGCATTTAGAGCAATGCTCCTTTTTGTGTTCCCAAGAGTCCCTGCTCCACGGTTTATTTTGCTATGAAAGGCAAGAGTTTATTTATTAGAGATTCAAGATAAAACCGTATATACATGTATAGCTAAAATACATCTAAGGAAGATGCCAGAAACTGGCTGTCCCTTTTGAATGACAGGGGAAAATGGGAATGATGAGTGATCAGTGGCATTTAAAGGTGAGAAATTCAAAAGGGGCAGTAAGAAATAGTTTTCCCAGCATGGGGGTTACACTGCGGAGCCTGTTGCCAACAACAGAGGTTGGGATCAAAACTTGGTTATCACAACGTTCTCAGAAAGGAGATGAAAAATTGTGCAGGCCAGATTAGCTGAAAGTCCCTCATTACTGGATTCCAGTACCTTAAAGTATGTTGTTTGCCACCGTGAGAGGCTGGATGCTAGGCTAGGTAGGACTGCGATTGTAATGCGGGGTGGTCATGCTTCTACTCCATTAAAATTCCATCTACTGCTATTATTATAATTCACTGGTGGACTATATATTTATATACTGTACATATTTATACATATAGACATATATATTTATACATATAAATGGAATGGATTAGTTTTATTATGTCTTGGTACCTGGTTTCACGAAAAGTACAAGGCAGGCTGTGGTCAGATGCCAGGAATGAGGGGAGAGGGAGTTATAATAGGTATACGAAGGGGGTTAGGAAGGATATAAACTTTCCCCTTCCTCACAGTAGCATATTTGAATGTGGTTAGTGATTTCTGTTTCACTACTGGGAGCTACTATGCAACCTTGGCTTTAACTGGCTCTGTCAAAGTCACTCCTTCCACAGGTTGCTCCCCTTCTTGCCGCGTGGGAGCTTGAGGCAATGCTACTCTCTCTCTGATCCTGCATGGCCCCTACCTGGTTAGGTCAAAAAAGAGCTGGATAGAAATAGAGCTATAACGGTAACTCCTAGTGGATAGCAGCCAATGTATGTGCCTCGTCTTGTTTAAATGCAAGTAGGTGTGTCCTATTCTGCTTTGACTCTCAGCAGTGAGTGTAGCAGCTCATCCTCCCAAATGTCCTGTGGGCAGAGGTGAGATTCAGAAGTTTTTGCATGATTCAACCTCTCGTTTTGGTCATTGAACATGGAATGAATTTCCCTCAGCCCCACTTACTGGACGTCTTTCATATTCCTCGACTGTGTCAAGTTTCCAAATTTATTTATATCACTATTTTTAATGGCTGCTAATTGACAATTCATTATTAGCATTGCCTCTTAATAGGCTTGTTCAGATCAAAGGACATTATGTTACTGATATGAGTGAAAAGACACTGGAACTTCAGGACAGCTTCTTTTTGTAGCATCCCTTTCCATCTACCATCAAATTTGATGCTAGCGTAGATACATACACCCATGAATAAGGAACTAATGCACACAGCACTGCTTAAGAGCCTACTCTAAAGCCTACCAAAGTCAGTGACAGTCTCTTCTGTGGCTTCAGTGGGCTGTGGATTGAGTTTCAAGTGCCAGCAGTTACTCAAGTTACATATAAGTGCTAGACCAGGGTCTTAGTAATATGAATGTTGGTTATTGAGGCCAGAGTTAGGTCTCAGGCTGCCTGCTGAATAATTGAGGTAAAGTGAACTGAAGTCAAGGAGCGAACTTCTGCTTAAAGGACATTACAGTGGGAGAACAGGCAGGCCAAGGTGGAAGTCTGTACAGCATTTTCACCATTAGAGACTGCTGTTTGACTGTCCACATTGCTTACAGGCGGTTTGTCATGCAGTATCTAAAAACAAATCTCTTTTCCATAGACTAAGCAAAACGAGAGCATCAGCAATGCAATGTATCCATTAGTGCTACTCATTGCATTCAGTTTACTAAATCTTTTAGGAAAACCTGCTTGACAATATCCAGTCTGTAATATCCACCCTCTTGAAGTATCGCATTTACTGTATAGCAATACCAGGAGAACAATTTAATAATAAAAATTATACCAAGAATGATGGTCATTTTTAGCTGATATCTCTAAAGCCAAGGACATTTTATCACCATTTTAATTTATGATTATGGAGTGGCTTAAGAAACTAAACCTAATTCATGCTCTGGGTGAGAAGAGTTACTACAAATATATTCCATTACCCTTTATCACCTATGGTCATACTGGTGTTCATAACATGTCATTGTTTTTTTTTTTTGAAAGCAGAAAGTCCTCCCTGTTCTGAGTACTGTAGTGGTTCAGCTAAAAGCCAGAAGACCCTAGAAGCGCAGAATTGAGGCAAGCGTAAGAAGATGACCTCAGTGGCATCTCAGATGATTCAGTATTATAATGAAGATAAGAAAAGAACATTTTGTGTAACAACATCAGAACATGGAGTAAAACAGTGAATCATTTCGTGGGTAGATGAGCTCACACACTAGAGAGGGCCTTTGTTACTAATTTTTCTTTTAAATTAATATCTGCTTCCTTTGGCTTTTGCAGTGATGTGTACAGCACTTGGAAAACTATATCCATCCACATCAATAAACTCTTTAGGTTCAGACAATTGAAGCAATATAGGAGGCAGGGAACAGAGAGGATAAATTCCAAAGCCAGCAAGGCTCGGAGAGAGGAGATAAGGGAATCCAAGTTACTTATCCTGGCTGAAGTAAATTAGCCCAGAGGAAGAGATTCATACTGAATTGAAGAGGGCAGTGTGCAATGGTGGGACCGGCAGGGAGCAATTTTAAGCCTCCATCCTGCCAGCTGTTTTACGTGGGTGGTCCCTAAGCATGCCTGGTATGTAATTAACCTGAATCCCTGGGTAGCATCTGTGGCATACACACTGGTATTGCATGCTGCCGTTTCACCCTGGCTTCCCTGCGGGTCTGACAAATGAATGTTGTGTTACAATTACGGCAGCCTGAAACCAGCCCTATGGTTTTTTACCTCTCTTTAAAAGTAAGGAACGCTCTTTTCCATTAACTGCCAATTAAAACAAAATTTACTTTAGAGTTAAAAAAAAAGAGACCACCTCCAGCTGTAAAACACTTGCCTCTGCCCCTGAAAAGCAGTGTCTAGAGTGGAAGGAGCACAGATTAGCACCCACCAATGCTTGTTATGTAGAACATATTTTCATCACGTTCTTAGAAACCTATTAGGTCTTTGATCTGGCCGATTTCTTAACTGATGATCAGTTTTCACTATATAACTAGTGTTACTGTGCTCAGGTGCTTCTAGTTACGTGCTTAACTAGACCAGGATGTTAATCTTGCCACACACAGTGCAGGAAGACACTTGCTTCTGTATGACGTCCCAATGACTACCGTCAGTGTTCAGTGGGGATTAGAGTCCATCGACTTGGGACTGAGCAGGACCTGACGTTACACACAGACAATTGTTTGCAAAAAAACCCCAAACACCTTACCATTCAAGATGAAACAGATTTCCTAAGCCGCGAGGGTTATTTTACTGGTCATTAGCTGCCATAAGACATTCTCTCAAGCAGAAAGCGCGCTGCATATACTGTACAATGTTGACTTTATTATGTTCTGGCTCCACTGGTTGTATTACCATTTTAACTACATTTACCATCTTTTCTTAATTTAAAAAGAATCTGTTTCTCATAGCAATGCTGACAGATTGGTTGGCATCATGAAAGTGTTTGATATGTTATCATAAAATCCTGTGACTTGTGAAATGATGTGATTTAACCCGCAGTTACCTATGCCAATTTCAGTGAGGTCTGATTGACAACAGGCACTTGTGCAAGAAGTGAGATATTTCTAATTAGAAGCACTGTAAAAGCAGCAGAGCAGTGACAGTGGGCACTCTGCTATCACTTTCACTGTTTTGGCTTGGTCCTTTTAATATCTAAGTTATGGGAAAGATACTCCTTCATCAGGGAAGACCCGTGAGGCATATCATGTTGGTAAACTCTTTTTCCAAAACACGCTTTGCAGTGGAATCAATGTCTTGGCTGTGCAGCATGGGATAATGGGATTTTCTTGCTGGGAATTCAGGAGGAGTGTTCCTGGAGGACTCTAAGACTCTACAGGGAAGAGTTCAGCTCGGCAGACTAAAGCTTGTTGTCTAGTAATGCTGTGTCTAATGTTGGCTTGAATCTTTTTGGCTGGAATCAGACTCACAGAGACAATTTCCAGATGCTGGGACAGAATTTTTTCTGCTACTCCAAAGATGAGAGAAGGGGGAATCCACCTGTCTGCATCCCACTGATTGCTTAAGCCAAGCACTAATCAAGAAAGATCAGCCCTCTGGATCTTCCCAAATTTCCTCAGGGACTTAAGCATGTGCTTTGGCACAGGAAGAGCAAGGACTGTTTGCCCATGGCCTGAAAGACTTATTCTTGACTGAAGCTGAAGCGCTCTGGCATGCTGCAGCTGCATGGGAGAGAAACAAAGTCCACCTCGAAGCATGAGCTTTCCTGCACTGCTTTTACTCGCCCTTTCTAAACTATTAGGGTTTGCCAGCTATTACATGCATATTTTTGTAATCTTCTGGCCAGCAAATGGATTTCCATTCTATGGCGTGTGTATTACATGCTGCTCCCTGACGTTGGCCAAGGTCACAGCCTTCCCACTGGAGGCATCAACCAGGCTGCAGCGCGCGGGCAAAGTGCCTGCCTGCACGTACAGTCTGCTGGCCGTGGCGAAGGTAAGTCACGGCGATAGCACAGGCCAGAGCCGTCTCCAGTGATTGACTGTTCTTCTCAGAGATGATAGTGGGGTATCTCCATGGGGGTGACAGTGCCGTGTCAGGGGGCTGGAGCTAGCTTCAAATGAGTTCACTTTGGTACTGGCAATAGCTCCGTGTGACACTTCTCTCCTGGGTAAATTATGCAGCTGTCTGCAATATATACGTACTCTGTAGAACTGGGGCCGTCTGTTTGCCCTGTTTTCTCTTATTAATATTCCTCCTGCAATAGTTCCTCCCCTCCCCCCGCCCTCTAAATTGTATTTCCTTTTGCTTTTTTTCTCAAGGAAGAAGCATTTTGTCCAGTTTTGTATGGCTAGAAAATGAAGCAGGCTCCATTTTCCAAAATCTCTTCTTTTTCTCTTCCTCTCTCAGGATTTTCAGTTCACACTTTAAGAAAGATTCATGTCTCTTCTGAGAAAGAAATGACTGGAGTTTGAGGGCTTTTCTCCTGTTTTTTTTCTTTTAGTCTTTCAAGGTGGGGAAAAGAGTTGGTCCTATAAAGTAAGCATATCCCATTATGGCTGGCTGAAATGTGTCTTTGTTTCCTAATAGTTTAAGAAGCTCAATTAAAAGCTTCAAGAATCCTTGTCTGGCTTTTATTGCAATATCTTTTCCTTAAGAATCTGTGGAAATACTCTATTTTAAATCACATCTCTAATGAAAGAAACAGTATCAAGTACAAGCTTTTGTACTTTTGTAGAATCTGCACATCAAAACCAGTTCTGCATTGGTTCTCTTTTATAATATGTTGGGCTTTTTTCCTCCTGCCATAGCCATTTGCTGTTATGATGTGACAATTTCCATGGCTGTTTTGCATGTTGATTTAGCTGAGAATGACTGTTGCTCTCTTGGATGCTGTCCGCATAATTAATGTCTCCTATCAGTCTCTAGCAGAAGGAAGAAAATCTTTTCTATCTCTGATGGAAATGGTTGAGTGGCCCTCTGGGGCCAATTAGATCACCAAATGGCAGTGGCATCCTGGAAGAAGTCACCATGGTGCATTTTCATCATCCTTTTCAGCTGAGCAGGTTGGAGGATAGGAGGGAGGGAGAGGGAAGGAAAATGTCAAGGTCCCTGATCAGAGCAATAAACTGGCATATAGACCACATCTTATTTCCCAGTTGGAGGTGCTGACATGACATCTCTCACTTTTTCAACCTCGTTTCTTTCTGGCTAAGTAAATACATTTCACCACTGTTTTGAAAGCGCAGTGTCTTGATGACAGTCTGAATCTATACCATTTAATTTTAGCATTTCCTGTGTCTCTTGACAGCAAGCAGACAGAAAATACTGCTCGAGCTAAATGCCATTTCTGGCTAATTCCAGTTGTAGTGCTTTTTAATCAGAAAATTTGAGGCAGCATCGAAGGCTGTAGTCAAATTGTTTAGGATTTTCTTTTCTCATTGAAAAATTTAATATCGGGTAACAGTGTGATGTTTTTTATAGCATTACTGGCATATAGCGTATCGTTATTCCTGGCTTTAGTGATAAGATGTTTAGTAGAATTATCAGTTATTTCAACAAAGCCTTAAAATTCAAAACCATTTAAAATTTTAACTTGGATGCTGAAACCATCTGTATAGTATAGTGGTAATAATCTTTAAGTGCAATAAGTTTATAAGTGATACACATGTCATGCTGTTAAAATGAACGTCTGTGTTGCCCTGACATTTATAAATGCTAAAACCTTTACTTTACCTTGCTATTCAATTCACAGCAGGAGACATTATTTAAAACCGTAACCTTCTCATGCTTATAGATTATTGCTTAATTTTATTAGTTGTTTTTTTATAAAAAGAACTTCACAGTCATCACCATTTCTCCAGTGTCAAGGAGCACAATTGTAAGTTATGTATGATTCTAAGTTGTAGGGAGAGTTAACACAGAGAAATTAAGCTTATAAACACATATTTCTGATGCTGTTCTTAAATATCAGCTTAGGAAGTGTGTCAACAGAAAAGAGAGATGACATTTCATTGAAGAGATGATCCCAGTGTTGTAAGTAACAATCATTTGATTAATCTCATATGAATTCCTCTTAACTAACACAAATTAGCAACCTGCATTTTTTGCAAGATTTTTCTCAAGATAGGTAGGCCAAAAATGGCTCTCCACGTAGCAACTTCACATGCTGAAGACCAGACTCTCTGTATATAAAGTGCTACCCCTCACACACATGCTGTGCACGTGTGTGCTCATCGTACAAGGAAGCATTACACTGAAAGTTAACTGTACTTTAGAGTCTACTGGGACACATGGGACATCCTTCACCTCAGGGGACCTGGGTTCAATGGAAGTCCCCAAACAGTCCGTGTGGATGAATCAGTACCGAAGTCAGAGATGCAGCTTGGATGCAGAGTAACGAGACAAGTGAGTATACGACAGACCTTGTATGCTCAGCAGGTAGGTGCCTGCAGGGACCTTAGCAAAGTACTGAGGTCTCTTGCTCCTGTCACTCCAGCCTCACTCCATTTCTGCCTGTGAAGCTCTCAGGTGTCTGCCTGTTGGGCTGCAAATCCAGTGTGGTGCAACCTTATTGTTCACCCACTCCTGTCACTCTTTACCATTCACTTTGCAGGCTAGCATAAAGTCAGTAAATTCTAGAGTTTTTCCTAGAGAAAGGGCCACATGTGGCAGAACTGCCACGTAACAGGAATGTGCTACAGCTTACAGAAGGAAAAAGATATTGTGGTTAATTGGCAAGACTGTCTTAAACACTGAATCAAAGGATTTTGTGCATGACGGTTGTGCCTTAGCGTGTGGGAGCTCCTCAGGCTCCCCGTCCCCAGTTGCCCAGACCGAGGAACCAGCAGCGGCGTACCTGCTCCCTTCTTGCCGAGTCCCCTCGGAGGTCTCTGTGTGTGCCCAGCTCCCAGCCCTGCACAAAGCCGCACCGGCCGAGCTGCGCATGGAGGGGCCAGGGCCGCGGGACGCACCGCAGAGCGTAACCACAGCGGTACAAATTTTATGCCAGGCTAGGACCCCAAAGAAGACAGCCTCTGCAAGTTAAGAAAAATCTCTGCAAGTTTCAACGTTTGCAACTGTCCGTGGACAGAAATTAAAAAGTTGAGAGAAGTTAAAGCTGAAAGAGAAACCTTAAAAGGATTCTTGGATACAGATGCAGCTCTTAGGGGCTGTGGGGTCTTGACAGCCCTGAGCAAAACCTCTCTTCTTTTCCTCTTGCGCTGAATGCAAACAGCACACGTGCTAGCTCCTCGCCTGGCACCACAACACACCAGGACGAAAGCATGCTGCGCCTTTGCAGTGGCCCACAGTGGGGATTTCACTGGCTGTCCTCAGAGCTGCAGAGACACACCTGTGGCAACCCTGCCTGAGCACAAAAGGCAGCATACAGGAGAAAATTAGGTGGTCCTGACACCCCAGCTGTCCTGGCACTTCATTCAAGAGCTGAGTGGTGAGAATTCATGGCATAAGTTTATGGGTTTGCATGCCTTTTAATGATGAATTTGGATAAAATAGGGGTGGGGTTTTTTTGTGCTGAAAAACATGTTACAGCGCTCTGTACATTCAGGCACCTGCGCAGTCACCTCCAGTGGCTCTTTGCCGGCCGTGCCCAAGCTCACAAGCTGGTGCCTGGCAGCTTGGGGTGCATGCCAAGTGGTCATACTGGAGCAAATTACAAGGTCAGTCACAAGGTTACATCCATTCTTTCTGTTTTTCAATAGCCAGCAGCTACATTTTCTCATCTTGTTAGCATTATCTATATAATGAGTAACTTATACTGCTCTTGCCTGTTAGGATATTGTTCTCTCAAACTTCCATTTTGTTATGCAGGTATGCACAAAACCACACTTCTACAACCGCATTTTCCATTTGGATCTCCCCAAAGACAAAAGGCATTAGATCCACCATTGCTTGGATAACTTGTTGTGGATATAAACCTTAAGAATAATCACCTTCAAAACTGTAATCTGTTTCATAAAAAAAGCTTTCTTCCATGTTGACTGCTCTTGAAATAGATAGAAATATCATGGAAATAGTTAATTCTGGTATGATTTTTTTTCCAGTGTAATAGTTTTGGGGTCACTTAAAAATCACTGGAAATGTAACCTCTTGCACTTCCTGTAAAACACTGAACTCCGGATGATAATCAAGACCTCTAGAAAATTGTGGGCTGCATAAAAATTGCAGATTTTGCATTTTTCTGACTGCTGTGTAATTTTCTGGCACATTTAAATGTGTGTTTGGTTCAGTGCCAGGCTTCTTCCTCCCCCAGACACCCTAAAATTAACTAGGAGCTTTGGGAATTTCATCTGTCAAACAGAGACAGAAGTGTCCAATCAGCCCGGAGGAAGCAAGGCTGACCAATGCTGACCCAAGTCCCTTCTGAAAGAAGTAAGGAAGGAGACAGAGACAGATGAGGAAAAGTCTAGCGGAGAAAGGAGAAGGAGGACAAGATCAGAAAGGAAGCAAGAAAAGCTCTGGAGAAAGGCTGAAAAAGCAGACTTACAAGAGAAAGAATGCAGCAGAAACATTCGGAAGAATGGCTTGTAGTTCCCTTATAAAGTTTTTTGGTGAAACTTCATTTGGGGATTGGGAATGGGAAGATATTTGTGCTAAAAAAACCTAGAGTTTCTTCTCAGAAAGCTGAAGCAGAGCCCCCACTCTTTCTGACGGGGTTAAGGAAGTGCTGAGATGCTTCAGAAATTTATGAAGGGCTGAATTTCCACAGGGAATATTGAGGCCACAGTGAATTTACAACTGAACTCAGCAAAACTGGTGAAAGCTGGAAGATGATACCTGGATCAGGGACAGCCTTGATGCCACATCATGGAAGGGGAAGAGAAGCCGGGGCATCCTGTGCCAGTGCAGCACCTTAGTCCCCACGTCAACCGCACTGCACAGCTTGTTGACTTTCTATTCTCATTTTCTCACTGTTCTATAAGACCTTTAGGTGTGAAGCAACAAAAAATGGTTTATACAGCCTGCATTTCTCCCATACATCTACTTAACTTCTTCCTGTTTGATATGCCATCACTCTTAGCAACTGTGCCTCTGTGAAAAACAAAAAATCATCTGTCCTTGAAGCTCAGCTCAGCACTCAGTGGAGAAATAGCACCTCACGGGACTTATTACTGTGACTAATCAGCACCAGCGGTACGAGGATTACGGTCTTTAGAAGCAGCTTTTTGAAAGTCCTGAGGAACAGGGAAGTATTTTAAATAGGGAAGAGAAAGGGTTAAAAGGTATGAGCAGGAGTTTATTGGAAAGGGTCAAGGAAGAAATTACAGACTCCAGAGGTGTTACCTGACTCTCTATGTAGCCTGTGGTCTTGGGATTGGGTCCTTTGACCAGGACCACTGCCAGGAGTTTTGTTGTTATACCAATACAGTAGCTTTGCACTTGGTATTCGGCTTTAGACATTTAGTCTCACATCAATAGAAACTTTATGTAGAGTCACACTATTCTCGGGTTGGGAAATCACAACCAGCTTTTGTAAAAAAAAATGCTTTATGATTACAGGAGCAAGTGATTTTGAGATTGCTCCAAAACTTGACTCATTCCTAGTTTAAATCAAGGTTAGGAGGTTGAACAAAACATGGAAGATCTAATAATGCTGTGGGATGTGTGGATAAATCCTCAGTTCTCTAGGAATATCTATTCTTTCTGTCAGGACTAGCATGTTCTGAATCAAGACTTTTGTGCTTGTTTAAAAAGCGTGATTAGAAGCTCCACACCAAATACACCACCTGCTTGTTGTGTACGTACAAGCAAATAAAATGCTCTGTCTTTTCTGGAAATTATGTGCTCCCTCGTATTATAAAACTTTCTGACTTCACTGGTGGCATGAAAAGTATTTCTAAATAGCCTTATAGAAATACAGAATTAAAAAGAAATGTAAAAGAAATTTAAACACTTCGAGGTCATAACAAAGTAGACTAAAATGTCTTAGAAACAACAGGCAAGCTTCAAATCCTTTGAGATTCTGAGATTTGAGCACTCATGGTTTCATATACTTATCTTAACACTTTCTCAAATTTGTAAATCTCATGAGGACAAAATCTCATGAGATACTCTGTTATTATGTTTTCCAGTTTGGTTAGACATATGGCACAGCATGAACAGCTTTCCTTCCAGTGTTTGGTTTCTGTTACTCAGCCATGAAATACACAGTAAAATGATACTTTCTCCAAACTGCAATGCTTTAAAAAGATGTTATTCTGATTCCAGTTGCACTTTGGGTCTGATCTGGTTTTATTTTCAATGGGGGAAGACTAATGAATTGTAGCATGTGATGTACATAAACCAAGATATTTCATCTTTAAGAGGTATCTGTCGTTGAAAGTCTCTGATGCTACGCATTTCCAGAAGATGATTTGTCCCGATGCAAAACAGTTCCTTTATCTTCCTTCGCAAGGTCTTACTTGTACCTCTGTTGTTTTTAACCCAAACGGTAAAAGTTCAACAACGTGCCTCAGGATCCTCGCTTCCTTCTTTCCGTCCTTAAATTTCAAGTGGCTGAGTGATTTCCAAGAATGAAGCAAAGAAAAGAACAATTGACCCATTCTTTCAGTTTGGGTAGTTGTTTGGTTGAGGTCAGTGAAGGTACAATATTCTTCTGCTACCGCAGCGGTGGCAAAAGGAATCTGCCTGCCCGATGCCCGCAGCCTGGAAAGGCACGTGCTCACTTGCTCTGAAGGCACGGGGCACATGTAGTCTGAAGAGCTAAACTGTAAATCTGCACTTTTAGTTCGGGCAGTATACACTGAATTTAGCTGCAAACTTCAGCAGGTCCATGCCTGAAATGACATCTTTGAAATCCCCACAACATACACATCCCTTGCCATTTTTGGGTCCATGCTTCAAAGCATTGCATTGATATAGCTTCTCAATAAAAACGTTGTAAGAATTTCTTAGCGTGGACACAACTATATGTATTACCTTTACCCTGGTCTCAAAAACATTACCTAAAGCATTTTGTCAAAATTAAAAAATAAATTAAATAAGCCTAAGGCAGACCTCTAATAAGGGAAATTTCATCTTGGATTATTAAAATTTAACAAAATTATGAACACTTGAAACATGGTTTTCTAACTGACAGTGTTGAACAAACATGACTATGGTTAAAGATATTGTTATGTCTGTTAATGCCAAAATATTTATGAAATAAACCTACACAGCATCTAAATTTAATGCTTTCATAGCAAGAAGCATCAAACATTTCCTAACTAATAGTGATTTCACTTCTGCATATCAAGTAAGGTAAGGTCTTCCATACCACACCAGCCAGGAAAATCTTTCTCAAATCTTTTTCATGAAAATAAATTTTCTATTTAGAAGGTTCTAGAGGAGTACTTCTTTTTCTAAAACTATTCTTATGAAAAGAATAAAAGATTAAAAATAAAAATACCCTTGAATATTTCCTTTCATATAAATCTGTGGTTCAGTTTTACTAGCACGGGGTTCTAGCAACATTGCCTATTCTTGGCCTCACCTTGAGATGCTGTCAGAGTCTCACTTGCTAAATGTTCTCGGAGGTCTCTCAGCTTGTTAGCTGTGTTGTGTGACTTCACAGGTCTAGCTTTGCAGTGACTACAGACATCACGGTGGCTGTAAATCCCATGTCATACTAAAATACTTAGAGAGTATCCGTGCACTGCTGAACTTGTGTTTACAGCTTTTTCCTTCATCAAGAAATTGTCTATAAAAAAGCTTATATTTGGTCTTTCTGTGCTAGAGTAGTGGAATGCAACCCACAAAAGCTCTTCTTCAAAGCTCTTTCTAAACAGAGGAATCCTCCTTTCTCTCGTATGGCATCTCCAAGTACATTTTCCTGGACCCAGTTTAAACTATACTCCGAGGAGTTCCTGCACTGATGGAAACTCCGTATATCTCTCCCTAGCCTGCACTGGATGTGTGTTTCTATGGTATGTAAATGTATTTTATTCCAAAGGACCAAAAAGAGGTTTGGAAGCATTTATATGAGCTATCTGGAGCAGATGAAGAAAAAAAATACCAGCAGGAATGGGGTGGGGATGGTGATATGGAGAAGCTTTGAATGAATGGTGCCACAGTATTAGGAGCCATGTGCAACAAAAGGGACATGCTGGGGTCTCTGCAAGGCTTAATGTATACAAAACATGGAGGATAAGAGAGAGATTTCTAGATCTTGCCACTCAGTGGGTCTGTCTGCAAGGATCATAGTCTGTCTGTAAAAGTTATATACCCCTTAACAGAGAAAAAAAATAACACCTAGATTAAATGCAATTTGGGTGCAGTCCTATAAAGCATTCACATAAACACACATAGAGATGTAAGACTCTCAGCCTTTTCCCTCTCGCTTAGCTTCACTGTTCTTTTCTCCTTTGAAAGCAAACTTTCCTTTCCAGAGGTTCAGGAAGGTCTAGAGAATGTCCACAGTGAATGCTCATGTTCTGTTACATTTAAATAAAATGAAGATTTATGTACCAGAGAGCAGGATATTGTTTCAAAAGTAGGCATATTCCTCCCTAGTCTCAAATGAATAAAGGTGCACAGAACCATGTATAAAAATTCTCTATTTATTACAAAAGATAAATACCTTGTATTTTCAATGTACTTTCCAGATCATTTCTGCATTGATTCCTGTTCATTTAATAAGGGTGTCATTACTGTGAACAGAAAAACTAAACATAAGATTAAAAAAACCATACTAAAAGAAAAACAGATGAACATAGACACACAACTTTTTTTGGACTTACATCTATCCATGTGTCTGAGGCCCATAAACTTGAATCTTTTCTGCTTTAAAGTTCTCATACGTTTGGTTTTTTTCTTTATCCTGGCCTCCAATACTTCTTTTCCTGAAAGAGCCAAGTGAACTTACATTTTCTGCCTTATGTTAAATTCCATAAAACCTTCCCCATTGTTAACTGAACTGCAAGCCAGCAAGGTACTGAGCTGGAGACTACTTTTTCTTGGCAGAGCAGACAATATGGTGTTCAGCATACAATTAGCATCCATTTTTTGATTAAATAACTAGATAAGGCTAACTTGTAGGTCTGCAACCTTCTTACTGCTTCTTAAAACTTGGAATGAACCTAAATGGCCAATCTATGAGGTAATATACAATGAGAATGAGGGGGAAAAAAAAGGAATATTCAGAGATAAAAATGATTTATTTTTTTTTACAATGGTGCAACCATACAATGTTGTGGTTAATACCAGCAACTTTTCTGGGGACGTTCAAAGCAAACTCAGGGAAAAAGTAAACATAGATAAAAATGCTGTGCATTACTTTGTGATACAGAGCTATACATAATTCACGATTATCTTTATAATGCAGTACTGTTTGGATGTTTCAGTCTGGAAAGAAGCCCAAGTGTTTCCAGGCACTCTAAAAGCATATGAAATTATGATCGGGGACCATATTTAAACCACCTACTCTAAATGCCTAATTTAGACATTGCTACTAATACAGTGTTTAAATTTAAGAGTGAGATGAGTGATCCAGGCTACGCAGGCCTGCCAGATCCTGCCTCCACTACAATTGGTGGGAAAGAAATAGCTGTGACTCCTAATTCAAGCACTGGAGGTGGGATTCATCTCACCTAACTTCTCACACTTGAAAAACAGTCGTTTAAATCTGGGCTGGCAGCCCTGCTTTCAACAGAGAGAGGCAGACACCTCCGCAGTGTCTCTCCTGCTGTCACCCGTTCCAGAAAGGGGTCAATTTTTCTCTAGTGGTCCCTTTCCTATTTGGTAAGCTCCGACTTAGGCAAGTCACTTCTGGACACATGACCTGAGATGGCTACTCTTTTGGTGGTCAGTCTAAGCGAGAAGTCATGGGTATGTCTTGCCATCAGCTCCACAGGGTACTGAGCCGGTGTCTGGGAGCAGCAAGGTCTGGTCCGCAGGGGCAGGGGAGCCAGGAGTTGGGGCGATGGAAAAACAAAGTTGATGAGCATCCAGCTTAGTGAGTAGATGCGAGAATTTTAAATGACACTTTTAAACCAGTCATTCACATTTGCATTTAAGGAGTATTCGCAGTATTATTTGAGCAATTCCTCTGGGAGTCCTGCCACTTTCGCCAAGTATTAGGAAAACTCCTGCCTCTGTGAATCACTTATGACCCTGTCATCAACTTATATCACAGGATAAAAGCGCAAGGAAGTGAGAAGTCTGCCAAAGCTGACAAACTTTCCCTGGGGACGTTACGACGAAGACGCACTCTAAATAAATAACATCACCTATTTGTGACCTGCCCGGCCTCGGGCCAGCATCTGGGCTCTGGCCCCACCGCTGCTCCTAGACAGCGCTGCTTGGCTACGAGCGAGCAGGGACGCAAGGGCAACTTCTCTTTTCCAACCAATCCAGCTCTGTCTAGAAACCGGTGGTGAATGGATTGATGGAGCAGTCTTCCTACGTTCCCAAGTGTTGTTTGACCTCAGCCACATGTGGATAAAGTTTTTGGGAGACAAGATTTTAGGGACAAGCAAATAATTGTGTATTCTCTCTGACTGCCAGGCTTGCTATCTCTTACGGCAAAGGCAGGCAAAGCAGGTCCTGGATGACAATTTCTTCCTCCAAAATCTACCAAAGCTTTAATCTCACCTGTGTTTCCTTTGCTTTTGCTGGTTCCCAGTGTTTAGGCTCCACTTTGGACAAACCAGTTCGTGTATTGAAGTTTGCTGAAGCTCACATTTTCTGCATCTAATTGTATCAGTCATACGTAAAACAAAAATTTTAATTAAAATAATAAATTCAATAAAAATAAAAATATGGACATTAGTAAACAAAGTGTAGAACAGTAAACTGAAGCCAAATAAATAAGCAGTAAAGAAAAAGAATGTCAGAGCAGTAGAGAGCAATATCCAAAATCCATAAATCACAAATTAGCTTGATGTCTATCACATTTGTGCTTTAATGCTCACTTGAACTAGGTTTTGAATTCCTGGAAGAGTGGGGGGAATAATCTATGTTATCTCAGGAAAAAACGCAATATAATTGTTCATGTTATGAGTGTGTTGTGGCCACGCTTCTTTCCTCCAAGCTGCTGAAATAGCGCCTCACAATTACTTAATAATAAAAAAGAATAAAAAGGCTATTAGGAAGGAAGATGCTGAGACCCACATTTTAAATCACATTATGGATTTCTGGCATGTCTCTGTTTCATTCTTCCAAGTATTTCAATGACCAATGAGATTATGGTTTTTAATTTGAGAGGCTTTACAATCATCTTCTTATTTCCATCTATAACATATTCCTTAACCAGATATTTTCTCTTGGCTGGTGACCATTCCCCTTCTCATTTGAGTACAAACTTGCGGCTGGATAACTAAAGGAAGTTCTTATTTTAGTGCTCTACAGAAATGATGGATTGAAAACGTTTACAGTCAAGAGACTCTCCACTTCTGTTGCTTTTATAACCTTTTAGTCTACCAATTTCTAGCAGCTTTATCTAATGTACATGTGAATATTTAAAATGTGCTAACACTAACTTATGCACCTCAATGTGTTATACTTCTGCACATTCAATACTTCATTAAAATTACAACTGAAAAGGCTAGCTATAAAAATTTACAAATTAGTTGACTTCAGTTGACCTATTTTGCTCATATGGCACCAACAAACGTACTGTCTGTAAAGCCCCCCCATCCCCAAGCAACTATGACAGTCACTTAAAATCTGGATCCTTCATTAGCAGATTTTGAGTAAAATTCGTACCTTGTTCTGTGTGATGTCACTAATAGTACTTTGTGCTAAGAGACGGCTTCTGAAAATGTATTTTGAATAGCCACAGCTGACATTTTCTCCTGTTAAAAATGTATGGGTGACAGTGATTTAAGTGACATTTGAAGGCTCAGTCTGGCCCAGTCCCATCACTGAAGCTGTCATTCACATGTACAACGGAGAAACCTCACTCTCCAGATGCAGAACAATCGTGAATTGCTGTGATTCCTCTTGTTTTGGTGGAGGCAAAGCAACTTAGGCCAGCTGCAGTCCCTTGATCCCACAGCCTCTGACCATAAGGTAGCAACTTCTAACCTCAGAATTGCAATAGCGTATTTAAAGTTAAAAAAAACTGCCTGGAGCCTCTTTAAACTTTGGGAAGCTCAATACAAGCACAGCTGTCAGCTCTGACGGCTGTAGCTTCCTAGAGACAGTCTGAAGAAGGTCCCTTTTCAGAATCTTAATCTGTTGTAAATCAGAGTAATTAAAAAAAAAGAAATAGCCCGATGGCTGAATTTAGCTCCTGCTGAATGGCACTGAACGGCACGGAGCATCCCGCCTCAGGAGCCACAGCTAACAGAGGTAACCAACGGATGCAGCCCTTTCTGGTTTCTGCTCCTAGGTCTTCCGGGAATTTCTCCTGGGAACGCTTTGAGGAACTTTGGGGTGACCGCTGCCTCTGGGAAAGGGTGGCTACAGCCAGCTGGGATGGCTAGCGAGCTCTAGTAGTTTCTAACAAGCTCTGTCAGCTGTTCTTATCAAAGGGTGCTTTCAGTTTTCCGTTTCCGGCTGACTCCTGGCTTTGGAGGGCCAACACCCTTCCAGCAGGTGCTAGGGAGAGCCCTATATAACTGTTTCTGCAGCAGGCACAGAAGGGTGTCAGAGGCTCTGCTGTGCGCAGTGCACATGCGTGGTGACGGTGGTGAAGCGCTACAGAGCCCGGTGCCCCCCCCCGCCCCACTGGGGCAGCTCTCCCTGGTGTGCCGAAGAGCTCGACAAAAACCGAGCTCCTGAGGCAGGGCGCAGCTCTGTGGCCCGGGGCTGCAGGGATGGCCGGGTCCTCTTTCTGGGGCTGGGGGAGATGGGTTTCTTGCCTGTAGGAGGTGTGCACTGGGGAAGGGTCTGTGCGGTCAAGTAAAGCAGCTGTGAGAGGTCAGCAGACAGCGCAGCAACAGAGGTGGTGAGAAAGACACTGACCAAATCTTCTTCAAGAGCCTGAACACCTAACGGCATTGAGTGAGGGGCAGACCAAGTCTGTGCTTACCAGACGCTTCCGCGATGGTAAAGGCTGGAATCCTGTGACTTCCCACACTAGGAAGATAACTCCTGCCCCATCTGCACGTCTGCAACCACAGAGGAGGTTCAGCGCCCAGTTTCACAGATGAAGGGCTGGGAGCTCTGTCCCGCGAAGCATCTGAGCCGGCTGAGCCTGAGCCTAAGCCTTGCAGCAGCCTTAGGAGGACGCAGGAGCATTAGCTGTGGGAGACTCCCTGCTCCATCTGCTGGTCTGACCTGCTGGCTAGGGACGTTTGCTGCTTGCCAGGCATTTGGATCCAGGACGCGGTGGAGAGGTTGCCAAGGTTTATCTGGTTCTCACACTATTCCCCCCTGCTGCTCTTCCATGTGGGCACCACTGATACCGGCAGCAGAAACCTGGAGTGTAGCAAGCATGACTGCATCACACTTGAGGTGAAGGCCAAGGGCATGGGGGTCCGGGTGGCATCTCCTCGATTCTTCCAGCGAGGGGGAAGGGCTTGATGAAAAACGGGTGGATCCTGTGGGTCAACAAACAGTTGCACGCCCAGCGTTGACAACAGGGGTTTGGCTTTTACAACCTTGGGACCCTGTCTGAGGATTGAAGAAAAGATGGCATCCACCTGACTAAGTGGAGCAAGTACCAAGTGGCAAAGGATCTTTGTCAACAGTCTGGCCAACCTGGGGAGGAGAGCTTTGAACCAGGAATGAAGGGGCAGAGAGGGGAGATGATGACGACCCACAATCAATTGAAAAAGTTGTGGATTGTATTGGTAAGAGGGGGCAGGGTGGTGTTGGCAGGAGAGACCCTGAAAACAGTGAAACAGGATAGAAGAGGGGTCCAGACAAGCTGATTGATTTTCAAGGATCACTTTCCCCAAGCTCAAGATTCATCCGCCCTGATGAGTGTTCAAGCAAAGGTGGCAGGAGACCTGCATGGATGAGCAAGGAGCTCCTCACTAAATTTAAACATAAAAAAGAAAGCGAACAGAAGGTAGAAACAGGGACAGTGCTTCCCCAGGAGGAATATGACCCAGGAGGAATAAAGAGACACTGTCTGAACGTGCAGGGGTGGGGTTAGGAAAGCCAAAGCCCGTCTGGGGTTGAATCTGGCAAGGGACGTGGAGTGGTTTTAGTCAAGAGACTAGTTAGGCTGGGTCTCACTGTGATAGACACTGCAAAAACAGAAAATGCATGCTCTTGAACCTAGGAGTGCACAATCTTGAAAAGTTACGGAGAGGTAGTAAAAAAAGACCGGTAAAAAAATATTTTCGGCTTGGTCACGTGTAGGCCCAGATTCCTTGCACATATTCTCAGACTCACCCAGCCCTGGATGCATTTAAATTAGGGGTTGCCTTAAGTTCCAATATGGTCAGCGTGCAGTGGTAGACAGATACTTTCAGAAGATGGTTCACATTTTGCATAGGCTGAATGGCCATTTTGCCCATTGACAGCTGGCAGAGCCAACGATGCCTAGACTCCTGTCCCTGATGCTCCTGTTTTAACTTAGAAATGTTTAGGGTGGATGTATGTGGTCCTGACTGTATTTGTTTAAGAAAGGAAGGAAAACAGTAATACCTCTTGTTATTTTCCTTCTGCTGTTTTCAGAAAAATTCCAAGTGATGTGGTCATCCTTCTCCCTCAGAAGGATGTGCACGGAAAAAGGAGGAAAAGTACAGCAGCAAAACTGAGTACTAAAGCGATCCAGTGGGGGTGAAAAAAAAGAAAAAAAAAGAAAAGAAAATATAGATCTAGGTAAATGCAGCCAGAGGGAATAGAAAATAGGGTTTCTGTGGCCTCTGTCACCTGCAAAAGTATAATGTCATCTAAATCACCCTCCATCTAAATCTTCCACAGGGAAATGGAAAGCACTTGCCTCCCTCAGAGAGGATTATGTGTTAAAAGGATGGCAAAGGTGATGATTTCTTCTGCTTTCTCCCACCAGTTAAATCCAGCAATACTCGTATTTTACTTGCAGGCTTCTGGATAGCCTGGTTTTGTCTGTCTTCTGCAGCTCAGCATTTCAGAGGCACGCTGAAATATCCATGAGACCCCAAAATGCAGGACTCCCAATGCAAGCAGAAAGCTTGGCATGTCGAAAAGTCTAAAACAAAGCAGCCAACATCCTTTCTCCAGAGACAAAACACATTTTGTCTGTGACATGCTTAATCTCCATCTGCTCAGGAGAGGGAAAGTTTCCCATATGGCACTGTAGTGGGCTAGTGAGTCACTCTATTGACTCACTCCACAAAATGCACAATTGAATGTTAAGTAACTTAAGTCGGCTTTAATGGGTACAGCATATGTATACTTCATGAATGCAAAATATGTAAACTACTATTATGCCACCCCTTTTTGTGCTGATGGCACTGCATTTATTACTCATTGATTCCTAATTGTTTATTAATTGGAGCTACCATTCTCTGAGTAACTTGCATTTTGAATTATCAGTTTAGAATCGAAATTAGACATGCATCCGTTTCTTCCATGTCACATTATATTTTACATTTTTTATATTATTTTCAGTAATATCTTGAGCCAAGCACATGTTAGGTAGTTAAGATATTAGTGGCTTAGATCGGATGTGAAATCTTACTTTGCGGTTATAGAGAAAAGGATTACTGACTCCCAGCTAGTCTTGTTCATGTATCACAAATGCTTTCTGTGTTTTAAAAGAACATTGATTTTAAAAAAAATCTGTCAAGATGGGGACGGTTCATAAGACAATTTATTATGAGGTGATCAGAACCAGGCTAAGCAACTAATGCCTGTCCTCATAGGCTACCAGGCTCGTGATGCCATCATGACCCCAGCTAAGGAAACTGCAGGGCAAAAGAAATTTGAGGGGAAAAAATCTGTTTCTGACAAGGATGTGGAACTGAAAGCTGATGAGTAAAGTTAGAGGGTCATTCCAGCACTGCGTCGTGTGTAACAGCTACAGCAAGTTTCAAATAACAAAGACAAAAAGGCATGTTCAGGATTTCCGGGGAAAAGATTAACCATAACGTACGGTTATGATACTGCTTGGCTTTGGGGTGTTTAATGTGTTTCCTCAGATAACGGCAATATCTACCCAAGTTCCATCCATCCAAGCTGTGAAGTTTAGCATTAGCTGTGAATAGACATAGGAAGGAGCGTGATTCTCCCAATCATTACGAGTTTCCAATCATTTTCATCCTCACTTCCATGATAGCTGCTACCAAAGTTGAGCAGTGCCGGCTCTAGACCGCTCTGTAGAGTGGCGTTGGAGGGACTGGCAAGCACTGAGGCCCGTGCCCTCCACGTACGTCCCGAGGACATTTGCCAAGGACGGTCTGTCTCACCACGTCTGGTGGGATTCCAGCCCGCACGGCCCCTCTGGCCAGGCTGGTCCTGCCTGCTCCTGCGGATGGGCTCCGGCTGTACCCACAGCCTTGCTGAGGGAGGAGGGGTCCTGGCTATTTCTGGAGCACCCAAGCCGTCAGCGTAGACATGTGCATTGAAAGAAAACCAGCTAACCGTGCACAGTTTCAGCAAACGAGGCAAACAAAACAGCAACCTGATTCAAGTCTGGAGATTTCCCTCCTCCCATCACTAAGCCATCTGCAAGCAACGGAGCAAAGACAGGCATCTGCCTTTGTCGGCACAGGTCATGAAAAAACTTGACATACCCTATCTGACTCAGAAAGATATTTTTATTTTCTTTTTACAAAGAAGCTGCAGACGTTGCTTCGACGGGCAAAGCTTGTCCCCGTGCAGAGGTGTGCAGAGGGCTCGGTTGTTCACTCTGGGTCAAAGGAAACCCTGGGGCACTGCTGGGGAAAACCAGAAGGTTATTGGGTTGTCAGGGCACCTGCATTTAGTCGATGCTTTGCTCTAGATTTTTAGTAACAAAAAGACTGCAGAATTGAGGCTGGGTCAGTGTTTTAGAGAATGGCTGGTGAGTTCAAAGTTGAGATGAAAATCTGGTGTGATACAGCCAGTTTCAGGTATGATATCTGGAGTATTGAAAAGCGGTGGCTGGGGGAAACTTGGGGAAGGAGGGAACAGACTACTTTCCCCCTGACTCAAGCCCTGACAGTAAATAGGGGAACTGAGCAAAAACAAACAAACAAGCAAAAATGTCCTTTTCTTGTTAAATGAGCACTGAAAGGTTTTGTTTAGAAAGAAATGTCAAATGACATAGCTATTGAACTTCAGTCATTCAAAACATCTTTTAATTTATATAAGATTTGAAAAAATCTATTTAAAATCTTTAATATTAAACAACTGTAATTCCACTAAACCTGCAGTGTACACTACATGTATCTGTAATCCCTTCGGGCTGCAGTATAAAGACATGGGGATGTCAATTTTGTTTTCCTATTTTTCCCCTGGAAAAGCTTTTCTCTAATAACTGCATTTGAAAATTTGAAGTCTTTCTGAACTCAAAGTCAGAATCTTCTTTTTTGTTTACAAATCAAAAATACTGAAGCTTTCTACTTTCAACTTTTTCCCTTTTTATAAACAGTAGTAATATATATGTACACATATGTATAAATACTCCAGAGTGCAGGACAACTCCATCTGTAATACAGATATACCTGTCGCTCCAAGGAGAAGAACTTGTACTTTGGTTCATAAAGACACCTAGCAGTGCTCCCTTTGTAATGAAAATCATACACAATGCAGTTCTTAAGGAAAGAAATAAATGTAGTTTTGATGAACAAATAACTAAAACAGAACACATTTTTTCCAGTTATTTTTTTGAGGAATGGACAGGAGACACAAGAACATCTTTTTTTTTCTTCCCTCCCTAAAGTTTCAACATTTCCAGGACTTGTACATCTTTAAGAATATGCGGGAGTTTCTCTAAGCATTGCTGGCAGGTCCTCTTAGGATTTCTCCTCCTGAGCACTTGGATTCCTGGTGATTTAATAAAGTGACGTTTTGTGTTCGTAAGCTTGTGCCTGTGTGCGCGCAGCTGGGCGGTTGCACACACGTGTGCAGCCCGATGGTGGTGGACCTGGCTCCTACCAGCACCGGGGGCTCCTGTAAAGGTGGCTGGAAATCACGCGGTGCTGCCCCTCGGCCGCTGGCTCGTGGCTCCCTGCTACGGCCGAGACCAGGAACCCCCCTCGTTCCTGCTGCCCTGGTCCCCCTGGACCTGGAGCCTCCTCACCTGCCCTTCCCCTCTCTCCTCCAGTGAGAGGATTTAAAGCGCCTCAAGGAAATGACGGAAAATTGTGGACAAAGCATCTGGAATTCACCACCCCCTGCCCTCTGCTTACCAGTGTGATTTATTGCTGCTGTGTTTGCTTCTGCTAAAAATGTGTCACGCTACCGCTTTTTTTTTTGTTCCTTCATTTAAGCTCCATACACAGATTTTATTGCCACCAGTCGTGGATTCCTATCTATATGTATAGAAAGTTTTTGTTCAGAATACCTGGCACTCGTCTTCCCACCCTCCTCACTGCAGTCAGAAGGATTTTGTTGGGCTCCAAAGCTCTGCTCAACACTAGAAAGTGCTTACAATTTCATACTCATATCAACTTATATGAGGTTCAAGTCAGAAAAATTGAATAAAAATATTGAAATAATGAAAGCTGTTTAATTCACAAAATCCGCCATGTTCCAGAAAGTTCGTTATAAGAGTTCCAACTTACATTCTTAAAAAAATGAAGGCATGGAATAGCAAAAAAAATAAACTGACCTCTCCTGCTAAACCACAACTTTGATCCTTTTTCAGGCTACCAGCCCATCTGTTTTAACCTGCTGTCTCTGGTTACAAATGGGTAGAGATAAAGGAGGATAGTGTTCCTCCAGAGTCACTCAGGCTCACACTTTGGTGACATTTAAGCCATGCAAACTTATGAGCAGAGCTTTAGAGAAGAAAGGGAAATTAATCCTTGAAAGTT
Organism: Sagittarius serpentarius; assembly: GCA_034782735.1. Classification (NCBI taxonomy): domain Eukaryota; kingdom Metazoa; phylum Chordata; class Aves; order Accipitriformes; family Sagittariidae; genus Sagittarius; species Sagittarius serpentarius. Next base: position 11,810,028 of record JAVKLA010000017.1, on the reverse strand, counting down.
GTCTGTTCAAAACAGCAAACCCTTTCCTTATGTTCAGATGAGCTTTTGGGCTGTGCATCTTGTGTACCCGATGTGGACACTTTTTTTGTTTGCTTGGTTTTGGACTTTTTTTTTTTTTTCCTATTTTCCTAGCTGGCTTCAGGTTTCTGATGCAACAACCTTTGGTCTCCACTTAAAAAAAAAATCCAAACACCTGACCCAGGCTACACTTTAGGAGGCCTGTTTGGTGGGAAGTGAGTGCTGGAATGTTTCAGCTTTCAAAACTGTAAAGATTCAGATTTATAGTCAGTCTGTTTATACTCTATCATATCATGTGTGGTAGCATAGGATATCAAAGCAAGAAAGCCTACGGGGCTACCACCATTTCAAATGAAAAATAGTTCTTATGTATGGCATAATGCAGCACAGATGGAAAGTTGTGCTTTTCTGTTTTACTGTTTCTGTACATTACTCAGGCAATAAATACTGGACAAATCAAGCAGTCATTTCTAAGGCTCCATATAACCTATTTTACCAGTATCAGCTGCTATAGTTTTATATTCCCTAGAGAAAAGCTGCCTAGGTTCCCAAGTTTTATAAGTCATTTCAAGGAGACCTCACAAATAAAAACGGATGGAAAATATGGCCTGGTTTTTAATAACCATGTAGTTAACTCTGCATTTTCAGGTGACAGTCAAAGTTCTCCCTAGCGTTCTGGAGCATTTTCATTCTTCAAAGCAGCATTTATTTAATGGCTATTACTTGCTCATTTAATCTGCTGTATTCTACTGAATTTTGTGTCTTTATTTCAAGGGCACAGCACAACAGAAATATGCCGTAACCGTGTCACTTCAGGTCTGTGCTTCATAAACTGAGAAGCCAGGAAGGGTTATCTATCATCTAGCGTAGCAGACACGCGCTGACACCGTCTCTGTGAAGGCGGCTGCAAAGGATTCCCAAAGCAGGTTTGCAAAGCCAAGTAGCGCAATAATAATTAAAGCCTGGGAAGTGAGGGACATGGGTTTGAGGAGCACTTTCAGCCTTCACTCTGAAACAAAATACCTAAGGTATGATGTGCCTCAGGATAGGGGTGTCCCCCCCCGCTCTCTCCATCACCTCCCCATTGGGTTACAGCCCGCAGACGAGGGGCCAGATCCCCCCCAGCTACTCAGCACCTGCCCTGACCACTGGGCTGCTGTGCTGGCAACACGCAGGTTACAGTTCTGATGGGTGCTTCTCTACCGCTGAACTGGAAAAGAGCTGTAGGTGAAAGAAAAGCACCTGTTTCTCTAGAACAGGCACATTTGACTGTAGAAAAGTCTTTAAAAATTAAGGGCTAAGATCTCTTTCACGAAAAACGGACACTCCCAGACTAAATGCTGAGCACGCTACTGCTCTCTGGAATGAGACTCCTCACACATGCTGGCAGCCACCGTGCTTTGCACAGCAGAGGGACGCAGTAATAGCAGCATCTCTTCTGCTGCTTCTTGTACTGTAACCTACCACTTGCACACTGGCCCCACAATACGGAAAATCAGCTTTCTCCAAGACTTTTAGGAGTTCAAATCCATCAGCCATATCCAGCAAGGTAGTTACCAAATTTTTTCTTCTTTTTGGAGATACCAGGGATGGAGCTGTAATAACAAGAAGTTAATGAAAGTAAAAAGAAAAAAGAACCCCTTAGCAACATTGGTTTAAACAGAAGAAATAATTACATATGAGACTCTGTGCTGCAAGATTTTGTTTGTAGGCTGGGGGGAAGAAGCCTAGAAATTTGTAAAAACAAAGTGATAGCAGTTTTAGGCATAGCAAGCCTCCTCTTTCACGACACAAGCTGACCTCTGTCCTCCACCTGGGGTTGTCCACCTTCCCATTTAACAGTTGTCATACTGCTGCTGAAGCCAGTTCTGGGGATGAGGATGACAGGGCATTTTCAGCATCTGGTAACAATCACTCTCCTAAAAATAATTTTTAGTGAGACAGAAAGTAGTTCCTATGTCATTGCTATATACCTATGTGATAATTTGAACATTTTTTCAAACAACAGGACTTACAGTGACTCAGTTTGGTGTGGTCAAAGGCTAATCAGTGACTAATTATGCATCTTTAGATTTTTTTGTTTGTTAAAACTCTTTATATAATATGTATTAATTTTTTTCCCTGTTTTCAAAACTATGCATTCCTTATGTAGCACTTGTTATTTTTGAGCGGATTTTTTTAGAATGGTTGGATTCTTCTTGTCAACCGATTTCCAGTATCTAAATTTTAAAACGTTAAAGCAAAGGGACAAAAAGTTCAGAAAAAAAAACCCTTTTAATTACATATTCAGGCAAGGGTTTGGGTTTTTTTGTTTGTTTGTGGTTTTTTTTTTTAAAGAGAGACTGCAGGATTGTACTTCAGGTAACTTCACATCCAAGGCTGAGTATATAAACCCAACCTTACTTAAAGCCAGTGAGCCGCCTATGGAGGATTGGATGTGGCCACAATGGTTACAGCTAAGCGAATAAACTAAACAAGGTCAGCACATGGGCCTGAATGCAACCATTCATACTGTGACATTTTTGGCACAGGTTAGGTCTCAGCCAATTAGTGCTATCATGGGGACAATCCGGGAGCCAGCTCAGGCCAGGACACTCTCCGTGGGCAGTTTGAGGAAGGGTTGAGAGAGTTAAGCTGTATAGACATGAGCCTTTCTGTACCATTTGTCCTTAGGGCCGGCAAAGCAGCCCCAGGAGGTTTTATTTACCACTACAAGTGCTGTCAGCGGCAACAGGGGTGACGGGAGTTTCGGGAAGGAGGAGGTTTGGTAGGAAACTCCCGTGCCAGAGAAACCTGATGCACTCTGAGGTCCGCTAAACCCATCGCTGGCCGAAGGTTAAATACCGTTCTGAGAATGTAAAAATCCAGGAAATTCAGATATGCTTCTTCTTCAAAGTTGGAGATGTTTTGAAAAAGTTTCTGGTTCCCTAGCACAAAGGATTACCTCAGTCTCAGTCAGCCTGTCTGGACTCAGGCATTTTCAACCCTAGCTTTAAATTCCCCTTTTCCCATGTTTGAATCAGAGCATTACTGTTTTCCTTTAATTTAATTAATGTAGAAGAGTGGGTTTATTGTTGTGGTCTGCTATTTTTATTACAATAGCAAAAAAATTTAAAAAAAACAGTTATTGTTTCCAAGCTCCTGTAGTTTTTACAAGTAAAAAAACCTATAAATGGTGTCTGACTGAAAAACCTGACATGAATAAGGGAGTCTGAGGCCCTACCCGGCGAGGTATTGAGCAGCCTTGTGAAAGTTGGGCCAGATGGCTTCGTCAGGGATAAACAAAAAGAGTAAAGAGAGAGCAAGCAGTAAGAACCATTTAAGGACTACAGAGACAGGAGAGATTTTGACCCCTGGACCACCTCAGACTGAGGAAAAAATTTTTTTTTGGTCAGGAATCATTCTGTGACTCAGAAGTAGAAATGATCATGAGAGATACTCTTACCTAAGGCCTTACTACGCCTTTGTGACTTTTAAAGATTTCTCACAATAAGAATTTTTTTTTTTTTTTTCCTTTCTGTGTCTTGACTCCTTCTTTGGGAAAAACTCCGTTTCAGTCTCATCCTTACATCATCCTGCCCTAATGCATCCCAGCTGCATGGACTTCCCCTTCATAATCATTTTCCCCAGTTTGAGGCAGATCCACTACACCTTATTGACTTGCTTTTCTCCTGCTTTAGTTGAGGTTGGAGTCAGCACAGGATCTGGGCACTCCCAGCATGTCGGTGCTATAATGTTTTCCTTCTAAGCATCCTGAGGCCCCAGAACAGCATCCAGAGCTCTGAATTACTTAAAAGGTAAACCAACAAAAACCAGCAATAGAAATTCTGCACACTGAATGAAGGTCACTTTACTGGCAATGAAGAGAAATACTTGGCACAGAGCGGTAAAATTCCTCTCCTTTCCAGCGCTTGAATACCCCAAGTAAGGGCTTTAGGCAGGCATTTTTATCCTCTCTAGTTCAAAACCTTGTTCTGAGGGAAGGCACCTACAGCTGTTACAGAGCACAGATCAACGTTTCCAAAATTACTGCTTTGCATCCTTGTTTCTGCAGTTTACACAGAAAAGACATCAGTAACATCTATCAGCATCCCCTGCAGCAGAGACCAGATATTCGGATTACTTCTTCCAGTTCAGACTCCTAGGCTTGAGTGTTAGCCTTTTCTGCTGCTCATTTCTGGCCCCTTCCACACGCTGTGGATCTTTTGCTGCTTGGAAGGGCAGTCCCATAAGAAGATCAGGGAGATGCCCTGCTACAACCAAGAGTGTAAACTTTCTCTGGGGAATGAGGATGTGAGCATCAGCCCCTTCTCAAAAAGGCATTTTAAAAAGCTATACAGAAGGTGGCTCCTTCAAATACCTGTCGTAATTCGGATTCAAAATCTTTGCTCAAAACCAGACAGAAAATAGATTTGCATTATTCTCGTGATTCTCTCAGGTGCATTTTTCAGTTCCTGGTGTAAGAAGAAAAGATTCCCCCAGCTGTTTTTTGTGGAGGGTGAGGTATGCTGTGAGCACAGCTGAGGAGGAGAGGCAAGGATGCATCTAGCTCGGGTGCAGTATCAGCGCGTCGGCTCAGCCAAGTATTTGTGCATTGGCATATGAGCAAGATGCTGCAATGTGAGTGTCAACACATGGTCAAATATTTCTCAGTAGCCCATGTGTGATGTTTAAAGATCCATTTGTGGCTAACTTCTAGTAAGAGGATATGTTGCTTGGCTAGAACAAAGCGTGTTACCCTACAGACAGAAATGGAACATCTCCAAGTATTCCTGTTGTGCTGTACAAAGCAGCATCTCTCCTAGTCTATGCCATTTTCCCGTGGGGAGGAAAAGACTTTTCCTGATACAGGGGCTGCAGTAAACTGGGTGGACAATGGAATAGCAGAGGGAATTCACACTAAATTTTTGGCTAAGCTTTGGGCTGTGAAAATGGCTTAGCTGGGTTGAGGGTAGGTTTCATTCCCTGCAGTGGGTCTTGTGCCAGCCTTGTTACTGCACTGCCATGTGGAAAATACTGGAAATAAAAAGATAGATCCTTTGAAAAATGCTTTAGTGAACTTGATGAGACAGAATAAAAGAAAGGCCAAGTTATGATGGATAGAGATTGGGGGTGCTTGCTGACTGCCTGCAGGTCATTCCCAAATCAGTTAGAACAGCTGCAGAGGGAAAAAAAGCAGGTTAAAAATAAACAAAACAGATTTTCACCCATTGCAATCACTGCCTTTGCCAGGCTTAGCACTGGAGACTGGCTTCCCGGAGTGAAAGAAGAAAGACTTCAGATTGCACAAAGGAATATTAATAGAAGTAATGGATGAACTTAAGAAAGAAAAAGGACTAAGATGAATATAACTTCCTTTTGGTGAGAACAGATGGGTCATGGAATAGTCTGAGGGGTAACTAATGGGACATAGATGCTAAATTGAACAAAATAGACAATTAGCTGAAGAAAAATCTGGGGAACAGTAAATAATGCTAAGAGCAGCGCAGTTCTACAGAGTGATCTGAGATTCATTATAAATAGTACTTAGCAACTCACATTTTAATATATTCAACTACAAGGAAATGGGTCACATTTATAGGATAAGATTCTATTTTAGCAATCAGTAACGCTGAAGACGATGCAGGGTCACAGTAGTCAACCAATTGAGCACCCATTTCCAGCACCATTAAGTGTGGAAAGAACCCGTGGGAACTTTTGAAGTGCAAACAAGGAAAATTATAAAGCGGTAGTAGTGTGGCTCTCTTTGGCATTAATGAGAGCATTACTGTCGGTTCTGGTGTCTGTGCTAAAGGATGTTAGAAAAGGCTGACAAGAGTTGTATGAACCAGTCACGTTCAGGAAAAAACATGCTTTCAGCCAGAGGATAAAGAAGTTTGATTTCCTTAGTGTGTCCAGAGGAAGGCTAAGAGGTGACTTCCTCATAATGTACGAGTACTGCCCTTGAGAGGTTGTTTTCAAGTGAAGAAGGCACTTCATCCCAACAGACAACATACAATTTAGTAGCTTGAATTCACATGAAATTTTATATAAAAATAACTTCTTACAGTGTTTAATTTTCTAGGTATTTCATGCATTCCTCATCACTTAAGGTCTTCAAATAAGGACTGGATGCCTTTCTAAAGGACAGCTGCTCTATCTCAACCAGGAGTTATGGGCTTTATTCAGGTATTACCAAGCAATATTCTCCAGTCTGTGTTGTGTTGATGTCAGAGGTAGCAAGGATAGCAGTCATTTCTGGCCTTAAAACATCAGTCAGCATTGGGAAATCTCCGAGTGCATTGCAAACATAAAAGTGATAGCAATTTCTAGGAATTCTCATCCAGATGTCAGTTGTGCATATTAAGAATCCACCTCCACTGGGTTTTAATAATTTTTCAAGGGTTTAATTTTCATTATTTTGAATATCAGAGATGCGGAACAAGAATCCAGATTTATTTTACACTGAACAGTTCTCTGCTAAAAAGAAAGTGACCCGTGCTTTACCTTTCTGCACAGAATGACACAGGTTTTGTATCAAGTACATTTCTCACATTATTACATGAAATCCCTTGACTAGCCCTTGCAGGTTCAGGAACGAAGCAGTCTTAAAAACCCTTAGAAAAAAAGGAAACCTGGATCCTTATCCTTTGTATTTAGTTGGAAGGGAAAAGCATTCTCTTGTCAATCCATCAAGAACGATGATTTAAGCATTAGCTGTTAAACCAAGTAATGACATGAGCTGAGGTGATTATATACTTGCAGGTACCGAATGCTCATCGTTAAATGTTAGGACATACCTAAGGAGCTGTGTAATCTAAATAGCACCAAGTCCTTATGACCATCCACCTGCCCTATTTCTTTCACATTTGATTTTATTTTTTAATAAAGCTGATGCCGGAGGTGCTACTTAAGAAGCTCAGAGAGGCAGGAGCTGCGGGTTCCATCAGCTTTATAATAAATGGGTGTGTAAGAGGAAAGCAGCCATAGGGCAAGCATTTGGAGGTGAGGTATGGAGAACACCTGCTCCTCCCTCAGCACGCTCATGATTAAACATTTTCCTCAGTACGTGAACTCACATGTGTTATGTTAAACTGGGGTCAGAAGGCAGAATGTAATTACGGTTGTTATTAATAGTACAGAGGCCACAACGGATAGAAATCATATTGGGCATGACTATGTGTGAGTGTAGGCGGGAGTAAATCTCCTTGGGGAAGGAATTACCTTTTGGGTGGAGATGATAAATAATGTTTTACTGTAATTCTCCAATTCTGTAATAGTTATGTTTCTCTTCAGAAAAACATTAATCTCTCTGTTGTTCTTGGAACTTCTGTCAGTAAACCACGAAAATAAATAAAAGAAACTCAGTCCAAATCAACATTCTTCATTGTATTTTGATTTCTTGACAGGATCTGAATGTTTTTGTGTGAGGCAGCTCAATGCTGAGTGTTCCTCCATCTTCCTAACAAGTTTTGCACATTTCCTTGAGAAATACCTACAAAATTTTTCTCACCTCAGGCCTGGATCACCCGTGGCTACTTGTGCCTGAAGAGAGATCATGGAACACACACACAGGCTCCAACTCATGCTGCTGGCCTGTGCTTAAGCATCTTTAATAATCCTCAGTCATTTCATCATGCAACGTTAAAGCTTCAGTCCATTATTTTTAAAACCATTAACCGAGCAAGGCTTAAAGATGAAATTTCATGCATTTTTTACCACAACAGCTGCACAACTTGGAGGCAGTGCTGCTCACAAAGCCAAGAAGAAGAGCGGGAATTAATGTTCTGGTGGAGGGTCGTGGTTTAACCCCAGCTGACAGCTAAGCACCACCCGGCCTCTTGCTCACTTTCACATGAGCGTGAAAACTTGTGGGTTGAGATAAAGACGGTTTAATAAGTAAAGCAAAAGCTGCACATGCAAGCAAAGCAAGATAAGGAATTCATTCACTACTTCCCACCATCAGGCAGGTGTTCAGCCATCTTCCGGAAAACAGGGCTCCATCACCTGTAATGGTGACTTGGGAAGACAAACGCCATTGCTCTGAACGTCCCTCCTCCTTCTTCCAGCTTTTATTGGTGAGCGTGACATCATATGCTGTGGGATATCCCTTCGGTTAGTTGGGGTCCACTGTCCCAGCTGTGTCCCCGCCCAACTTCTTGTGCGCCCCGAGCCTAATTGCTACTGGAGCAGTGTGAGGAGCAGAAAAGACCTTGACACTGTGCAAGCACTGCTCAGCAGTAAATAAAGCATCCCTGTTATCAGCACTGTTTCCAGCACAAATCCAAACTATAGCCCCATAACAGCTACTGTGAAGAAAATTAACTCTATCCCAGCAAAAAACAATACATTCTCCATCCCTTATTCCATACCATTTACGTCATGCTCAGGTCCCACACTATCCAATAGATGCTTATTAACCACTAACTCCCTTCCCATTCTTTGTGATACTTTTCCCACACTTACGATACACAGCTATCATTCCCTTAGTCTATGGAGCAGCTCTGTAAAATGTCTATAAATGTCCACAAAATGTCCACTGAGTTCATTTAGTCCCTGACTTTGGGCTCCATCTGTCACAGTGGTCACTCAGGACAGGAGAGGTGGTGTGCTGCATGGAGTTGTCGGGCACCAAAGCCAGCTCAGGTCAGGTCACTGCTGCACTTGCACTGCTTCTTGTAAGGCTCATCCTCCACTGGTTTTGGTGGTTTCTGCTGTAGTACTTCCTATAAAATGCAACTCAAATCCTGGGTTAACACAATTTAAAGGTATATCCATTACAATCTCCACCCTTGGTCCCTTTGGACCTGGCCATAATTTTACCATTGCAATTAATTCCTCCCCTTGCACTTGCTCCAGCATGGACTTAGCCACAGACTGCAGTCCCTTAGGGGAGTACCTGCTCCCGTGTGGCCTTTTCTTGAGTCAGATTAGCAAAACTGAACAAATACATCAATTTCAAGAATACGTTTTTCTTCCACTTAACAAATAAAATAGCAAAATACAGTAATTGTATCTTCAGTGCTGATATGTTTGTACACTTTTGAACCTATGGGAAAAAATCCCGTATTACATTTCCTGTCTTGATTCAAGACAGGAAGTAGGTGTTTTTTTCACAGTCTTTCACCAGCTTCTAAAGATCCATTTCTAATTTACTCAGAATTTCTACAGACAAAACTTTCCATCAGCTATTGTGAGAATGGCACCACAGCAAGGAATTTCACAAAATATGTATCACTTGGAATTTTTTTTTATAGAGAATGGATATGATGTGCAAGCTCTTAATATTTATAAGAATACTAAACTCTCAAAGTAAATAAAATATAATAAAAAGTAATAAAAAAAGCTCTGCATAAATGCGGTAGGTAAGTGCAGCTGCTCCCAGCACAACAGTCGAGTGCGTCTAAGTGAAGCTAGCAATTCTGGTTCCTTACCAGAAACCTTCATCGAAATTCAGGGACAGATACTGAGTATATTTGGATTCTGCTGCCCTGGTTTATCCTGAGCAGCACTTTACACCACAGAATTACTCTACAGGACAATTACTGCAAGGGGTGAGATGCCACGTCCCTTTTATCCTGTAATCTGATTCTGACTGTAATCAGCAGCAATTATTATACAGAAAGGCAGGTATAAAATATGGTATGTATTAGACCCATCCTCAGAGGCTCAAGTCCTGAATCTTTCTATCCCTGACTTAAAAAGAAAGGACATTATAATTATTTTTGAGTGTTAAGCAGCCTTGTTACTGGAATCAGAAAAGGAAATTTTTTTCTGAATCTTACCTAAGTGTGACTTTAACAATTCCCTGTGGTGATGTGTTAATCAGTCTAATTGCACAATTTATAATTTAAAAAATCTTTGTTGATTTTGAAGCTTAGCCTTTTAAAATTAATTGAAATGTCACTTGCTCATGTATTATGATAGGTTGTGATGCCTACAATCAGTCCCAGTTATTGTTGATTGAAAGGCTTAAGTTGCTTAAAATTTTGTGACTTTACCTGTCTGCAATGAAAAATTTCCCTGCCAGATATCTGCCACAGTTCAATTTTCCAGAAAAAAAAAAAATCACTTAAAACAGGGAAGCTGTTTCTTCCAGTGACAACAGAGAAAAATACCCTATTTTTTTATATTGTTATTCATATGACTCTTTAAACTGAAAAGCCTGCATATTGCTTGGCTTTTGAGCAGGAACTGGAAAACTGAAAGGCAGTTGTCCTGGTGTCAAAGGTGTGCCTTTATCCCTCCTTTCATAATTATTCCAGGTATGACCAGGTTTTGAATTTCAAGTTTCAGCTCTTAATCAACTCATGCTCTGTAGAGCATAGTAACTGAATTCTTAACATTCCACCCAGAATTAAGAATTTAAGTACAGAAAGACGCAATACAAGGTCATAGTTGCAAAAATTCAAAATATACAGGAGTTATGCAGTGCCAGAATTGAGTTCACACATAAAGTTTACAGTCTCCTTGTGCTTACGTAATAGTCTTTAATTCTATAACGCTCTATTTTTAATTTTTGGCAACCTTTAAAACACGGAGAAAAAGTAAATCAAAATATAGTAAATATTGAGCTTGTCTTTTCATTCTTCTTGTTAAAGTCAGCAAAGCCCTTTTGGATGAGCCCCCTACAATCTTCTCTCACACTCCCACCATACAAACTTTTAACCTGCTTCTCAAATTTCAGAAAGAAGTAGGACAGTCTATCACATATAATTGTGATATCCTCATTAAAGAAACATGAGAATTCATAGACCCATCCTCTCTTATAGAAGTCCTGACTAATCTAGTGGCCTTCTATGACAGAGTGACTGTGTCAGCGGATAAGGGATGTCATCTACATAGACTTCTGTAAGGCCTTTGGTAAAGTCCCCCACAACATTCTTACCTCCAAATTGGAGAGATATGGGTTTGACAGATGGGTTATTAGATGGATAACAAACTGACTGGATAACCGCATCCAAAGAGTTACAGTCAATGGCTCAACGTACAAGCGAAAACCAGTTATGAGTGGTGTCTCTCAAGGGTCTATACTGGAACCAATACTATTTAATATCTTCATCAGCTACAAAGACAGTGGGATTGAGTGCACCGTCAGCAAGTCTGCAGATGACACCAAGCTGAGTGGTGCAGTCGATATGCTGGAGGGAAGGGATGCCATCCAGAGGGACCTTGACAGGCTGGAGGAGTGGGCCTGTGCGAACCTGATGAAGTTCAACAAGGCCAAGTGCAAGGTCCTGAACCTGGGTTGGGGCAATCCCCAATATCAATGCAGACTGGGAGATGAATTGATTGAGAGCAGCCCTCACTCCATCATGTAACTCTTTCCATGATCCACTTAAACCAGATCTTTTTAGATAGTTGTGTAACCAAAACGATGCTGTTCTTACGATGTGTCTGAACTCCAGATTAGGGTTTTAGAGTTAATTTCATTGAGAATTCAGTAGATACCACTAGTGGTCCATAGTATTAGACTGCTAGACTCTGCAATAAATACAGAAAAGATAACCTATCACATGCAATTAACATGTTCAAAAAAATCCACAGATCAACACACTTACTGCCAGAAAGCTAGCAATCCTCTAAATAAAACCAATATTTTCTGGCATTTAGTTGAGCTTTCAGATAATGCTGCATCTGTTTTCAGAAACAGTCACAACACCCAATTTACCAAGACAAAAAAAACTCTTAGCAGGGGGTTACTCCTCTTGTGAAATAAATTTTATTTAGTATGAGATGCTCATGTCATCATATGAGCTTATTGCTAGCAAAGAAAGAATTCCACAACTGTACACACCTGTGGATAATATAACAGCATATAATGCTGAAATCTACTCACAAAATAATTAGGAAATTTTAATTTACACTAGAAGAAGATTATACTTTCAAAATAATATTGCCACAAATTTCCCTTCTAAAACACCTAAATTTAAATAACCTTCTCTAAAATCTCTAAAATAATCTTTATCAGAACTTCTAGTAGAAATACCAGGTAGAACCAAGTCTTGCCTAAAATGCTGTCACCCTATATGGTTTAAAACTGAACAGGCATCCTTGTGACTGTTGGAGATAATTCTCAGTGAATAAAGGACATCAGTGTCCAGTTGCAAGTGGATGAATGTTTCAGAAAACATCCACTCCATCCCTGACCTCTCCGTCATGCTGTTCCAGAGACACTCACAGAAAGCAGGCGCAAGGGGAGTCTGGAAGCTCAAATTCTTAGCTGGCCAGTCTGCAAAAAGCCCTGGACTCAATAGGGACATTGTTCTTTACACCCACTACAACTGAAGAATACACTTTCATGATCTGTTCAAGCCAATTTGTAACTGTGCTGTGCTGAAAGGGTCAAGCCTATCTCCAGCTCCTGTCCAAGCCACATGTTCCTGCTCCTCCTTTGCAATCAGCCATTGGCATTGTATAGCTGTGGATCAGAGTCTTTTGCAGAACTAATTTTCAGTATTGCTATGAGGTGATTTGGAAATACGTACCTGTGTATTTCTGGGTACTTTTCTGTAGTGTAGGGATGAACTATGCACCTGTGGATCAGAAGAGAGGGCGGAACCAGCAGCCAGAGGAGTTTAGGTTGTTACAGACCTGCGTTGCTTCCAACAACGTCATTGCTTCTAAACTCTGGAATTTGCTGTTTCTTCATCAGAGATGGTGAAGGGAACACATGCCCCAAATCACGTCTGCTATTGCCAGCAATATCAAGTGGAAATACTCTCTTCCTGCAGAATGGCCAATATTGTACACAGCAGAACAGACGAAACCATGCTGATTGCTTCTGTGAAGGTATTACCTTATTTTCACCCTCCCATTCCTGTTCCAGATACCATATAAACATCTTGTTTGGCTATTTTTGTGCTGCTTTTGCATCTGCGTATGCACCTAAGTCCAGAAACACACCAAAGATCCCTGCCTGACCTGAATTTCTGTTATATCAGAACATCACAAGGTTCTTATAGTGTTTAAATGAAGCATGTAACCTCCAAGAAGAAAAACAATATCGGATTCAATTGTGAGTAACTTTTTCTGTCATTTGGTAAATAATTTAAATATCTCTTTCTTTTTCATTATTTGATCAAGTATAGTTACAGTTTCTGGGGCATTTTATTTTCAGATCTGTCTTACAGATTGCAAGGCTGAAATAATGACCACATTGGAGCCTAAGATAATTTTGTCTTTGACTTAATGGCACCTAGATTTAACCCTCACATTCTTTTAACATGTCTAGTGATGGCTAGTGCTAAGCAAACTGTAGATGCCTACCAAATATACAGATAATGGTAGCTCACAATAGTTACAATTAGGGATCCTGAATGCATAGCTCAGCCATGCTTATTTTTATAGCTGGTGAGCTATTCTGCCCAGATGAATAATCTCATTGAAGCCAGCAAGACTTGGAGGGGGTTAAATTTAGCATATCACACATGTGTCTCTAGAGCTGGAGCCACAGCTTGTATAACAGAACATTCCTAATGTTCCCCCAGACCAGCATGGAAAAGTGACTTGAACAAACCATTAGATGGCCACAGAAAAATGACTTAAGGATGTGACCCTCGCAGACCTGATTTCCTGTAGGCTGCAGATGAACAGCAGTGCAAGCACTTAGAATAAAAGCTGTCTGTTTCTCTGGCCTTTGGAAAAAAGTTTGGGACAATTTTCTTTTCTTTTGCTTGCGTTTTTTACTAGAAGAGGTAGTACCAAAGGATAATTCACAGAAAAATATCCGTAGGCTTAAACATTTAAAACACTATTTTGGTGATGTTTATAAAGTCTAGATACTGGAGTAGAATACAGATAGAGAAACAAGGCTTGCAGCTAGTTTCATTTAGTCCTATTAAGAATTTGAAGACTGTGCTATATAGAAAATACACTGGTGATAAGTCAGTGTCCTTGTAATATTCATAAAGGTGCTGGCTAGGTTCAGCTGCAGTCTGGTATTTGTACCCAGGAGCTATTCCCCCCCGCCCCCTTACTGTTATTTTTGCAACTCTAATGCATGAATCATGAAGAGAGCCTTTTTGCAGAAGCACATTATCATCCACCAACAGCAGCTCCTTACATTGGCCACAACATTCCCTCAAACCACCTATTGTTATGAGGGTGCTGCTGTTGGTTAAATGCTATTATACGAATAACATTAATCATATGTGCCTGCAGTTAGTGTTAATTACCATGCTTTCTGCTTCCCTTCTCCTTTCTCCTGTCTTTTGACCAGTAACTCTCAGCAGAGGAACTGAAGACCCACTGTTTCTGTGCCCTTCCTGAAGGCCAAAGGAGGAACAGAGCAATCCCCATGTGAGCTGTGGCACCAGTTAAAAGGAAAAAAAAAGTGCTTTCAAGTAAGAGAAATGAGAATCCCTGATAAAAAAAAATGTTGTGGGATTGGATTTACAGCAGGAGCAATATTTAAAGCAGTATCTTAATTCATTAAAGCACCAAAGCTCACACAATAGCAGCTGCTGACAGTGGCAACACACTGCCCAGTTGAGACTGACTGATGGGTTCAAAGGTTATTGCTGGGGATGTGGGGAAAGGGAACGCTGATAAGCGGCATCATCACACTGAGCCCCATTCTCTCCAGAAGCCAGGCTGAAAGTGGTCTTGTTGCTCACAGTTCCCGACGATGGTCAAGAGCTGGAGTCCTCGGGCTCACAGCATCGCAAATGACTCTTTTGAAGAAAAAAGAACAATCAGACAAAAAGGCAAGTAGTATCTACACACCTGTGCAGCACAAGGCGAATGTCTATGCACAATCAGCCTCCATTATCAACTGGGGTACACACATCCTTCACTTTCTTCTTGGGGGAATGATCTACTATATCCTTTTCCAAAATTAGATACTATAGCAACCTTTGGCCTTTTTTTTTTTTTATTGAGAGTGACCACAGCTGCTGTTCTTTGTGGCCAGGTGAGTGCTCTCCACCTGAGTTAATTATATTCTGAGTAGATCTACTGGATCTGGCGCTCTTGGGAAACCCAGGCAGACAGACACTGATGGTGTGATTCACTGTATGTGAGTCAAGATGTCTGCAATACAGAAAATGTATGAGCTAGTATCTCCTGTCTCCTTTTATAGTAATTTGTCTGATCAATAGTAGGTGTCTAGTTTTTTTTTTTTTGATCAAATGCTAAAGATGTGCATTTTTACTCTTAGATTGTGAAGTGAGATTCAGGTGCCACCCAGAGACACTGATATCCTCCTATACCAAGGATGTCCACAGCGGGCAAGAGGCATCCCCTGCCTTGTCTGTGAATCCCAGGCACGTCTGAGTGTCCCTCCACAGGCTAATGTACCCAGCACCCTGGGCTACTGATACGGTGCAGGATTTAAACGCTTATAACAGCAGTGAGTACCATCTATTTATTGCCTAGCATTGCAATATTAGTGATATTGTCCTCTCTCACACTCTTGATGCATCCTTTGTTTGTTTCTCGCACACTGAGCAGTTGTTTTCAGTATGTTGACCACCGTGACATCTGACCGAGGGGTCAGAGTGAAATCAGGGATCGGTTCCATGCAGAGTGTTGTTTCTTGAGGGAAGACAGCTTTGTGAGGATCGGGCTGAGGACAAAGCCCTCTCTCTCTGTGCTTTGTTTCTTGCTGAAGTCTGTGCCTCTGCATGCCCATCTCCCACGCTGAACGTTTGTTCTAAGTTCACTCTGCTTAGAGTGTTTATTAAAAAGTGGGGGTTGACAAGGGGGAGATTTATGGATAGAAACAGGTACCTTAATTTCCTTTCTGAAGACAGTTCAGAGCTAGAGTTCCACATCGTCCTTCCTGCCAGGTCTGTAAGGTTTTCTCTCCATCTTTCTGCTCAGCATTTCAGGGGAGGTGGCTGAGGAGCGAGAGACCCATCACAGCCTGAGGATGACATTTATTCCTGCATGTCCTTGTCGTGTGCAAATGGTGAGCTCAGGCTGCTTGCAGCTCTGATAACAGCTAGATGCCTCCTTGACCCTATTCTTAAAGATGAGGAATGATGCCAGTTTTCTGGAGGAACAATACCTGTCCCAAATGATCAAGGTGGATTTTAAAAGCTTGTCTTTTTTTGAATAAAAAGCATTTATTAGCTGTCTGGGTGCTAAGATATGGTTAGGCAACAGTAATGCCTACTAGAACCAAAATGATAAGACTTTGATTTTTCAAGCATAGAAGGGAATATTTATTGCCAAGATATAGCTGACTTGACATAAGTGTGGGTGAATTAAGGGAGCAGAAGAAACAGAGCTGCTTTTTTCAAAGGTGATCCATCCTCACACTCATTTTTCCCACTTCTTAATTAGTGTGAGGACCTGCTGTGGGAGGACTCCATCTCAATTTCCTTCACCTACTGTACTTAGCAGATCTATTCCATTCCTAGCTTACCTGCATCCATTTCCGCAAGTGTCAGTACAATCGGAAACAGGCACTTCTCCAACCAAAATGCTCTCTGAAATCATTGTGGTTGTGCCAAGAAAATGTTTGGCACAGAATCTTCACAATGCTTTTTTACAGACAAGAAGACATGCTGATAATTTCTTCAGATGATCTAATCTATTAATACCTGAGGTTGATATTTATATCTGGAAACAGAATACAGCCTATCTGTATATATGCAGTCCCTTCTCTAGATAAGGACAAAAGTCAGCCAGCTCCCACCTTCCCTCCAAACTTCCCTGATTCCAATAAGTCTGTTGAAAGTACTGGAAATCAAACAGGTAATTATTTATTTTACAATCTCCCTTCCCTTTACTTCCAATCCAACAAATTTTTAAGCTGATTTTTAACAGATAATAAAACTGTCAATAAGGTGCTGCTTTTCCAAATAGTGGGCTGGAAGAAGCAAAATTGTCCTATAAATAGACACATTATTCTGTTACAATTATATTCTTCTGCAGCTTCTATTAAAATTACATTTCTAATATTGCTCAATTTTATATAAGCACACAACATTTATTTAATAGGTTTTTTTATATTCAACAAAAATCATAGAATCATAGAACGGTTTGGGTTGCAAGGGAACTTAAAGATGACCTAATTCCATGTCCCCTGCCACGGGCAGGGACACCTTCCACTAGACCAGGCTGCTCCAAGCCCCATCCAGCCTGGCCTTGGGCACTGCCAGGGAGGGGGCAACCACATCATCTCTCTGGGCAACCTGTGCCAGTGCGTCACCACCCTCACAGAAAATAATTTTTTCCTAATATCTACTCTCAATCTACCCTCTTTCAGCTTAAAACCATTAGCCCTCATCCTATCACTACACTCCCTGATAAAGAGTCCCTCCCTATCTTTCCTGTAGGCCCCTTTAGGTACTGGAAGGCCGCTATAAGGTCTCCCTGGAGCCTTCTCTTCTCCAGGCTGAACAACCCCGACTCTCTCAGCCTGTCCTCATAGGAGAGGTGCTCCAGCTTCCTGATCTTCTTTGTGGCCTTCCTCTGGACCCGCTCCAGCAGGTCTGTGTCTTTCTTATGTTGGGGGCCCCAGAGCCGAACGCATTATTGCAGGTGGGGTCTCATGAGAGCAGAGTAGAGGGGCAGAATCACCTCCCTCGACCTGCTTGTCATGCTTCTTTTGATGCAGCCCAGGATACAGCAGACACACATGCTTGGGTCATGTTGAGCTTCTAGTCAACCAACACTCCC
>JAVKLA010000017.1:11763490-11782967 GCA_034782735.1 Sagittarius serpentarius | reverse complement strand
GCCCCCTCCCTGGCAGTGCCCAAGGCCAGGCTGGATGGGGCTTGGAGCAACCTGGTCTGGTGGAAGGTGTCCCTGCCCGTGGCAGGGGGGTTGGAACTGGATGATCTTTAAGGTCCCTTCCAACCCAAAACGTTCTGTGAATCTGTGATTCTATGAATCTGTTCTCACTTCCAGTATCTAAGGATGAGGCTTCTAAGGACCGCCTTCTTTTTATCATGTTTATACATTCTTTGCCAAGACAATGTCACTGTTTTATCACCCTGACTGCTTCTAGCCCCCAGCTTTAGTAATGAGGCTAGTAATCCATTGGAAATGGGAGGTAAGAGCCTTACAGAAGGTGCTTTTTCGGAGTGTTTTTTTTTGAGCACTTCTATGTGAAACCATTTCCTTCCCTTTTGTCTTTACAACAGTCCCCCACAGTGCAATAGATGCTAATTCTACCTCACAAGCTTGGTCACATAAAGTGGGATTTTCCTCACCTAATTTTTAGCTGCCTACAAGTTAATCATCTAACCTAGTCACACGGGGCTTCTCATCATGGACAGAAAGAAGTAGGTGTCAGCAGAGGATAACATTTGCCCTACCTTTGGAATTTACCTTAGACTTGGACAGCTCAGCTTTTAAGTACCTAACATGGTTGAGATCCATCCCACCTGTAGTATTAATGAATGTTCCATTTTCATAGCCCTTTACTTACTGTTTACACATATCATATCTTTAGACAGTTCAGCAATAATAAAGCAACAAAATGCAACTCAGATTCAAGACAAAGTCCTAGAGGCCTGCTGGAAACTTAATTATTACTTAATTATTAACT
Organism: Sagittarius serpentarius; assembly: GCA_034782735.1. Lineage (NCBI taxonomy): Eukaryota > Metazoa > Chordata > Aves > Accipitriformes > Sagittariidae > Sagittarius > Sagittarius serpentarius. The sequence goes on along the minus strand of JAVKLA010000017.1, from coordinate 11,782,150 downwards.
TAATTTTTTGCTGTTTTCCTACAAATTAACGTTGTTGCTTTGTAATGTGTGGAAATCTCAGTCCTGCTAGGTGCCGTGCACTTGCAGCGTATTCGTTCAGCCGCATTTTACAGTGAGCAGGGCACATGCCTTCATTGGTCACAAATGCCTTGTAAACCAGATGATTAATTTTAAGATGGTCCTTTGCGAATCAGCTCTGATTTGTAAAACCCTCAACTGTTCAGGTAACTCTTTTATTCAAGACGTTCGCTAGGTTCTTAGCCTAGTAGCTGTATGTCTTCTGACACCAGCTGGTGCTTTTCTAATTTCTCTTTCAGATAACAGGTCAGCAGGCTGCTGCCTCTTTCTTTTGTTGTAAATCTGGAAAAGTGGCAAATGCTGGCCATTGCATTTGGCTCTCGGGGATGTGATGCATTTTGAGAAGCTGAGACGACAGCAGCCAAGAGTAACCCCCCCAAAATAGGGTGTGTAACACTCGTGCAACTTGAATCCATTGCAGAAGATTTGTGTCTTCGCCATGAGTCTGAAACCTTGCCTAAAAAATAGGATTGGTTGGGTTTATCTTCTTTTTTTTTTCTGTTTCACTTACCTAAAAAAGATGAGCATGCATGTGGATGTATTAGAATAATCCAGTAAGAAGCAAGACCAAACAAAACTGTCACAGTACTGCTATTAAAGTACAAGGAGGTGCAAGCTGGAATTTCAGCTCTATATTCAAATTCCCCCAGAACCCAAATATGTTTCAAAGTGCTTAATTAGGTATCATCCATTGAAAAGAAGCTGTTACTAAGCGCTGGAGTTGTGGTTGAATACACAAGCTGTGGAGGCGACTGGGTGAATGTGTCAGGAGGTGGGATTTCCAGTATTGCTGTCAAGCCTTCAGCATTTCTTTGTTTTAACTCAGAGACCTTTCTTCGACTTTCTCTGTACTTCAAAGTAATTAAATGTCCAAAGTGACAGCTCCTGGGACACTTCGGTCTTTAATCCTCTGCTGGCCTATGTATTCTAGTCTATGCATGTAAGGTGAGAATGTGCAGGTATAGGTAGCCCAAAGCAGCTACTGCAAATACTAGGGTAAAAATTTTAGTCACATGGTGGATGGTTTAATTGTTTCTTTGCAAACTATTCAGGAAGTTATGTTGGTAATCTGGGAATGCAACAAACTTTTTGAATAATTATCTGCTGGAGCTGCAGGTCCTCATACCTGTCAGCAAATTGTGGAGAGATCGTGGGACCGTTCACGAGGAAAAAAGCTGATTTCTGCTGCAAACTACCTGAGCGTGTGTTTCCTTAAAGCAGCAGAAGCTATGTAAGTGGTGCTGCTCCAAGGGAGATTGCTGTTAACTCCCTGTGACCGCTCGTACTTTGGCAGAAACTCACATCAGTGAGTTGAGGAAGTGAGAGGGAACAATGGAAAAATAAGCAAACACTCCAGGAGTCGGGGGACTGAAATATAGAAATATAACTTTTCTGGTAAAGTAAGTGCAAATGGCTGAAGATTTATTGATTGCAACCCACATTGCAGTGGTCCCTGAGCTAGCACTTTAATAAAACCAGGGAAAATGACAACCAAAAGGAGCCCCAGAAATCATAAATTTCAGTGTATGTGCTGAATGGTGTGGAGAAAAGAATCAGCAAAAAACAATCAACCCTGTCTCAATTTGGAAGCACAGAAAGTGCCATTTGGGGAGGACAGAGGGGCAGAAAACCTTGGCTTATTTGGTCTCGCCTATTTCAGATGGCAGTCTGCACCAGATGCTTCGGAAAAACGTGTAGGAAATTCCACAGCAAGCACATGGGGGATAATCTGTCCCCATCTCCTTGCCAGGAAGATCTCATGCTAATCCTTAAAATTTGAGAATATTTTTACAACTTGAAACATCATGTTTTATATTGCTCCCAAAGTTCCATTTAAATGCTAACCAGTATAACTGGATAGTCAAATTCTTGTTTGAAACCTGCTAAACCTAATTTTTCTTAGAATTTTTTGCAACGCATTAAATGTCCACTTAATTTTAAGGAATATTCCAGATTTATTACTCTTACTTTTGCAATGACCTGAGCTAATCAAGTTTCGTCCAAGCAGCCATTTCTCAGTGTTCAAAATACTACGTTCAAGAATTATAAAAAGGAAACACTCCCCTCATTTCTCAGGTTGCAGCCTACACATCTTATTCTTGTCTTCCCGCCGTTGTCAAAAAGAGAGCATCCATTTCGGAGATGTGGCTAGGTCTGTGCCTGGGGTAGACTTTCTGCGTAGGATCCAGTTTGCCTAACTTGCTCCTGGTTTTTGAAGATGTAGGCTACATCTATGCTAGTAAGTTAAAAAGTCTGGGACAGGAGCTAAGCACTGGGACTTAATTATTTACAGAGTTTAATTGCTGGAACAATCCTAGAAACGTTATCCTCCAATAAGTAGCACTTTCCCAAACAGCTTCCAGGAAGAGTTTGCACAGCCTAGGTGAGAGAAACCTTTGCCATCAGTGTGTTAAAGGAACCTATCCTGTTTTGGAGGGTAAAAGAGCTGACTGCAGCACGCACACAGGCTATGCTCTGCCAGTTAGTCTCAGTGACAGAGAACTGTCCGAAACACATCTAATAAACGGGTACGTATGCAGCCTTGAGAACCCACCCTCCGCGGGTAAGTACATCCTAGATAGTCAATGGAGGTAAGTGCTTTTGAACTCCCCCCCAGAGGGGCTGTCATGTCTAAATTGTGCCAACAGATTTTTCTCTTGGGCATATCTACTGATCAGACACAGAGTTTCATCTGCTTTAGCCCTGACACTTTGTTAGCCCCTGAAATTGCCGTGCAAGTCCAGCCAGGCAGCGCAGATCCCATGCTTTATTGATTAATTCCAAGAAACTGGGTATCAGGAACTCTACTGTTACATTTTATTTTCATTTGCAGTCACTGTGTATTGAATGGCATAGGGAAAAAGTAAAAATTTGCAGTATGAATTTGCAGACTTTTATCTAAACAAAAATGGAAGTATGCTTTTTTGATTAATTTCCTGTTTTAGAAAGAACCAACAGCAGTGGGTTTGCATTGTGGTAGTACCTACAGATCTCAGTCAGAATTCAAGTACTCCTTTCAAATTCAGATTCCTCTGAGCAAACATGTATAGTAAGAGAGCTCCTGTCCCATAGAATTTATCCTGGAAATGAAGAGGGACGAATAAAACAAAGGCCTGGAAAGTACGGTGATGTGCTTGAGATTAAGAAACTGACTAAAATGTGCTTAAGATTAAGAGATTTAGAGCAACAGAAGATATTACTTAATCAGATTGTCAGAACTAACTGCCGGGTAAAATATATCTGCTGATAAATGTGTAACTGCTAGTAAAATACAACCTTCACTTCAGAAAAGGAAAAGCCAAAGAAGCTCTGGAGGAGCATCGACTGAGGTATGCTCTTCATGACGCTGCTCAGGCACTGACAGTTGCATATCAAATGCTGTACACCCGCGTCACCAATGAGCAACAACTGTTTAATTAGTATCTAGGAGGATGCATATTGATGTTAAGTCTACTCCCTTTGTAGCTGGAAACAAAAGCTACAGTATACTTAATGATTTCCTTGTCACTCCTGCAAAACACCGCTACCATGTGTACCATGCTTGTGCCAATGCGTGAAATCCCACCCAGCTACCGAGTCCACTTTCTGCATCACCTCTTTTTAGTTTGTTTGTTTTGCTTATTTCCATTCTATCTAAAGATCTATTAGGAGTTTGAAGACTGTGTTTCTCTTACTCTGAGACTTTGCTGACTGTTTTAACCCGAGGTTTTATTTTGGTTGTATTTTGTACTCAGGGGTTTTCATGTATGGGTAGCTACATGGCAAAGTTTGTTACTAATCAATCAACATTTTTAAAAAAACCACACAGTGGCATATCCGAAATTGAAAAGTAACAGATTCTGGAGTATATTTTTTTGCTCTTTGTAGAATCGATATTTTACACTTCTATAGCATCTTATCTTTGGACAGAATCTGAGGATTCTGCAACGGTACTGAAATTAAGAATCAGTCGATCAAGCAATGTTAATAATTACTTAAAATGCTTAAGACAGAGAAAGCAAAGAGATCTCGGGCTTAGACTTATACAAGAGGAAAATTTGCTTTGACTAGCAGTTAATGCAGAGAGCAACCTTATCTGAAAAAGCTAAGAAGTTGTCTGTTTCTGAAAAAATTTGCATTCTGTTTTTTTAGACCCTTTCACGCATGGATTTCGTGGCTACAATGAGGAATAAAATTAGCTTCTCAATATTTCCACTGTACATACAATTGATGCTGATCGTAAATCCACTGACTATGAAGTCCGAAAGGACCACATGGATCACTGTTTGACTTCATGAATAAAAGATGCTGAAGAATGGACAACAGCTCTTTTTGAAAAACTGTTGATCTTGAATTCGAAATTGGCAGCAAATATCAAATATCTCTTTTTCCATACAAGTATTTCTTAGAGGTGAAGAACCTTTTTTTATTAAGACTAAATTCATTAACTCTTTCATTCTCAAAGTTCTTCTCCAAATCTTCTCCAATTTTTCAAGGCATTATTCCAGTTTAACCAGTGCTTCCATAGGTTATTTCAGTTTTAGTGCTTCCATAGAGAAGTCATCTTCTTCTCCAAGTTCCTTTCTCTACACCTTCAAAAGTTTTTTGATGTGCAGGATCACAAGGGGAGCTGATGTGAGGAGTCACAGTTTCTTTGTACAGTGGTGGTTTATATATTTTGCCAGGCACTGAAACAGCTTTTAAGACTTTAATTGAAGAGGTGAGCAGAGACAAGGCTCTATCTCTATCTCTTGCTCCCTGGGCAGTGCATTCTCATTACACAATCAACAACCAACAAATGGAAATACTTGAAGGAGCAGGATTTGGAGATTCAGGTCTCCTTTCAGCTCGGCAATCTTGTTAATAAACTGTGGAGCTGGGCTGGCTTTTATTTGTCCTTTTTTTCTGCACCCGTGAATTTCCATTCCTGGTCCAGCAGCTCAGCTTCTGGATGAGAGATGATGGGTGCTCAGATCTAGATTTACACACACTTTATGGTTAGGAAAATATCCTGTAAGAAGGGATGTGATCCCCTTTAACTATAAATACCCTCTTAACTGTTACCAAAAGTTGGCCGCATATAACAAAAGTAGGTCACAATTAGAGTCACAAATTACGTGAATTGCCTGAAAAACATCAGTGTATCTTGCATTGATTCCAGCTTATTATTTGAAAAATATGAAACACCTGTAAGAAAAGTAGATTATGATAATTACCCAAGAAGAACAGCAAGTCATGGCAAGTTTCTGCAAAAGCTACAATGCTCGTCAGCTTCAAGAATGCTTCCCATAAGAATAAATTCAAATTCAGACTATGGAGACGGCGGTATCAACATCTGCGTATCTTTAACTGTGTGAATGTTCTGAAGCTTTTAATGAGATCTGATCGCTGAATATCAGAACTGGGAGGGAAAGAAAGACAGTGAGAAAGAAAGTAAAACTGAGAAAAGACTTGGAGCAGCGAACTTCTGTCCTGCAAGTTTCCCTGCAATATCTCAGATGACTTAAACTATACACTGATTGACTGTAAATAAAATCAAATTCTGCTTCTCTAAGAAAACCCCAGCATCAATAACTTGAAATGAAGATGACTTCTAATTAATTCATTGTAAAAACAATGGAATAATTATAGCAAATTGTGAATATTTACTCATTCAGGAGGCTTTTTTCCACGGGAAGAACAGTATTCCCGAAGTTAACTGCAAAGGTATATATGTCAGACAAAAGTGATTGCAAAACAAATGCAGAGAAAGGCTGTGCCTGCAAGCAGAGGCAAGTAAGAGCTCAGGCTGGCTGTGCTCTGCAGGACACCAGCAGTGTCCTACACGGAGAGAAAGAGTTTAGGGGTCTGGTAGGTGGGCTGCGAAATTCATCTGCAGTGGTTTATATCTCCATCTGACTGTTGCACTGGCTTGCCACGAGTTACCATCCCTGTCACAATGGTAGCATAAGAGGATATGAGCTCACGTTTAGCAAGTCCCATTTATATCCTATGTCTTTGTCCAGCCTGACTTGCCCAGGCAATGTAAGTTGAGATATTAGCTTGGGAATCATTGTGGCTAGTGCTGCTATCCCTCAAAAACCTGAGATAACCTCTCACACGCAGGTGGGATAGGCAGAAACATCTAAAACAAGTCCTCAGATCTCATTTTCCAGCTTGCTTCAAGGCAATTCTTCCTCTAAGCAATCTCCAGCTCTGGCGAGCATCAGGCAAACAGTTTCAGGCCAGTTCCTGAATTGATATGACAGCCTTGCTTGTACCGTAATCGTCCTAGCTCCTTAGTACTCATTTATACATTGCAGGAGAATGTTGCTTCCCCACTGATAATAGACAGCCATCATTCACAAAGACATATATTACAGAAACAGGCAAAAGTTTTGAAAATGAATGAATGCAATAGAGGTCAATTCTCAAGCGTTCTGAACTCGTCTTAAAAGACGGTGACATTGATTTTTGCTATGTATATCCCATTAGGAGTAATTGGATCAGGAAGACATTTATGCATCTAGTATACTTGTATGACTTTCGGTGATAAAACTGGGAGCTGGGTTCAGATCAGAGTGTTATTGGAAGTGCCTCTCCACCAGTTCAACTTCTAAGAACAGCAGAATGAATGTGGCTTAATGCTTTGCAGTAAATCTCGTGACATCTTTTTATTGACTCTAAAATTCTAATGATAACCAGGAAATGCAGACTGAGAAAAACTGCTGTGATGTAACAAAACCTCCTTCTATAAATATTATGGAACACATATGCACTAGTATTTCTAAGTTTTTTATATTATAACAAAGATGCAGAAATTTTTATATTCTCTAAGTAGATTTTAATGGACCTTTGAAATTTATGAGAGTGTTTTAGTCATCCAGTCAAATTACAATTAATATCTTCTGCCTAAGGAACCAAATCCTGGTGGTGGATCATATTGCAGCAAGAGTGTGGTAGGTCTTTCAGCTATGTAAACCATCTGTGCCCTGAGTTCAGCAATACAAGAGACTATTGACCAGGTGCACAAAGAAGCGAGACATATTGCTTGACCATGGTAGCCTTGGTTTCCAATTTCCAGAATGGTGGTGTGTCAAAAATGCCAGCAACAAAAGGTGCAAAGCAGGCGGCTTTCAGGGGGAAGTGAGACCTGGTGAAAGGAGTTCTCTGTCTTTTTCCAGACAGTCCTGTGCTGATCATGATATTATCTTTTCCTTCAGCTGAAGCTATTCCCTGAGAGTCAAGCCCCTGCCACAGCTCTCATGCACCTGGGCTTTGCCCTGGAGCAGGATAAATTGTTTTTAAATGTAATAAATTCAGAAAAAAAGTAGTTTCAGAGTAATTAGCAGCTGTCCATCAACAGCTAACTACCTGACCTTCATAATTTTCTCTCTGTTTTTGTAAACATTTTTAAGAAAAAAACAACAAAAGAAAGTTTTGAAAATATTGGAATGTTTTGTATAAATGCTTTCAAGAGAAGGAGCTCTTCTTTGGGTGAGTTATTTTGTTTCAGCTTCTCACAAATACTGAAAAGTGTTTGCATTTTGAAACTGAAGAGCTTTAAAAATAGAATAAAGAACTTTAATTCACAAATGAAACAGTTATTCAATCTGAAGCAAAAATGGGATTTTTTTTCATCTGTCACTAAATATGTCATTAATAACTATAAAACTATTGCTGCTACTATTAATACTACTCTATTACTAAATAACCAAAATTCTTTTTTAGTTTCTTTGTCCTGAATCTGGAGGGTCCTGGGTAAAAATATTCTCTTTTAATCAGGTCCTACACAGGAAGACCTCATAAGAATACTGCTTCAGCTTGTTCCCAAGCATGAGCAAGAATGTGTATTTTGGCTGTCTCTGCTCCTCTTCCAAGTAAAGTAGATAATAGGATGTGTTGGCCCAAAACTTATGTTTCCATACATGGCTTGTTAATATCTGCTTCAACTATTCCATCTAGTGGAATTTTACCTCTATTGTCTTCTCCAAACTGAAAGGTCGTTAACCCAGTGAGGATTACTCGTTATTCATGTGCTAGTGCTTCAAGGTGGGATTTCTGTTGTGTAATCCCATACAACCTCCTCAATCTGCAAGAGCTGTCCCACAGCTCCTAGGCTAAACCCTTCCAAATTTTTCTCTCTGTAAGGCAAAAATGAGAAAAATGACGGATTTATGTATCTGTTGTTTTGATACTCCCTGTTCATTTGTCAGACTTTATGACTTTTATTTTCACATGTGATACCTCATCCAGGTAACAGCTGAATGGCAGTAGAGGTGATTACAGCCAGGAATTGCCTTCCTACTGGTGACTCTTATCTTTCTGCAGAACTTAAATGTGCCATTTGAGGCCGACAGCCTTCCAAATCTTTCTTACCCTTGTGTCCAAACTCCACCAAATTAGTAGGTATCCACTTCCAAACATAACATCAAAGAAAATGTAAAAGTAGAGAGTGGAGTCATATCTAGTGCCATTTTAATATTTCTGGGTCAGCAGCTCATCTTTGATACAGAGCAGAATCCCCTTAGACCGGTCCTCTCATCGTCTCAGTCTCCTCCCTTATGCTGTTAGTATCTCACCTCTTCTGTTGTCAGTCTTTCTTCCTCTCATTTCAATGCTTTTGTTCACATTGCACCCATGTTTTGGACCCTTTTCCCATCTTGCTTCAATTGTCCACTCTCTTTTCTCCTGTCTTAGGAGAGTCAGCTGTGTTCTTAATTCAATGAACACACACAGCCTCTGTCAATGAGAAAACCCTGGGCTTGTGGTCTGCTCCTCAGGGCAGAGCCTACAGCCTCTCCAAGTCATCAGCTTTACAACCATCTGAGGGGATTAATAATAATAAATGCCCAATATCAAGTAATTTCTATTAAGAAGGAGGCTTTTTTTTTTCTTTTCTGGAAAGGTGTTAACATATTATTGCTGTTAGAATGCAGAAGACAACTTGTTTATTGCTAATTAACCACCTACAGAGCAGATGCTTAACCTGAACTACACCTTTCAAGGGAATATCCAGAGGCTGAATTTACTGGGCTTCTTTATAAGTATTAAGTACCTACGTTTACTACTAAGTAGTAGCAAATTATTACAGAAATGCCCTAGGTGAGGGAAAATAGTTTGGGGAAACAGAATGTTAATTAGAGTCAGGAAGTTCAGGGCCAGATGTTTCATGGCAGGGAATCGTGCTGTGTACATGGTAAGGTATGGGAGCTATGCTCTGTGAATCTGTTTGTGTAAATGTTTGCCATTTCTTGGGGTTTTGTCATTGAATGAAGACACTGAACCTATAACCTATGTAGTATTATCTTACTGGAAGAGCGGCTGGTATTGATATTCAGGAAAATGACTGCTAATGCCAAGGCCCAACCTTCACTTTTTCTCCAGCTACAGAATATTAGTGATCCTCACACTTAGGAAGATTTCTCATAACCAAAGAATTTATGGTTCAATGTTGTCCTACAGCACTGTTGTACTTCACTCTTGTACCCGAGCGAAATCTTTCTTACACCTGCTCTCTTTGTCCTTAAGGGTCATAATTTAGATAGCAGAATGCAAAATAACCCTGCAAACAGCACTACTCTTCAGTGCTTTTTTTGCAAAAGAGAAGAATTCTTTTCCAACAACAAGGCTTGGTGTCTTGAGTTATATTTGCATGTGTAATTTTTTGCTTCATTGCCCCTAACATGCACTTACAAGGTACTGTTTTTGAGGACAGCTATAACTGATTGGAACACAAACCACTGGGTTTATCACCTCTTGGACTAGGATTTGTGTCTTATCCTTAGACAAATGCATATGGAAAGCTTTGTTCACTGCATTGCATGTTGCAGCTTACTCCCCAAATGTACAATACATAATTCAAAAGAATCTGGTGTAGTTGTCAGCTTTTCCTCAGAAAGAAACCAGCTGTTTAGAAGGCTGAAGCAATAAAGTATTTTTGGAAGAGCTTCCCGTCATGGATTTCTACAGCTCCTCTCAGCTCATATTACTAAGACAGATACAACAACAAATTTACAGAAAAGGGATGAAATCTGGACTTAAAGCCAAATGAGGGTTTCTGCCTCCACTGACTTTCCCCACTCCTTGACTTATGGTTATACATGTGAAATGGGGGAGAAAGAGGGCAGCTTAGTGCTTCTCATGCTAATTTACACTTTTTGTGTCTACAGCAGTTCATGTTTTCTCAAGGACCTCTGCGAGATGCTGAGTGAGTCACTGAGACACAGACCTATAAAAGGCATTTCATACATCCATAACATGTACACCTAGAAGGCATTTAGGGTGTACCTTCACTATCATACCAGGGAGGAATCCCTGTTCCCCAGGGCAATCAGAGTCTCTCATATCTGTACTGTTCAGTGACATTACCTTCTGGAAAGGACTAGCTTTGTTCCTGTGCTGTATTAATGACACAAATCTTTGTTTGATGGCTATAGCACAGCCCTTTTGAGTCTCTTCGCATATAAGCCTTCCCAGCTCACTTCATTTTCTACACTGGTGTCTTACCACAATGTGTGGTGGTGGAGTGTCCCATGTATGTGTTCCATGCTGGCATGTCCTCTATTAGGGCACTTCATGCCACACATGCTGAAAGGCTTTCTTTAGTGCTCTTCAGTGCTAACGCATGATTTTAGTACTGAGCTAGCAAAGCATAGCCAGAAGCACATTGCTCGAACTCTCATAGCCATCAAATCAGCTGGTAAACACAACGTAGACAAATATGACATATAAGATATAAACAAGCCCTTCTGAAATCTTCCTCATAGAGACAAAGTCTAAAATATTGATAGACTTTTTACCCTCCAACTCCTCCTCCATAAAAAATACAGAAATATGAATTACGTTTCTCCTGAGTACTCCTCTCATGTCTCCCTATTATAAAATACCACACAGATAAAGTAAAAATTAGTTCTCCCAATCCTCACAGCTATTAAAAAATAAATGCATGAATTCACATTTCTCTTCCCTCACACACCTATGCAATAAACCATGATATCTCTTTAAAGAATCCATTACTCTTGTGAGCCCAGTCTTTCTCATCTATAATATCTGTGGGGTTACAACAGGGCCAGGCATGCAAAATGGAAAGCCTCCATAAGGCCAAACAGTTAAATTCCCTATGCAGGCAGCAACTGCCTTTCAGCAATTCCTCCCCTCCCATATCCTTGTTACCTGGATATAAGACACTGAGACAGTCTGTCCACGCTGTGCCTCTGAGAGAGAAAAATATGCAAGGACCCCAACCTCCGATGGGCACATCCTTTAGAATGACCAACCTATTGTCAAACATATATATATTTAAAAATAGGTGTATGATGATCTTGGAGGTCTTTTCCGACCTTAATGATTCTATGATTCTATGTGGAATGATTTAAACGAGAGACCAGTCTGATGTAGAAATAGGTATGTGATCAGCCTGACCATGGTTTAAAGAAAGGCCTTCTCCTGCTCACCAGTGTGCTGAAGAGGTGTCTTGCTGACACAAAAGAAGGAAAGAAAAAGAGGTACGTATGTCTCTACCTGCTCTGGTCAAGGCTACATTACTGGTAAACTGATCTATGGGGTAAAGAAACAGCATCTTCTTTGGGGGTAGGAGTGGCTGAAGAGAACTCTTTTGGGGAGGTACTCCAGTGGGGACGGGGGAAAGAAGGACCCATGATAAGTAAGGCTGTTGACTCCTTCTGTAGCTTCCTACTCAAGGTGCAGAAAAAGCTAATAGGAAAGGAAAACCATGGACTACCAACACCAACTGCCAGTCCATTCCCTTCTGCTTCTGATTCTTTTAAAATGGGGTAGTGACATGCATCCTCTCTGCACATCTTGCATTCTGGCACCGGAGATAGATATGTATCGGTGAGCTTTTGTGATCTTGGGTATCTTGTGGAGTACATCCTCCAGGACAATTTGCCTGGATGATGGTGGCCGTGCCGCTGGGGGCTTGGTAGCAACTAGCAGTGGTAGAAAATGGCAGCCAGGGTCAGGATCTCACCCTCAGATGTATCTGTGAAATTACTAAAAGCAAGTACATCAGCACCTGGAGGCAGATGAGATGTTGCACTGTTGTCCATACCCTGCCTCCCAGCAGAGTTTTTTCCCTTGGATCAACAGCAAAACTTTGTAACTTTATGCGTGGGTACCTGAATTAGGTATTTATTTGGCAATCCCATGTGAATCCTCCCAGGCAACACGGGCAGGGAAGACCCTGATGCAGCCTGGGCCCTAAATGAGCTGTTTGGCAGCATTATGGTTTGTATGTGCATGGGGGCAGAACTTCATGAACCTGGTGAGTCGGAAGTCAGAAAACTAAGAAACCTACAGACTTCACATTAGACAACAAAGTCAGAGGCCAGTAATGTCACAAATCCACCTTACGACTGTCTGAAGCACCTATACGGGAAGGTAGAGAGGACCGAGGGTGTAGCTGCATGAACTACTCTCTTTCCTGCTCCAGGTAAGCCTCCAGCAAATCCAGCCTGAAAACCACTGTTGTGGCATGGGGATGAACGAAACAAAGACCTTTCACCTAGAAATAATGGAAACTCTTGGGTGAGGCAATGCTGGGCATAATATATGGTTTGTTTGTATTTTGCTTTTCTCAGATAAAAAAAGACAAGTACAGTTGAAAACTAAATGTATAGTACTTACCAAGCTGTAGCATCACTGCAATGGCTAAGTAGTTAATGTTTTTGCAATGCTTTGACTGAAGATGTAAAATATCAAGCATTATTGTTGTTAAGACACATGAGATTCCCATTGTTCTAATCTTTACCCACACCCACTTACAGTGATTAGTTTTTATCGGTCTTCAATAAAAGATAACCCATTCCGAGATATTGCTGCCAGTTTTAATATATCAGTAGTCAGACAGGCTCATCAATTACCTCAAAATCAAACAGCTTAACAGAAAAAAATAGAAGTAGCAAGATTTGATTCGAATCCATCCAATCAGGCCCTACCTGGAAAAGACATACAGCTTTAATATCTGCTGGGACTTCATCTCATCAACCAGGCTAGGTTGCTCCTGGAGGGATATATAAGGACAAATTTTGCTTTTCATTGCTCTGCACAGTTCCATTGACTTTAATGGGAGTGGAAAGATTACTTAAGAAGAGAATGTGGTTTGCAACTTTACCTTGCTTCCATTAGCAGGCCATACGACTTTAATAAACTATAAGGTGAAAGTTCGTTAAGAATGACACAGCACCTGGGCATTCTCAAACTTTGTCTCTGCCTGGCTGATTCATTAGCCATTCTCTTCGCACAAATAATACAAATGATGATGGGAAGACTGTGGCACAGACTGTGCTCTCATGACCTGCCATGTCTACCACTAACCTGTTCATGTTAGAATTATCACTTTATGTTAAACCAACAATTTAATGGTGGGGTTTATCACATCTCTTTTACATCCATCAACATGGTACTGCTGATTTCCGCTCATAAATTCAATTTTTGAGATCATTGCTGAATTTCTTCTAGTTCAGATTCACGATTTGCAAGTTTATACAAATTTTTGTTCTCCTTTGTACTGTGTATGAGGCATGAAACACCCTCCACAGAGCTGGAGAATAGCTTGTACATCTTACTATCCACTTACTAACATGTCTTTTTCATTAAGGCCAGATTAAGCATGGATTCTGTGAAATAAAATTCAGTATCAGAGCATAGCTCATATATAAAGCTGTTCTAAATCAAATCTACAGCAAGGATGTAATGTTAATACAGATGCACTGAGGAATTATGAATCCTGAAAATGCAGTGCAAAGTTTCTCTCTCTTTTTCTTAGTTTTCCCCTCCTCTCTGCTCCCTGCTCTGCTTTAAAGAAAAGTGCCCCAGAAGACTTTTCAGCATTCGGTTTGTAGAAACTCATAAAAACGATGTGATTGAAATTCTCCAGACACAGCTTGGCTTCAAGATGTAAATAATGTTCTGATACTGATTTCCAGAAGCTCACTAAAAGCATTAAAATTGCAACTTAACTATTCTCCAGGAGAAAAAAAAAAAAAGAAAAAAAAGGTAGAAATATAATTCAAGAAGGGATGAACATTATTACTGCCAGCAAGTTCGATCTTGTAAAGCTTCTACCCTGAAAGACAAGCTTAAGCTTGCCTGAGCATTTCCCCAACCATGATTTATGTTTGAATTTACTATGTGTTGGCAAGATTTTGCAGTCCATTCAGCCCAAGCTGAGGCTCAACTACCAATGAAAGCAAAATAAATACTGCAGGGTATTATTTACTGGAGGTCAAAGTAGTGTGAAAGAATAAGAAGAAATTTGTTATCTAATTATTTGTTATATAATTATTATTTTTGCTTACACTTGCTGACCATTTAGATAACAAAATTATCCGTTTGTACAGCTGGCATGCACGAAAGGAGGCTACACAGCTTCAAATATCTGACAGTTCTGAGGATTAAGAGAATAATTTGGTTTATTATGACTGTCTGGGTTGCTTGACGTACCTGAGATGTGAAGAAGTATGTGTCAGGTATTTTATTTTCCGTAGAAATTGCTCTATGTGAGCCAACAGGGCAGCAAGCATCATTCAGTAAGAACATTCACCACCATTCTCTGGAGCAGAGGGAAAAGGAGAATAGTGAGGAGAGAAAAATGAAAAAAAGAAAACAAACCCAAACACAACCCTGTTTTTAAAAACCCTGCGTATTTCCTCCGTAATAGATCTCCAGGTACTGACCAGATTTTTTCTGAACGTTTTCAGAGTCAGTGTGGTTACTTACAGAGTTGCCCACATCTGTCACCCAGGAGCTGAGATTTTCTTGCTTTGTATGTGTGAGCTTATACTGGTGTAACTTACTCATTTCGCTAACCAGGAAGAAGTTAGGATCAGACAGGTGCCTTTTTTCTTGCAGTGGCCGTGGCCTCTCTATGGTGGTAGTACCTGTAGTTCTGTGTCAAGAGGTACACATTTTGTGTGCAGCCATGCCCTCAGTCAGGAGCAACTTTTAAACTCAGAGAAAAAAAGGTAAATGACTAAAATGACTGTTTACTAAAGGAGGTACAGTTACTGCCAAATTATATTAGAACCATTTAGGAAGCTGAATCTTTTCTGAGAACATCTCTGAGCAGCATTGCTCATCAGAAAGACCATGGTCGCTCCCACAGGTTTGTTCTGTGCTGGAAAACCTCCTCTGTCTGTAGAGGAATCTCCCTTTATAGAAAGAGGTGCTGGGAAAGCTCTCTATGCAAATAAATAAATACATTTACCTATTTCTCTGAATACCTAAGGGCTTTGTCCATTAGGATCTTGCCTGTTTTCTCTGGTCTTTCCTGCAGCCCAACTATCTCTAAAGAAGGGACAGGTCAACAGGCATCCGAAATAGCTCTCTACAGCAGGTTAAGTGTTACGATAATTCAGCTCTCCACAACTGTCCTTCAGTTAAAATGTAGGAACTGGTGATGTGAGTATTGACAGTCCATTTCTGTGTGAAATAATATTTTGCTCAACCATTGCTGCAGGACTGATTGTGGGTGTCTATGGGTGTTCCTTTCTTACTCTGGTACTCTTGTTTTACAGGCAAACTGACCCAGCTTTTCATACGACGTCTTTCTTGAACAGTGGAAACCTTCAGCGAATTTTCTCTTTCCTTTTATCCCCTTTCACACTTCTGATTGTTCCATTGTAACTCAGGTAAGCGGCAAGGGAGAACTATGTGTAATGACATACTAAGACTGTTTTCAAATACGGGGTATTCTGCCAGTCAGTGAGATCTGGGATGCACTGAGCCTAGTGCTTGACTCTGAGGTCCTGATTTTCTGTCACATACAGTCTTGTTTTTTTGTATTCACCAGCACAGTTGAGCATCAGTCACTTGCTTTCTTGCCTGGGAGCATTCTGGATCCTCTTTTTACTTGCTCTGTAACAACTAGCATCACTGACGGGACAGCAATGAACCACGCACAGGGATGTTACGCTGTTAAACTTCTCTCAGTCCGTCCTTCTGCTTCTGCTGCTTAAACTGCAAGGTAAATCTCTGGGATTGGCTACAACTACGTTTGGAGAAGATATGAATTCTGGGTTCCTTCTGAAGGCCAGCCTCTTGTGTAGGATTCATCTGACCAATGATAAAAAACTACAATGTTGGTACTAATGTCTGGACAAACCTCCTTACAACACCTTCTGAGTATATTATTTCCATGGTGTGATTCACTTCCTCTTAAACTAGACATCAATGCTCTACAACTGGCTGTTTCTCTCCACTGCATAAACAAAAGCCTTGTGCTACAAGCTCATCCCCTTTGCAGGAGCTCAAAGTTAGGCTGATACAAATCCCACCCACCAGATGTGTTTGCATCTCCTGTGTAGGAAGGCTGAACAAAGACTTCCAGAAACCCCGCCTGTCCTTTGGTAGGTACCTGGGACCTTTCTAAGGGGGGAATTCAGACCAACTTGTGGTGAGCCGGTGACAGAGCTGCCATCAGATCAGGCACAGAATAACAGGGCACACTCACAGGGTAAGTGGGTGTTGCTCAAAGTGCTCTACGGGGGACAGACTGCACCTGAACTTTTCCCTCGGGACCGTGAAACACTCTTCATGGTTCAGCGCTGGGATTGTCCCAGGAGGTAGGTAAGGTGAAGAGCCTTTGCTCAGCCGTGCCCACCCAGGCATCGCTCCCAGGCAGGGCTCTGCTGTTGGGTAGGTTCTTCCTATGCAAGCGCGATGAGACTGACCACAGCGGACGTTGCTAGGGTTAAAGGGTTAATACAGAGTTTCTTATCTTTTCTGACAACTGTTTATCCTGTAAAACTAACAGGTTTAGCAGAAGTTCGGAAACAGATATCATACCGTAAACAAATAGGTTTAATTTACTCTCGGATATTTTTTTTTTTTTGTGGGGACTATTAGCAGAGTAGAGACTTTCATTCACGATAGAAACTGGGAGAAGGTCTTTGGCTTTATTTCGTGAAGCAGGTATGTTTTACAATTAATTCTTTCTGAAAGCAAACATCACTGTAATTAAAGAAAAGAAACAGGATTAAAAGTTGCCTTGCAACTGCTCTTGACATTTGCTCATTGTAAAGGAAGAGCAGAAGAAAAGAAGGGCCTTGTTCTCTCAATATCCTTCAGTTACATAATTGATATTACTTTTATTCCTGCCATTGCTCTAATATTAGCATGTGTTCATGGTTTGTTAACAGCGTATCAATACAAAAGCAACAGCCTTCACCATGTACTTCAGTCCCTAATAGCACTAAAAACAACCTTGAAAACTTAAGATAATAGCAGAAAAAGTGTGCGTATCAGCTGCCTGTGTTTATTTTAGGTGTACTAACTTTTCTCTTTTTTACCAATCTGTATTTGTGGTTTCTGCACCGGACCACCAGCGTACTTCCACTTTGTTTTACTTAAACTTTCTTTCCCCTTCCAGTGGACCCAAACATAATTCTTTTCAAGAATCTTCAAGCACCATTCTTCTGCAGTCTGAAATTCAGTATCTGAGTTATATCTTGGGGATTGCAGTGGTATTATACTGTCAACAGGGCTGCAGCTGTTACTATCATGTATAACACGTTTAAAGCCTTTAGGTGTGGGGTTTTCTTTTTCCTTTCCCAGTTGTTTTGTTTTTTAACCTTTTAATGGCTTCTTGGGAGAAAAGAAAAAAGAGGAATTAACTGGAGTCCCCAAAACACTGAAACTGTAGGTACAAGGCCTTCAGATGAAAATAAATGGTGCTTCAGTCCAGCTCTCAGTGGGCAAAGGTCCACGTTACAAAAATCCTACCGTCACCATAGTTGCTCTACTGAGAAAATGTAAGAAAGACTAAACAAGCTTGGGGATGAACTGTGAACATATCATCAAGGAGCCCAGCTGAAATGCTCAAACTGAAGGTGTGTTACAGCACTTGGATGTTTGTACTTCAGCTCCGTCCCCCTTTGACTTTGTCCCCTCCTGCTTTTCAGTCCAGCGCAGTGAGTGTGCAAACCTCTGCCCACGCCATGTCGCCCACCAGCGCTCCCGTGACAGTTTGTACCTGGGAACTCGCTCACTTTCCAATGAGAACTAGTACAAGTGGAAGCGTCCATGAAGCCAAGACAAGGCTCCATTAAAATACTAAGCATGTGTGAAACAGGGATTAGAGGATGACTTAAGATAAAGACAGTGGAATTCTCAAACAGAAACACACTGCTGTTGAAGGGTCTTTATCTTTCTTACAGCAAAGTAGTTTTCAATGTATGGACTACTAGCAGTCTGCAAGTGATTTCTTGAGAGATGTGAAAGGTAACTAAGAAAAGAAAAGGACATTCTCAAAACGGTTACATTTGTTTTTCAGGGATTCACGCTTAAAAAAAAAAGGTCTGTTAGTTGAAAAAGGCTGAAAATCACTGCTTCTCAGAAAAAAAAAGCATGGAGTAGATGAAGTTCTTCTACTGTGATACATTGAAATGAAGACTCTGGTCAAATTTCCCTTTATTTTCTGGTATGTTCAGTTCTGGTGGCAAGAAATTTCTCCCTGGCATGGAGAACACTTTAGCGGAACTGATCTGTGACTGGTGAAAGAGGCAAGAAATGAATTATTATTTTGCAGTGTCGTGGTTTAACCCCAGCCAGCAACACAGCACCACGCAGCCGCTCACTCGCTCCCCCCCACCCAGTGGGATG